>JANVCC010000020.1:51379637-51834721 GCA_025345505.1 Todiramphus chloris collaris
CGCCGCCCGTCCTGCGGCTGCCGCGGCCGGCCCTGGGGCCGGAGCCGCTGCGGGAGCAGCGGCGGCTCCGGCGGCGGCGGCGGCCTCCGCGGCTCCTCCTCCTCCTCCGCCTCCTCCACGGCCGCCGCCGCCGCCGCGGGGCCCTAAAGCCGCCCGGCTCAAGAGGATGGTGCGGCTGGCGGCCGAGCTGCTGCTGCTGCTGGGGCTCCTCCTGCTCACCTTGCACATCACCGTGCTGCGAGGCGGCGGCGAGCCCCACGCCGCCACGGGCGCCGGCAACCACAGCCAGCGGCAGGTGAGTGCCGCCCCACCTTACCCTCTCCCTGCCTCCCTCCCTCCCTCCCTGTCTGCCTCCTTCCTTCCGCGGCCGAGCGCGAGCGAGCGGCCGTTAGTCGCGCGCGGCCAACGGCCGCCACCTGCCTCCCCTGAGGGCTGTGGCGCGGCGGGGCCGCCCGGACGGGGCGGGGCGGTCCGCGCTGACGGGAGCCGGCGCCGCGCACCTGCCTCGGCCGCGACCTCCCTCTGCCTACCCCGAGCCCGCGGCTCCGGCAGGCGCTGCCGCCAGGTAGTCACCCGCTCGAGGACTTCCCTCGCGTGGCTGGTGCTCGGCGGTGTCTTCTTCACCCCCGCCGGCACGTCCTTGGGTTTGCACTCCTTCAGGGGACAAAGGCGGCGAGAGGCAGAGCCGTGTCCGGCACCGCGGTTTGACGCCCTGCACGGGTGGGTCCCGTGCACGTTACCAGGGAGTCGTGGGCGGGTCGCAGCCGGGTGACGGCCGTCTCACCTGGGGAGTGGGCATGGGGCTGGGCAAGGGATGGAGGCAAGCCCGGCTGTCGGGCACATCGTGTCCCATCCAGGGCCTCGCTTGCGGGGCAGCAGTGTCCCCCGAGGTGAGAGGAGGCCAGATAGGTGTATGGTGTTGGGAGAGACAGGAACAAAATGCAGTTTTCCATGGAAAGTGTCAGGAGACAGGTAGATACTCAATCCTGAAATAGCCAAGTAACTTAGGATGGTAGGTGCTTGTGACCGTGAAAGACAGGTCTTGTAACCCAGCCAGTCTGCTCCAGTTTTCTCATCCCATGAAACAATGAATCATATCCGGTAGAGGTAAAGGACTTTTTTGCTCTGTTTCCTTATTTTTTGCAGGTGGTTCTTTCTTATTCAGTATCACATGTTGCCATTCATTTAAAATGTTTGTAGGCAGTGGTAAAAGCTGCAGAATTATCAAAATCCCCAGGCGAACCTTGTCAATCTCGGGTCAGTTGCATGTACCCTGACCAACTTTTTTCCTCTGTATTCAAGTGTTAAAGAAAAATCAAGTACTAAATCATGCCAAGAACTGTCAAAAAATGTATAATTATCACCATAAATTTACATAAACCCCTTTATCATGTCAGAAAGAATCATAGGACCAGCAGAGCACATTTCTGTAAAGGTAAGGAAAAATATGGAGAATGCAGGTGGTAATGATCATTCTGTTTGCATGGGATTCCCGACTGGTAGTCCACAAAGTGAAACCACTAGCTGTGGGAAGGAACCTAGACCTGCAGACTCAATATCCCAGTCACAAACTGGAACAAGGTCTTTTTAACTAAGAAAACCTCCTGTTGAACTTGGTGGGAGTCCTGCTTGGGTGTACTTGGCAGCATGCTTTGGGTGAGGCTCCACGATGCTTTCTCTTTGAGCTGCAGTTTTATCACCAGGTTGACATTCCAGGATGTTTTGTTTTAATATCTTCAATATTTCTGGTAATAATGTTTTATAAATTATGCTTTCTTTCCTCATGGGCACTTGAAATGTCTTTTAAAATGATGTTCCTTGGAAAAGTAAATTTGGAGAGGTTTTTTATGAGGTGTTTGCTATCATTAGAATAACCCTGAATATGCCTTTTCTTGACAGGCTTATAACATAATGAGGGAAACATCTGGGCAAGTGGGAACTCTGGGTGATGCCATTTCCCCAAGGAGCTCTTTTTAGAGCACTTTTGTAAGGTTAGGGTGAAGCAAGAGGAAAATCATCTTCAAATAATTATCCTAGATTATTATCATTGTAGTTGGCTGTCTTGTGAAAATCTGTTGATTGTTGTCGTCAAGAATCTTTTCTGTCCTGTGATTTTTTGTTTTACAGATAACTTTGTGACTCTGTGACTTAAAGCATCATGATAGCTTTAGCAGTTTGTGTTTTCATCATGTTTTGCCATTGTAGAATTGAAATTTTTATGTACTTCCCAACTGAATTGATTCTGCAGTTATGTATTTGAGAGACTGTGTCTGTACAAGACATTATGGGAGGGAAGTATATTGATCAGAACAATCAGTTAAACAGATGGAAGTCTATCAATTTTTTGGTTTTATAACTTCCATGGATTCTCTTGCTAGCTGGAAAGTACTGTAACCTGCTTTAGAAAACTGTACCCTGACAGGCAGACACTTCCACTCAGAGCATCACAATACAGCTCTCAATGGCAAGTTTGCTCTGGTTTTCAAATTTTGACATTTCTTGGGCTGTTCTCGTGGCACATACTGAAGCGAAATGCAAAATCACAGTGCCTTGCGTTCCCAGGTACAGCAGAACAGCATGAACCCGGATTTGTTGGTATGAGGAAAGAGAAATCTCTCAGGTTGCTATTGCTTACACTGAAAAAAACCCTATTGTTTCTTCTGTCTTGGTAGGTCTATGGAGGGAAAAGATTGTGAGAAGTGATTAGGTCGGTGTTTCATTTGATGAGATTTCATTTGACAAAGTCTGTTGTGCACATTGTGGCAAATCCAGGAAAACGTAATCTTTGCAGCAACTGTTTATAGATGGAGTTTGACAAGGCAAATTTGTATAAAAAACAAACTGGCCATAATCAAATGCGGGGGGTGTTATTTTAGGACTTAGGCCATCTGTTTGATCAAATAAAGTGGTCAGAATTTGGTCCTTTGTGTGTGTCTGAAAGAAAATCTGAAGTGTTAGTCTTAATTCCTCCGCACCCCCAACACAAAAAAAACCTCAAAACAATTTAGCACATCCTTGAGCCTTTTTACATAAAATGGTTTCAGGAGGAACCCGTAGTAAACTTAAAATATTGTTGGAGATGTAAGTAGCCTAAGATAGAGACTTGTGTCCATTTGAAGTCTGAATCATCGAGGAAAAGCTTCTCTTTCTCCTACTCCTTGGTCCTTCAAATAAAGTAAGGATTTTGGAGGATAGGTTTTGATTTCATTAATTAATTCATTAATGCATGCAATTAATTAGACTTATTGATGAAAGAAATCTGGAAAATAAAATCAATCCTAAAATTAAGTAAGTTATTTCTTCCTCCCTCTTATTTTGTCTTTTGGTATCCTTCCCTGTACTGTGCATGTCTCTAGAGTTCTCAGATGTCTGGGACTGTGTTGTGCTGCTGAGGCTGACTGTAGCGGAGCAGCAGTGAGGAGAAAATCCTGACATACTCTGCTGGTCCTCTTAGGGATGGGTGAGATACGGGCACAGGATTCCTCAGTTCACTGCTGCAAGAATAGGCACCGTACCTCAGCACTGCTGCAGTTTCATGCTGTTGTTAGACTTGGTTTGTGGTAGTGTGAATGAACACAAAATGGGAAATTCAGATTGGAGTTGTAAAATACCTCACAGTTCTGAGTTATGAGAGGAAATCAGTCTGTTGTTTCTCAGCCAGATTTTATTCTCTCCTTCCATCTCTAACAAAAAAAAGGAAAATTGGGGAAGGGGGAGATTTTGTTTTTTCTGGTGACAACTCTATCAGATATAATTTAATTAGCATCCAGAAACTATTGTGAAATAAGTAAGTACAAACTTTTGCTTCTGAATAAGAGCAAGTGAAGCTGTATTAGAGATGTTGCTTATATTTTTATCTTTCGACATAGTTCTAAAATGAAGGGAAGGCTTGAACATAAATTTTGAAAGATGTTTGCAATACTTTATGCTGCTCTAAAATCTGTGCTTTCATTCTGAGAGAAAATATTTCTTTGAGAAGTTTATTCCCATCACTTCTAATTTTTCCATAGCAGTGCTTGCACACCAAGAAAAACAGTGTTCCCACACCAAGAAAAATGACCTTGTAAAACGGAGTAACAGAGCCACCAACAATATATGCCATAGCACATGAAGTCAGACTCTCCACTGCGGTACTTGCAGCAGTATTACATTAGCATGAAACTTGGTACTTTTGCATAAAGCTGGAGCCATATAAGAGAACATAATTTGAAAAGAAGCACAATGCTGTAAACAGCTTTTTACTTTTAATTTGCTTGCTCCTGTCCTTGCCCCCCTCCTCAGTAAGCATGTAAGCAATTACAGCGTTTCACAAGTGTTCTTTGAGCCCTACCAGAAGAAACGCATTCTGCTGCTTACAAACTGTCGCACAAGAGTTGCTCTCCAAGCTGTGTGAGGAGATCTCAGTCCATTAGAGGTCTGAGTTCTTAATTTTCTCATATAAGATCCACAGCTTGACAGGATGAGAAGCTTGGAAATTGTGTGGTGCCTGCTACCTTTGCTGGGCTGCAGTTCAGCCTTTTTAAGGTTTGTGCCTTCCTGCTGCACCTTGTACTGGATTCAGGCGAATTGCAAAATGATCTCCAGTCAGATACAATGGCATATTTTCAGCTTTCTGGCTTTCTCAGTTTAAGTAGGACTCAGGCTGTTTACTTTGGGAGAGTTTTACACTGAGAGCTTTTTAAAGCTTATTTGAGCTCTGGAGCTTTACATTTGGTTAGTTTTAATAGGAACTGATTGTCTGAATCATCTTTGAGAAACTGTCAGTTCAATGTTTTGCATTCATGTTTTACAGACTGTCCTTAGCCTATATAAGATGCCAGTAAGTGGATGTATGTCATATATTTAATACAAACACTAAATGTTTCTCTGCCTTAAGAGGAGTTTATACATTACAGAAATAACTTTCAGAGCAGGTGGCTTGTTAATGAAGCAGGCTGGTTCTCTGAAACCCAAAATCTCCTTTGCTGAGGTTGTTGCTTGTTAGACTATGCTGTTTCTTGATAGTAAAACCTGCATGTTCTCAGCAGGCTTTGTGGTATTGGTTCTTAGCTAAAGCTCACCCTTTACCATAAGCATATGTTCTTCCAGTTATGTGCTAAGCTTTACGAATGACTTAGACCATGTGCAGTTCATTCTCTCATCTCCCAAGGGAGAGAATTATGTGTGCTCTTTAGTGGTTTTGCTAGTGGGCTGTGGCTTGTTCCAGGATCTATGGGGAAGGAAGGGTGATTAGCTTTCTGTGTCCTGCTGCTGCATGCATGGAAGCAAAGGATAAAATAGGAAACAAGGGTGAAGGAGTGAGACTGCCGCTCTGAACAGCGGAGCATTTGCTGTTGTCCGTTGCTATCAGAAGAGATTCTTCCACCTTCCAAACGTGGCTCAGGAAAGGCAGTATTAGTTAAGTTGCTTTTCATACTGATCACTTCATTTCCCATTGCTGATGGAAAAGAGCTACCACGCCTCCAGCATAGGATGTGGCAAGCTTTGTAGTATCTAAGACTACTACAATAATACAGAACAGGGATCTAGGGATATTGTATTTCATTATGGCTGCAATGAGCAATGTTGGGCAGGTACAAATGTCACTTTCCGCACTAGATTTGACCAAGATGTTTGGATGAGGCATATTTTGCTGAACTTCTCTTTGTCTAAACAGCAAACAATTACTGTACTTCTCATCTCGCATCATCACTAATAAATACTTGGCATTAAAGCACAGTGTGTCTGTCAGTTTTGTCTCTGTAGCTATAGCTTGGAGTAGTTTTTACCTAGTGCTTTGGACAGAAGAATCTGTTGCAGCTCTCTTTTTCTGTTTTGAGCAAGATTTAGGATAATTTTCCAGCTCTTTATAGCACTGGGATATTTGTATAAAAAAAACCCGCACAGTGTATGTAGTTCTAAATTCATTCTGGGCCATCATATCTTTATGTCTATTCCTGTGGGCCTGGAGACAGACACAAACTGCAGTGACTACTACAGGGCAGAGGTCCAGAGACATTCCTGCTTCTGCTTTTTGTCACTCCATCCTTACCTGTGCTCTGGGGCTGTGTGTGGAGGGCGAGTGGTTAAAGGAAAGCCTCCTTACATGGGGTTCTGAGTCCTACAGTGGTTAGATGGCTGACTCATGGTAATGAAAGGAGTGGTACTTTTGCATCTGGTTCCTGGGAAGGTCTGGAGCTGTATGATCACCCTTGGTGACAATGAAAGTAGAGAAACAAGGCATGGGTACACAGAGATCCTGGAGCGGGCTGGATTGGTACTATTCATGTTAGTTCATCTGACTTGGACTTGAATCAGCACTGGTTCTGGAGTAGCTTCTGTTTCTCTTCGTTGATTGTCTGGTACATCACAGCTGTAACAACAACGTAACAGTGGTACAACCACACCGCTGCTGACCCTGTGCTGTTACCTGATTGGCACAGAAACCTCTCCTTCTTTGCTCCAGCTTTGGTTTTTCAGCCCCTTCGTTTCAGTCACATCTCCCTACTCTCTGTCCTTTCTTAATGCCAGCTGTCCACAAAAACAGGAGGCCTAGAGCTGAAGCTCTGCTATTTGTCTTTATGACCCCAACAATTTCTTTATCATTTTCCACTCTGGACCTGGTCACTGTGTAGTCCCTTGTGATTTTTAACATACATGTTATGATCTGCTAGTAGGTAACCAAGCCTGAGTACTTAAAGCTTCAGCATACTAAGCTTTTCAACACCTTGCTTTGCCGTGAAATTCTTTTGCTGGGGAGACATCTGTTTAACCAGTGCAGGTGACATTAAATGTAAATTGGGAACTATATTTTGCATTCAGCAGTTTTCTTTTGTTCTTTTGTCTCCACTCAAAAATACTACATCTGTATGTTAATAATCAATGCCTTATTGTTCCAAAATAGTGAAAAATGTCTTCAAAGAAAACAAGGAACAATGAAAGAATTACTGATTAGGTGAAAACTCCATCTGTGTTATGTTGCAGTGTCTGAAAACTACAGAAAGTGAAGTGCAGAAGACAGTAGCATTGCTAACAATGCAGGCTACACTGTCTTAGCCTGATGCCCTAATACATACGTATACTAGTTGTGTTCGAAAAGCTTTCTAAAATAATTTGTGACAGACAAGACTTTTGAAAACCCAGTCAAACGTGTGCATTCCGGTGGGGAGGAAAGATCGCTTTGCGAATCACTTTGTTTATGAAAGTGCCCAGTTTTGTAGATATTCATGCTTAAGGATTTATATTTTTATTTCCTTTACTATGTAAAAGTGCACAGAATGCAAGCAACAATGGGAAATTATTTTGCTGTACTTTTCTTATGCTTAGATTCTTCTGACTCATCATTTAAAAATCTTGAAATGCACTCATACTTCACATATCTATACAGACAATGTAGATGTTTCCTTATACAAACAGAAACAAAAAAATGAAACAGTGTAGCTTTTCCTTATGCTTTTATCCTGAAAGTATAGCGATAGAGAATATTTAGAAGCTTTGACAGGTTTAACAGTCGGAGCTGGTCGCTTTGTGCTTTTCTCTGTGTTTTGCCAGTCTTCCTTGCAGACAAATGTGGTAGTACCTGGTTGTGTCTCATTTGTTCTCTTCAGTGTTGTTTAGTACTTGAGTTGCCTTCTTGTTATGAGCCTTACCTTACTGTCTGCTTTAAGACTACACTACTTAAAAGATCTTTGAATTGTCTGAATAATGTTTTTCATAAAAGATGACTTTTTTAAAGGATTATTTTTCAGCAGTATCAAAGTTAGGTCACTGATGAATTTTAACTTTCTTACTTAATTTTAAAAATCTCAACCCAAGCTCTTTGAGGCTGAAATTCCATTGGTGCTGTGGTGTTCCTTGTGTGCAATGTGTAGTGTAAAAAGTTTCCAGGCCTGAATGGAGGCTGGAAGCACTGTTGCAAATGAATAATGAAGTGGTAACTTAGAGCAGAAAAATACAGAGTGCCTTAGTAAGCTGCAAAAGAAGCATTAAATGATGCAGAGGTTACTGTTGCACTTTAATACCATTGTGCCTCCAGGATAACAATTTTACAAGTTTTGAAGATGGAAAATGCCAGGCTAAATTCATAGTCCAAAGCATAGAGATGAATACCATTTCCAAGAAATAGAATAGTGAGATCATTGATACATCTGTGAGAGCAGAATGTTTCCAGTGTTGGTATTTCCATGTACCTTCGATTTGAAATACCAGAAAAAGAAAGAAAACAAAGTAAAATGTAACTTATTATTGTAATAAGTGACAGCTTGCACAGCAGTCAGTTGTGTGGCAGTATAATACTTGGTCAGAAGAGCTGGTGTGGACGGAACTGGTAAGCAGTTCCTCTGTCCTTTTGCTCTTGTTTTTTAATGCTTGGAGAACTTGTAGCAGTGGGTCATATGCTTTTTATTCCTTCCTTTTAGTAGTGAGCAGGATGAAAGCAGGCCTGGAGTTGTTCACCTCTAAGGTCTTGTAGAATAACAGCTTTTTGGGTGCTTTTAATGTTACCAAGGTGCTCATAAAGATGAGAGAGGAAAATCAGAGTTCAAATATTTCTCTTACCACTCTTGGTGGAGTCAGTCCATGTTGAAAGGCAGGGCAAGTTCAATCGTACCTTGGCTATTATGCCTCCATGTTAGACCTACATTCTTAGTGTGTTTAAATTGACCTTGCTCCACCGAGTCTCACAAAGCAAGATGAGTCAATGACTTGTGTCAGCTGCAGACCCAGCTGAAGTTCCTCTTGTATTTGAATCTTTCACAGCTTGGGTTTTCTACAGAACCAATACACACATTACACACATAATCTAAACCTCCATCCGTGAAGACAGGCTAGGCTTTGGCATGTGGCTTTCTTCAGATTTCATGGATTCATTTTCATCCATTATGTTCCATTGTTGGTTTCATATTCACTGAAAAATCCGGACTGTTTTGTTCCCCAGCAGCTCTTCTTCCTCAGGAAGAGGAAAATTTCCTCTTTGTCTGCATGGCTGTTGAGATCAGTACTTGTGACAATACAATTATGAGTACAATATAATAATACTATAATAATAATATAAACCCCACATGAATAACGTGCCCCATCTTTTTCTGCCACTGTTTACAGGACTGCTTGAAAAATTGGATTCCTCCCTTTCTAAGGAGCAGTTACTGAGTCAGTATTGTCTGTGGGCCAGATTTAACTTCCAGAAAGCTTCCTTCAGGCATCTGGCCTTTGCATTCCCATTGAGTTGGGCATTCACATATTGAACAATTGAACACTGTAATTGAAACACTTTTTCTCATGCAGGCCCAGGAAGGCTGAGTAGGAAGTGAGATCCTTGCACCAGAAGAACTGTGCTGTAGGCTGTGATGGGAAGAGGAGGTGACTGACAATAGAGCATAATGGAACAGAAAGAGCAGCAAAGAAGACTGAGTGATAAGATGGCTATTTTTCTAAGCTAGTGCTTCAAAAATTAGTCACATAGCTTGGTATCTGTTTCACCTTAGAAGTAACCCAGCAACAGCAGATTTTGCTGTGAGGAAAGCATAATTACTCCACTGGAACCAGCTGCCAAAGATTACTATAGGTGTAACGAAACATAGATTTTCTTAGTTTTATCTGATATGTATATCAGTGCAGGATTATAAACTCAATATGGACTTGATCTCAATATAACATTAGTAATCCAATAAAAATGTCACACAATATTGACATATAACTTCTTAAAAAAATTAAACCTAAATTCTAGCTTCATGTTACTAAGTCTGTAACACCCCAATATACTCACCTCCCAAATCATACGAGTTCCTTATACGCTATTTCATTTCATAGCAAGAAATTATTTAGCATCTATTTATCAACACAACAGCAATAAAGCTGTCTCTGCCTTTAGTGTCTACAGATACAACTCTCTTGTGAAACTGTCTCTTGAAATTCCCTTGGTAATCAGACAGGAGATGTTTAAGATGCAGTGTATATATTCCCATTTTGTGTTGCTGATTTTAAGATTCTTTGGCCTGAAGAAGTCTGTAAAGGTTCACTGCACAGAGCAGGCTATAACAAAGCAGTTAATGATTCTTGTGACATGAATGCTGCCATTTCAGTTTATTTGAATGACACTGGCATTCTGTCTTAGATATATCACTTTTTATTAGTGGTTTTTTGTTTTGTTGGGGTTTTTTTGAAACCAACTAGATATTAGGCATGGGTATGCATCTTAGCTAAACTATAACCAAGTCAGCCCATGCCTTTTGCCCTGTAGAGTGCCCGGAGTTTTTCAAAACACGTAACCACAGTGATATTTTTATAAAGGAATGTTCACCTCATGGGATTTTTTAAGGTGTTCTATTTTTTTTTTCCAAGTTACGGCTTCACTTTATTGTACATGATGTCCAATAAAAAAGATATATGTCTGCGATTGGACTTTGAAAAAGGGCCGCGGTGCCTATTCCATTTAAAGGGAATGAAGTCAAGCAGTAAATTTGCTGGTCGCCCTTTTCATATTGACTGTATCTCAGCCAGCAGTTGGTCTTTGATGTTGTAACAATAGAGCAAAGGCAAAGGAGGAGGAGGATTAGGACCTCCATAATATAAAAACAAGTCTGCATTCATCATGATTTTTATAGAGCGCAGTCCCTGTCTATTGGAGCTTTGCAGTATAGACTCAATGGTCTGCAGAAGAGTCTAGCAATCGTAACATTTGCAGGTGGTTTACAATTCATCCATCATTACTACTGACACCTCTTCTTAACTCAGAGTTTGTTTAGGCATTCAGCATTTAACTTTTTCTATCTTCTTATGCCTTCCTACAATATGAAAACAGAGGTACGTGAGGACAGAGGTTCTGGGGTATCATTTTCCTTTACAGGGGTTGATTGTTGCGCTATTTATGAAAGGTTTGCTGCAGCTGCCGAGTAGAGTATCTATTCCTCATATTGAGCTTTGGAGTCCAAGCTTTTATTAGGAAAGAATAGAAGGGTTGATATATCTATGTCTAACGTTTGTGAAAATATATATCAAAAGGGACCTAGGGCAGCCACAATATGCCTGTGCCTTCAGGCGTACTGGAACAATAGCGCCAAAAGTTTCAAATGAACTGTTTAGCCTGATAGAGTCCTGGAGCTTTCGGTATGCATGTAAATGCTAGCAGCACTAGCTCTCCATCAAAACATGCAGAAGGAACAGGGTAATCCATTGCATTAAACTATATAAAGTACCAAGTTTCACTAAGTGCTAGTGGGAGTAGATAGACTTTTGTTTGTGAGCAGAGCTTGGAAAGAGCTGAGTAATTGGTAAGGCACTGTTGTAGGCATATGTGAAACATAGCAGATGTGGAAGACATGATGAATGGAGCATTCCCAGAGATGCGATGATGGCAGCAGCAATGACCTCAGTGCAAGTGGATCTGTATCAGAAGCCCAAAGGCAGCTCTGAGGAAGCCATCTGGGGATGCAGGTGAAATCGCTTTACTGCACCCAATTCCAATGGATCTTGCTTAAGGCATGATCCTGAAGTGTCTTAACAAGGCTGAACACCTGGAAGCTTCTCTACCAGACTCCAAAGACACCTGACAAAAGGAAGGGAAGGGGGAGGGGGTGGGAAATGCGAATCTGTAGTGCATTTGACAGTTCAGGACATGATTTAGGGTTGGATCCTGTGCCTTCTAGGTGTTCAGATTAGACCTGTGAGTCCAACCTCATGAACAAGTCACTGCTTGCCAGCTGAGCTGCAGTAGCTCTTTGGATGTCTTATTCCACCTTCTTCCCACCACAAAATGCAAAATGATTTTATACTTATCAATAAGTCAGTGCTGAGCAAACAAATCCTGCCCAGGGCTCTCACCAGGGTGACTGCGTTCTGTCCTTGGACAAAGCACTCCATGGTATTGGTGGTCACTAAATGCATAGCTCTTTAGTGAGGAGTGTGTTCTTTTATTTAACATCTACCATGATGGCCATTAAAAAGGCAACATCTGGTGCAAAAAATGCACACATGCTATATGAGCGCTCTGCTGTATGTCTCCTTCATTGGGCCCAGATACAGTGGTGTCTTAGCTGTCTTTTCTTTCCCCAGTATGCCAGCTGATGAAAGCAAACTATGTGAGGCTTAGATGGTATGAGGTGGGAGTTCTGGCTAGTTAGAGGCATCACCTAGTGTTTAAAAGAGTTTGCTCTTGAGGGATCAATGGCTCTGAAAAAGCTGCTGAAATCCTTATCCTGAATTTGATTCTTGCTCTTCTGTGATCTAGCATTCATGGCTTTTTGAATAATGTAAATCAGAGCTGCCTTCCTCACCTACCCATCCCTCTTCTTTTCCTGTCTCTCTCCTAAGAGGAACATTTTTTCCATGTTCTTAGGAATATAGCTATGGCAGTCTTACCACCAAAATAAAGTGACCTAATTATTTGCATAACATCAGAGTAAGGGCCAGATTCTCTGATTTTTTTTTTTTTTTTTTTTCTCTTTATCCTACTTAAGGCATCCCACAATAAAATGCAAGAGGAGTTTGTGTTTGTGTTTGCACACATACAGTCTAAGTGGGGGAAAAGAGTTGTATAAACCAGTTCCTTAATAGGCACTGCTGCCATTGATAAAAGGAGCGATGGTTACATTGCAGACAGATTATAAACCCCATAATACTCCCCTAACAATTACTGCAGTTTACTTTTAAGAGCCATATCAGGAGAAAAGATGTATATTTATCTCTTTCGCACAGTTAAGTAGCTGGAAGTGAGTTCTGTGCCACAACCTGACAGGAAATGCTATTCCAACCTGCTCTGCAGTGTGTCTGCTGTATGTACTTTGGAATCTCTCTGTACAGGAGCAGCTCTCCCTCCCTGGGATCTGGCATACCAGGTTGAGTCCCCTTGCTGTTCCTAAAGGAGGAGGTTAGGATATTCTGAGCTGGGCTTATCTTTCCCCTCCTACCTTGACGTTGTGTCTGGCTGCTGGCACTAATCTAAAGATGCATTTGGCCTGCTCCATACAATTTGTTGTCAGTGGCATCTGGGTGGCTTCAGGCACATGCTAAGATTGTAGCAAGTTTGAAAAATAAAACCATTTATCCTAAACATAGCTCAGAACTAACTAGTGATCATGGGGTGGAGGGGAGACAGAGATGAAGATATTTTCTTTTCACGTAAGTGTCAGATTCAAAAGCATCTGCCTTGTTCAGTGCATGTATGGTATTCATTTCCTGTCTGCAGTCGATTGGAATGCCCCCCGAGTAGTTTGAAATTGAAAATCAAGTCATGCTTCTTTAATCAGCTCTAGGAAATAGCCCTCTCCCTTACTGTTCTAAGAAAATTCATATATACATGCATAGAATTCATAATACAAAAAGCCCACAGTTCTCTCCAGGGCAAATCTTTTCTACCATCTTAAACAGAGAGGGGTCTTCACATTGTCTTGTCACAGTGTACTGCAGATCTGCTTACTTGATTTTCTTCCCAATAATGTCACTGGAGGGAGGCCTTTCTCTTGCCTATCTGCTTCTCTTGTTTCTTCCTCTTGTTCTGTCATTAGGGCAGTTCAGGGATACGTAGAGAGGGGGCATAATGTCCACTGCTGATGTCTTGATGCAAAAATAAGACTGTTACTGCACTGCATGTACAGATGGCATTTATACTAATCACTTCCAGTTGCTTGTGTATCAGTCTCTGAAGTTTTCTAACTGGAGAGGGTAAAACTGTACTCAGCCTTGAAAAAATACTTCCCTGCAGGAGCAGAGGTGCGTGGTCCTGAGGCAGCTGCTCAGGTTTCTGCTGCTGTTTTGCTGTAAACTCCTGGGTGTAGTAACAACACTTCCAGAGAGTGTTTTGAGGCATATAGTTGGTGCATAGGTATTGAATGTAAACAACCACTGCCTTTCCTCTGCCTTCACCCTCTAACTTCCATTAAAAGAAAAATGAGTGTTGGTGGGGAAGGCAGCTGAGGGAGGGTCAAGTAAATTATCTTGCAGTGATTCAGTGGTGTGTATGTTTTGAGCATCAAGACTCAAGTGATTTGCCTTTTTTAAGGCACAGAAGTAGCATTGCCAGGAGCACAGGAAACATCATGTTTTTGGAATATAACACTTGTCTGCTTTCTTGCTTTCCCGTTATTAGCTTTTGCTTATGTGATGAAGTCATCATGTAACTTTTAGTCCACAGGGACTAAACACTTTCTAGTCTCTAAAAACATCTGCCAGCTAACACAGCCAGAGTCATAGACACTTTTGAAAGCAGAGGGTGGATATTCAGTGGCATATGAGAGGGAGACACAGAGGCTGGGAATAGCTGTTTCTTGGAAGCTAACAGCTGAAGGCAACTTTGGAAATTGAAAAGGTTTCAAGTAAGGTTACTCTTTTGGCTGGGGAGAGATGAAAACTTTGTTTATTAAAGCTGGTTCACCTAGTGAAATCCTAGCCATAGTGATTTAGTGGAATAAACTTGCAAAAGGACCTAGTTTAAAAACCATGAAAATAATTTCAGATGTATGTTTGTTCTCTTTCATTTACACTGACTTTGTGTGTGCTGGCCCGCAAAGCCTGACCAAAAAGTTGTGTACAAAAAGTGTTCATATTCTGGATTTCCTTTGCTTTTGCGGTTTTGTTTGCAGCTTAAAGCAAATTTTCCCATTCCGTTGGAACCTGATGTGTAAGTTATGATGCAGATTTCAAATGACGGGTGATTATTAGACTCGTTCAATTAAGTATAGCCATGGTATAAATGGATTCTATTCAAAGCTTTATTATACTACTGATTTTATGCAAGTATTTAATAAAGCCTGAAAAGAATTGGAGCTTTCAAAGAAATTGCATTTTGGCGCCACAGGTTATTGGAGTGAAACTTCTGGACTACTCTTCAGCTGTATATTTTCCTATTCAACTGCTAAATCAATGCGTCCTGTATGGAGAGCTCCAATCAAGGCAGTGATTACAGAGATTATAGAGAACATCTTCAGAGTTCTGAAACTAAATGTCTACCACTGGCTTAGGCAACTGAAAATATCTGTTAACTACAAGCAAAACTTGACACTGAACATCTGTCAAAGCCCTGCACAATTTTAATTCTCTCCACTTGGCCATCCCATAGATGGCTGAGTATCTGCTAAAGAACAAAGTGCCAGTGTGTACTATGTTAGAAAATTTGCTGAAGGGCCTCTGTTTTTTCCAGCAGACATTGAGCTGTAATCACCCCCGAGTCCTTTTTATTATCAAAGTGTTTATACAAACTGGCAGTTCTTCACCTCCACGTGAACCATGCTGTTTGTATTTTCCAGCTGAAGGAAAACATGAAATACAAGTATCCAAAGAGAATAAGAAATAGCTGTGTTATGAAATGTGTGTCCATAACATGTATCAAAAGGTTGCCAGATCCAACTATAATATGGTTGGTTTCCTCCATAAGCTCTGAGGAAAAACCACTGTCTGCTGGAGCAGTTCAGATGTGGATCCACTCTTTACTAATGCTGTGGAAGAGTCAGGGAGCTTGGTGAGGGAAACTCCCAACCAGAGACTGAATGAAGGACAGACCAAAGTTTTGACAACTGTAAGTGAAAAAAAAGGCTCAGTAGGGGAGTAATGGTGGTAGAGCTGCTCCAACACTCAGGGTGTATCAGTTCAGATGGTTCATGAAGGCAACAGTCTTTTCCTTCACTGCAAGAGGGTCTTGTCATGGTGTTGGCCGCACGCCTCAGAAGAGTGGTCTGGGATGTGGACTAGGCCTTACATGTGAAAGGGGCCTTAACCCTACCACCTTAGGATCTCTGCAGTCATAACGAAGTCCTGGCTGTGTGTTCAGTTCTCAATATTTTCTGTGTAGCTATGAGGGCTAGAAGTTTTTAGTGTAAAAAACTTGAAATTCAGAAACTGTGATGCTGAGGTAGATGTGCCCAGATGCTTTGAGATTCTGTTTCTGAATAGCTCCTGAGAGCTATTCCAGCATACAGCAGAAGAGCAGCTGTGGTGAACTGTGTAGATCCCAAGCACCTCACTCCCTAACTGTGCTGCTACTGGCACCCAAAATCTTAGCTGACTACAGAGGATCTCTGCTTCAATGGTGTCTGCAGATTGACACGTCTACCCTGGATTTCTGCTCTCCTGATTGCAACAGTATTTGTGACTCCATCCTGTTCTTCACAGAAGCGAAATCACTTCAAGAGCTGCATAGCCCCTGAAGCTAATGTGTGGCAGTACCCTGTGGGATGGCTGGGTCTGGTCTTTGCATAGTCACTTGGTCACACATGCGGATGTACTGCAAGTTAGAAAGAACTGGATATAACATCATTTTACTAATTTTGCCTGACTAAGTAGAGAATTATTAAAAAATAGTACCTGATAAACTTTTTTTGTTGTTATTTTTTATTACCAAGTGCAATTAGTGATTTGTTTTCTGTTTACATAATGTTTAAAGCAGATGCTATATTTTGGAACCCCTTAGTGAAAGCAATTGTGTATATGCAAGCCAATGTGGTCCATTTTAAATGATTTATGCTGTACATAAATGATTGAAAACATGCTATTAATTATTTCATAAAAAAGATAAGCAAAGCCTTTTAGTTCATTGCTATATGAACGTGAGGAACAAGCACAGTTTAAGAAAAAAAAATGAAAGTGTCTTAGTAGCTGAGTAGTTGATGTGACAGCCCTCTGGCCTGACTTCTTCTGGAGAAACAAACCATCAGAGAGTGATTCCTTGGAACAAGGCTCAGTACCACCACATGCTTTCAGCTAGTCACACAGAAATTAACTACAAACCCAAGTGGTTTTCCTGTTAAATGAGAAAGCCAAGACAGAGCTAAGAACAGAACAAAGGTCTTCTGGCTGCCTGGACTGTATGTGGCATTAATCATAAAAGAAATTCTTCTCTGTGTGTCTCTGATAATGCTTTTCAGCTGTTAACGTCACTGTCTGCTTATCTAACACTGTCCTCATACCCCTTCCTGCTACGTTCTGTGCTGCTTATACTTGTGATAGAAAAAAAAATAAATAAACCTCAGGAAATAGATCACTCAAGTGCGTTACAGATCTTGGATCTGCAGAGGTGAAAGTCCCGTGTAGTATCCCAGTTGCGTTACTTGGCCTCCCCAGACTGGTTAATTTTAAAGTGATCATTTAGCACTAACCTGGAAACACACAACAGCCTTCAAAATCAAAACAATCTGTTTGGGCAGGTGGGAAATGAAACCAGTTCTAATGGCTATAATGGTTTTCTGTGAAGGCCCCAGGCCTCATTGTGTCTCTGATAGCAATATAATCTTTTATAGCGTCTGTGAAGTTTCCTAATAAATAAACATTCCTTGTTCCTGGTGGTTGAAGATGCTGTACAGGTGCATCATGAAAGTGCATTGACAGACCGTCGGTTTTCAATTCAAGCCCTCTTGTCAAGATCATTTTACAAGATATTTCAAAGGAGTACACAAGAAATAAAAAAGCAATGTAGCTGCAGCAGGGATTTAGTAATAGATTCCCTTGCTGTCTGGGAGCTGTTAGGGATATAAGTTGCATCAGTTTTCCCAAATTCTTTCAACTCCATAATTAGCAGGGCTTGCAAATGTGACCTTAGTTTGGCAAGTGGGGAGGGAATGAATGAAGGTAAGAAATACGAAGAACAGAGAAAGAGCAGCTGCTCCAGAATATTTCCTGTAGCTCCAGCCATTCCTCACTCTCTTGGTTGTTTTTCCAGAACTAGAAATGGGATTAAAGTAAGGAAGAGAGGAGGGAGATGCTAAAAATCCAGAGAAAATCCCTCTTTCCCTGGTTTGTTATTTTTACAAGTTCCCATTTCTGTTTTGCTTCTCTGTGACAAAGACAAACAGTACATTTCCGTGCACTGTCTAACATGATACAGGGAGAAACAAAATAGGAAGACAATGGAGGGAATTAAAATACCCATTTGATTATTGAAAAATTATACTGCAGTATCAGCAAGTTTTTCTTGCACACAGCATTGTTCCTTGGTGCCTTAAACTCTGCCATGGTACAAGTCCCACCTGGATCACTAACATCCATCCTCACAAAATCCCTGTGAATTACTCCTCTTCCCTACTTCATAGATGGACACAAAGACATTGTAATATATTGAACTATTGCCTTCCCTTTTTCAGTGCTGGTTGTGACGAGGTGTATTATTCTGTAATACAAAAAATATGGTCGGTTCTCTAGGGTTTATTTTGTTGCCTTGTCACACAGCTATGAATAATGTGTTCCTGCCTTTATATAGTGTCCACACTTAGAACACTCAGAAATCCTGGTTTTGTAGTAGGAACTTCTATAAACATCTTATCCGATGGAGCAGCAGAACTGTAGCTAACAGCAAGCATGAGTAACCCCTTAAAATCATCTTCATGGAAAGTTTAAAAGTTCTGAATAATCCTGTTAAATGCAGGAAAATAAATAAAATATTTGAAGCCAGATGCATCATTTGAGTAAGAAACCAATGTGCCTGAATTAGAAATGTCATGACTTCAAACAGATTGAGTCAGTAGTTCAGAATGAAGTGATGTAGCTTTTGAAGGAAGGCAAGCAATGCTGCTTTCCCAAAAGGAATCGGAAATACAAATTGCATACACCTAAAAATAAATAGTGTGAAGTATAAACATGTGACATAACATAGAAATAAGAAGAGAATATTCTCCCCCAGGAAAAAAAAAAAAAAAGAAATTGTATTTCATCTATTAGTTTTGGACCACAAACCCTGTTTTCTTTAGAAGGGACACTAGCATTGCAGTAAGGACACACTTTTTCCTGCTAGATTGGCCTTGAAAGAGCCTTTGCCTGAGTTAATGCAGTAGAACAGAGTAAGCCCATATTTCTCTCTTCACATGCAGTTCAAGCTCTACTTTGTATGGATTCCAGCCTCTTTCATCTTTTTTACTAAAAATACACATTTCTAATAATGCTGCAAATCAGCGTAGACACTGCAGCAAGAATTATCTACCTGAAAAAGTCATTTTATTCATTTTAGTAACTGGAAACAAATGGCCTTTTACTCATGGTCCTGTGTGCAGATAACTGAAATGACTGCATATGGAGCAGTTCTGTGTACTTACGTTGCAGTATGACACAGAAAGGCCAAGGAAGCATAGTGAAAGGAACCGCAAGAGATAATAATGCTTTTATGTAAAGGACACACACTTGTGTCCTTCCTGACAGGCATTAGTCAAGCCTGCTCTTAAATCCCACATTCCCCACCAAAAATCTGCTCTTGAGCTTGGCTGTCACTGCCATTAGAAATGTGTACCTAAATGTTGAACTGGGGTCTTCTGATCATGCCTGCCCTGACAAGCGGCATGGTCCATCCCTCTCCTCACTGCAGCAGTCCTGTGTGTAGGGCAGTTGTCATTTCCCCCCTTCTGTCTTTCTTTTTAATGTTAAACATTTCATTCAGTCTGTAATTAATGACAGTCCCTGCCCCAAGCAGCTTGGTAGTAGGCCCGATCAGCCTGATGTCATTACTTTACCATGTCAATTTTCTAACTAACTCCATGTGATATTCCATCTGTCTGACACTATTAAAAACTTTTTATATAGCCCATATTATTGTAGTTGCTGATCTCCTTGCAAATATCACAGTGAGGAAGGGAAGTGCTGTTATCCCCACGAAGGCACAGACACACCATGACCTGCCAAGATCACACAGGGAGTCTTATCAGAGAATTAAATGTAGGTCTCTAAAGTCCTTGGCCAGCTCCAGTCATATGGTATGTTAATGTGGAGAATAGGGATGCTCCTGAAGAGGCAAACAGATAGGGAAAGTATGAAACTGTGTGTGAGAATTTGATTATTTTTTAATAAAAATCTCACTTTATTTTTAATAAAGGTAAGATTACGGGCATGATATCCCAGCAAAAAGTAGTTAAGTATCACTTTTTTGTTGGGTTTTTTTTTTGGTTCCTGTCTGAAGTAATTTAATAACAGCACAATTACACCATTACAATTACACATTAAATCCTCAAGAAGTTTGCAGTTAAATTCTGTTTGGTAAGTGTGAAGTTAAAGCACTAGCATGTGGGTAAGGAACCTAACATTAGCTAAGTGGCCCTCAGCTATGTTTCCCAGAGCTTGCTGCTGTGTGATTTGCTTTCTGCTTTATATTGAATAAGGGACGTGTTAATGGGTGGTCCACCAAAGGCATCTGAAAGTCCTACCTAGTCCTCAACAAAGAGAAGCATTCTTGGTTTAGCCTTCAAGTCATACAGACTGCCAGGAGCACGTACATTTTCAGCACTGCACACATACACTAGTTCAGAACCAAGCTCTTGCATCTGTGCTGTAGGTACGGGTATAAAAGTACCCTTCTGGCTGGCACTTTCAAAGTGCAACCATTCTAATAACGAAAATACCAAGACAACATTAATTCTGCCAAGTCTGATTTTGCACTTTACAAAGGCAGTGCAGCAAGAAAGGGAGAGGAGAACCACTGCAGTTTTTGCTTGAGATGATTTTGCTTAGTCCTAGATTAACTCTTAAATCTTGGTTTATTTAACTCACTGAATGTCTTCCTGTAATGTGTACAGATTATTGTAAAATCTCTTCAAAGGTAATTTTAGAATTGTCTAAGCAAATAAACACAAATAAAGAAAAGGCATCGGAACTGTTATCTATCTGAGAGCTTAACAAAAGGTATGCTAGCTTAATTTGAGCCAGGGGAGCTGGATGGAGATTGTGTTTAACCAGAAATGCTGGCAAAAATACGCTTCTGTAGAGCCAGAACCACATATGGCCATTCCACTTTAATTGTGCTTGTTTTAAAAGATAGGTCTTTAACATTTACCATCTCCATGCTTGCTGTCTCTTTATGAACTGAAAATAAAAGCTCCCCAGGCAGTCATACTAAGACCTCAAGCCTAAAATGTTTCAGCTGAGTCAAAAACAAAACCTGCGCTGAATCTGCCCCATGCATTCTTTTTGGTGGCCATAAGAAGATTGGACTTCTTTGGTTTTTTTCCCCTGAGTCCCCAGGCCAGTCCTAACCCAGGGAGCGAGTGTTTTGATACTAAATGTATCCCCTTGGTGAGGTCAAAGGCAGTGGCAGCAGTGCTACCGGTTCGAAGGCAGCCTGCTGTAATATACTACAAAACCCGAAAGTACGCTCAACAATAACAAAAGCATTAACCGCTGACCCGCAACTTGGTGAAATTCAATCCCACCATTAGGCAAACATGAAAATGAGATCCCAGAGGAAGGAAGGTTCAGATGCTCAAGACCAGAGAAACTGGGTGAGGAACACAGACAACGAAATGGAAGTTGTGCAGACTGCGGAGAGCGAGGGGGAAGTTGCCAGTTCAGCGGTAGGATCTTTTAATACCATAAATTTCAACATGCACTTAGCAGTCAGTGGTTTTGCTCCACTTTGGAACAAAGTAAACTAAACCGATTTATAATTATGATACCTCCCGCCATATTAGGGACACATTTATTATGGTATAAGCTGATTTGTCAGGGTTTCAGAGCTTCACATTTTCAGATGTGCTTTAAGTTAGATGCTTGCGTCAGTGTGTAGGTGCTCACCACAAGGGGGGAACATTCCAGGAGCCTGAAAGAGCTAAACACTCAGGTCTGACTCAGCTTTACCTTGTGTCAGGTGGTTGCAGATTTGCACCACTGGAACCAAGTATATTTCAGTGAGAGTGAGATGCTAAACTCTTGAGCACTCTAGAAAACACCAGTCATAAATGCTGTGTTTGGGTAAGGAGCCATGGGTCTGTGTGCAATGAGGCTGTCTGTACTCTGCACTCAGCAGCCAGCGTTGGCATGAACCTGGAGAAGGGGGTCCTGGCAGGACTGCATGCTCTCTCAGTTGTTGTTATAGTGCGTTGCTTTTTTCCCTAGAACACGCTCACTGCAGATGACCCTTCTGAAGACAGCTTCACCCTGAACCCTGAGGACAGAAGAGAATATCCTGATCTCCAGGCTGCCCACCGTCCGTTCCCTAAGCAGCGATTCAGGCAGGAAAACGGGCATACATCCTTGCAAAGAGATGGACCCAGATCTTTCCTCCTGGATCTCCCAAACTTCCCTGACCTATCAAAAGCAGATATCAATGGGCAGAATCCCAACATCCAGGTACAAATTTATATTAATGTCCGCTATTTCTGTGAGCTGCACAAAATTATTTTACTGAACCAAGACAACTTTTAGCCTGGCTTCCAAACACACAGTCAGAATAGTCCCTCTACCAATAGCACCAAGAGAATTAATATAATATAATATAATATAATATAATATAATATAATAATAGATACTATACTTTTTGTCTGAAGTGTATGCACAGATTCCTTTTTTTATGAATTTCTCTTTGGAAAGTGTTGGTTGCATAAATGTGGCTGTCAATATAGACCTATTTGCGATACTAAAGTCATCTTTGCCGTTGCCATTTTGGAACATACTATCTTCATTGATATTAATGGATATTTGCAGTTCTGTTTTCAATTCTCTTGCAAAATTTGTGGACAGATTGTCTTTTGGTATGCTATTATAAAATGCAACCATCTCCAGAGGGTATAAGAGAACAAGTCTTTAAATGTCATCTCAAAATGTGGTCGTCTGTATGGAACGGAGGCCTAAACTTAATTTCTGCAGCAGCTGCTTGGAGTAAAAAAGAAGTCTGCAAGAAACTTCATTATAAGTTATTCCTCAAACTCTTCTTGGGTTTGGAATGGCCTCTTACAAGCCACTTGCATCTTGAAACTTCAAGGATTAGAAAGAGGAAAAAATGAGTGATTTGTTTTTAATTCAGAGCCTTAAAGCAAAATTGGCATTAATAAGAAATCTTTTTTAACTGAAACAATAAATTGAAATATTGTTCTGCCTAAGATGTGCTTATAAAAACAATACACTAATAGAACTGGTTTTCTGGTTAAATTAATTCCTGGCTTCTTACAGTTCCCCAGCCCACAAAATTACCATCCTTTTGATATGTCTAAGAAATACATACATAAAGATATAACAGATCTATTGGTAAGCAACCAACATGATCAGGCGAGAACAAGTTGTTTCCAAGCTGATGCTCCATTACATCATAGATGGCTTGCAAAGTTAAGAAGCCTAATGGATTTGGATTGAGTGCGGGCCCAATATTCAACAGGCCAAGGTAGTAAACATGTTCAACATGTGGTGACTTGCACACTTCCCTCACGCTAGGACAAGCCTTCCAAAAACCTTAGGAAGAGAATGAAGGGAAATCAGGGAAAGCACTGGGGCCTCAGATTGTGGCAAGAGGTAAACAGTGTAACATCATTGTTTGAACAGCTTGTAAACCGCAGAGGAGGAAATAAAAACCTTCTCTGATTGGTAACAGCATTTAATGTTTAGATCCAGGGAATAGATAAATGGGATGGAAACATTTCCCTGGCTTGTCTTTATAGTAACTGCTTCTGCTATGACCTCTTTTTCCACCACCTGATCTTGGATATGTGTCAGCCAGCTATGTCAGCAGTTTTGCTGGACTCTCAGAACTGGGAAGCCTAGTTCTGTAAACTGGAAAACATTGGGCAACAATAATCCCAGAGCTGTAGTGCACAAGGAGCAGCTCTTGCAGAAACAAGCTTCCTAAATTCTGCATTATATTTGTTCTGCTTGCTTAGGTGCATAGAGGGGATATACAAAGCTTCTTTAAGTTCCTGGTTGACAGTCCTGCAGCAGATCAGGGCTCATAGAGATGAACCAGAGTCGATGAAAGTTTGTTTGCCTAAAGGTTGCAAAAGTTGCCTTACTCCCAGAAAAAACAGGATTATAATGAATTCTTGCTCATTAAACAATACCATACTGACCTGAATGGAAATAATGACACTTGCTGACTTGCAAAGTTCTTGTCAGCTGTTTAGCAGGTGAGAGCAGAATCAATGCTCATTCTTCTGTAAATTCATGAACAACAGAAGGAGGATTAGGGAAAATCTCCATCCTCTATTGGATGCAGAGGGTAGTAGAGGATAAGGAACAGAGTAATGAGTAGTAACAGAGAATGAGGAAAAGGCTGAGGTGCTCAATGCCTACTTTGCCTCAGTCTTCAGCAGTGGAACTAGCTGTTCTCTGGACACCCAGCCTCATGAGCTAGGAGACAGGGAGGGGAAACAGAATGAGGTCATCGCATTTAAAGAGGAAGTGGGCAGTGACCTGCTACACCACTTGAATGCACACAGGTCTATGGGACCACATGGGTGACACATTAGGGGGCTGAAAGAGTTGCCAGATGTGCTCACCAAGCCATTTTCCATTATTTACCTGAAGTCCTGCCTAACTGGGGAAGACCCAATGGACTGGAGGGTAACAAATCTAACACCTATCTACAAGAAAGACAGAAAGGAGCATCCGGGAAACTACAGACCTGTCAGTCTGACCTTGGTACCAGGGAAGGTCATGGAGCAGATTATCTTGAGTGCCAATACAAGCTATACAGAAGACAACCAGGGGATCAGGTCCAGTCAGCATGGGTTTATGAAAGGCAGGTCCTGCCTGACAAACCTGATCTCCTTCTGTAACAAGGTGACCTGACTATTGGATGAGGCTGTGGATATTGTCTGCCTAGACTTTTGAAAAGCTTTTGACACTGTTTGTCATAGAATTCTCGTGGAAAAACTGGCTGCTCATGGCCTGGATGAGTATATGATCTACTGGATCAAGCACTGGCTGGACAGACGGGCCCAAAGAGTGGTGGTCAATGGAGTTAAATCCAGCTGGTGGCCGGTAACAGGTTGTGTTCCTCAGGGCTCAGTGTTGGGACTATTTCTGTTTAACATCTTTATTGATGATCTTGATAAGGACATAGAGTCTATCATCAGTAAGTTTGCAGATGACACCAGGTTAGGCGGGAGTGTTGATTTGCATGAGGTTAGGGAGGCTCTACAGAGAGACTTGCATAGATTGGCTTGATGGGCCAATGTTAATGGTATGAGCTTCAACAAAGCCAAGTGCTGGGTCCTGCACTTGGGCCACAACAACCCCATGCAATGCTACAGGCTTGGGCAAGTGTGGCTGGAAAGCTGCCTGGTAGAAAAGGACCTGGGGGTTCTAATTGACAAGTGGCTGAATATGATCCAGCAGTGTGCCCAGGTGGCCAAGAAAGCCAATGGCATCCTGGCCTGTATCAGAAATAGTGTGAGCAGCAGAAGTAGGGAGGTGATTGTCCCCCTGTACTCAGCACTGGTGAGGCCTCACCTTGAGTACTGTTTTGGGCACCTCAGTACAAGAGAGATATCGAGGTTCTGGAGCGAGTGCAGAGGAGGGCAATGAAGCTGGTGAAGGGCCTGGAGAATAAATCTTACGAAGAGCAATTGAAGGAGCTGGGACTGTTTGGTTTGAGGAAGAGGAGGCTAAGAGGAGACCTTATCACTCTACAGCTACCTGAAAGGACGTTGTAGAGAAGTTGGTGCTGGTTTCTTCTCATAAGTAATTAGCGACAGAACAAGAAGGAATGGATTCAAGCTGCAGCAGGTTTAGACTGGACATTAGGGAAAAAATTTTCACAGAAAGAGTAGTCAGACACTGGAATGGGCTGCCCAGGCGGGTGGTTGAGTCACCATCCCTGGATGTGTTTAAGGGTTGTTTAGATGTGGTGTTGAGGGACATGGTTTAGGGGTGAACTTTGTAGAGTAGAGTTAGTGGTTGGACTTGATGATCCCAAGGGTCTTTTCCAACCTGAATGATTCTATGATTCTATGATTCTTTTTGCAAAATGGCTTTGGGCTTTGTAAGTTACAATCCTGGAGGTGTTAATTTTAAAGTCCTCCTAGGACAATGAGGTAAGAAAAGAGAAAAAAGCCTGTGTGTTACCTAGCATAATGGACACCTTTACTTCTCAAAGACCAACAACTTCTTTTCCCACAACTTCTTCTCCTTTCTACTAGTGCAAACCTGCATAGACCAAATATAACATTTTTAAGGGAAATTATACCTGGAAATTTTAAAAGCTTAATAAACAGATCTAAAACTCAGCCTGAAAAAGCAGGATGAGAAGATATTCCAGTGTACTGCTGTCCCGCTGCTTTGCTGCTTTCCTAGCAGTGCTTGACACTATGGCAAATGAGCAGAAAACGTAAACTGCCTATTGTTTGTCAGGAAACAGCATTTTGTTGATGTGGATGCTCTTCAGAGAACTTGAGTCTTCATCAGGCTTCACAACTAGTCTACCTGAAACACAGCTGCATGAGTTCCAGCCACAATGGATGCATTAAACGTTTTGGATGAGGTGACAGGTTCCAAGTAGAAACTGTGCAGAATTAGGTAGGTTTCCTGTCCTAATAAGATGTTGACGTTCCCTAGAAAACGGAAGCAAATCTGTATATGATTAAATCTGTTGTGGTTATTGTCCTTGCTTTGAGTTGTAGGTTTGGTGATAATTGATAGTGATTTTAAGCCTGAAGAAGTTAATGCTGCCTGCTTGGCAATATGTTGTCTTTATGATTTTGCATGAGGGCTGTGGGCCATATCCACTAGTCATGCCACTCCAGAGCTGTTGTGTTAGCTTTATTTACTCTCTTTAATATCTATTCAGTTTCTACCTTCTCTTAAAAAGACATCCGTACCAAACCACGCACTCTAGGAACATACACAACTGCAGAGAAACCAGGCTGTATCATATGCGTTTAAAAAAGAGCTGCAGGGTTCAAAGCAACTTTTCTCCAGGTTCATCCACAGCCATTTCCCTCATCTCCATCTGTAGCACATGTCACTTTTAACACAATTTATTAGATATGTTTTTATGGTAGCATTTATATTTGAAGCTGCTGGGTTCACAGCATTGGAAAGCAGCACCCTCTTGGTATCGTCACAAAAGACTTGGTAGTATCTGTAATACTGAGCTCTGACCAGTACATCAAATCTAGCATGGTAAGGATTGTAGGGCTCCAGTAGTGCTTATTTCCTGTAATGCCTGTAAGGCTTAATAGTTTAAGGTAGTAGCAAAGCAATTATCCCTAGTTGCAGCACTGAAAGAACAGCATAATCGTACCAGGAACTACTTAGTCCTCTTGGCCAGCTGGAGAGACAGGTCTAGGCAGAGCAGGCTGCCAGAGGGCCATGGTTAAAGCACTTTCAATACCAGCACTGTTACTACCCCTGTGCAGATTTCTTAATGTCACGGTGTAACGAGAGCTCACTGCAGAGTACAAAATTCAGAGTTGGGTTTCGGACCAGGTTTTTAATTCTGAGGTTCAGTTGGGCCCTTCAGAGAGTGCAACTAGGATTGGTAACATTACCTAAAAATTTCAGGTTTTGAGTCATATTCTTTCCTTTCAGAAAATTTTGAAGGTCCTTCACTTTTCTTTTCATCAAGTCCAGAAAACTGTTCTAAAAGTGAGCTATTGTGACATAATGAGAAGTAAATTAGTGTCAGTACTAATATAATTTTAACCAAAGTTGGTATGTGGTGTAAACTGAAATTTACCCTTTCACTGTCTTACAATAAACTTACTTCTACTCTGTTGCCCCACTGCTGGCTTACACATACCCACCTTTATGGAATGGCAAGTTCTGCATTGCAGATTTGCATCAGTTACATGAAGGAAACAGAGGAGTTTGTAGAATCCACTGCTTGCACAATATTCCAAATGCAGTTCTTCCCAAAACATAAAGTTCTAGTTGCTCAGGGCAATGTTTACACCATTAAAATGAATTCAGAAACAGTGTCTCAGTAAACAGGACGAAGTACACAGAACTTTTTGTGCACTCCAACAGGCGGGAATAATATTTATCTTCTGTATATTTTAGGCCAGCAGAAAATTGGATGTTGTTGTCCCAAGACATCTGTGCTCGATCCATTTATTTCATTAGAAATTGACTGCAAATCTGTTGTTTTAATGTACCTGTGCCAGTTGTTTTTAACAATTTTTAGAAGAACATCCTTATTTATAGCTCACACACCTTAAAAGAAGTGGCTTCATCTTAGGTTTGAATACTTCTGGGAATAATTGTGGATTTATGCAAGAGCCATGTTAGCACAGACATTTTGGGAAGCTTGAGGAAAACCAAAAAATCTTTACAGTTTTGATAATCACTGGAAGAAGTAGTAAGAAAAAATGAAGTATTTAAAACAGTCTCCAAGATAGAAATACACAACCAGATCTATTTTTTAATTTTTGAGAGAACATGTTTTTGTTGGCTTAGTTACACAGCATGAAAGCTTTTCCAGAGCTGCTTTAATTGCCCCTTTTTAAATGATGCTAGGTCTAGATCTGATTTATTTTTCCCTTTATATAAACAGTCCCCTCAGTATAGAAACTGATCAAAGATACATATTTGTGTAGCATATATATATATATATGGCTAATGGGTCATGGTCATGGGCTACTGTTGTCTACCTGTAAGTACTGGGACGAATGATGATTTTTCAAAATTTTAAGATGAGATAGGGGAGCAGTTGCTGGCCCAAAGCAGCAGCCTTTTCTCACACCTCTGTCTTAACTTTTGGAGGGATTACTCACTGATTTCCTCCCTGCCTCTGGAAGGTCCAATAGAGTTAAATGGGGCTGAGCAGAGTGTAGCTGAGTCCCTGAAAACAAACAGAACTAGAGTTCTGTTTTTTTGATTTACAAGAGTGACAGTTTAGACAATACCAGAATTCTTCATAGAATTTTTTTCACTCTGTTTTTTTATGCCATACATTAAACAAACAACTTGGTAATCAAAGCTGCAAACAGTGGTGAGAGGACCACAGGTGTATGTCAGAGAACTGCACTGAATTTTGCTTTTGTTATGTTCAGTTTTTAAATAGCCTGTGTGTTGGAAAATTCATTTTAAAGGCTTTTGGAATAAGCATCCTTGGTAGCCAAACCAGGCTGAAGAGAGATATCCGATTGCAAAGACATGTCATGACAATTTTAGTGTCAGTGCTGTTGGAGGGCTGATGAGGGTTACAACCCTGGAACTGCATACATTACAACTCCCTCTCTACCCCAGTGGTGTCACATAGCTCAACAGAAGTGTCTCTGTCCCTACAAACTCTCTTTTGCTTAATAAGTATTTTAAAACAAATCCCTATGGTTCTTCAAACTATACCTGGCTGAAATAGTGCGACTTAAATGCTGAGTCACTATCCTCTAACTACAGGTTACCAAAGAAATGGAATGATTATCAAGTGCCCTTTACATTTTTTTTTTTATGAGAGGGGTTTGTTTGGTTTGGTTTTTCATTTTGGTTTTTCTTTTCACTTTGCTGAGTGATTGCTTGCAGAGTTAATGTGGTCTCAAGAATACTTGCTACTGGAGTACTAGAGTCATACTAATTTTCACATGGGCAGTACTAAAGCTGTGCGACTGGACAGCAGTGCACAGTGTTAGCCTCTCATTAACACTATTTCCTTTCACTTATTGTGAAAACTCTGTTTTGCTTGGATAGAAGCAACAATTTTGAGTCCCTGAACTAACCCTGATGTTTTCAAACTTATGAAATCCATTTTCTTTCTTGGTCTGTAGAAACTGAGGTTTAATGAAGTAATCGTTACAAGTTCATATTTAGTCTGGGAGTGAAAAATCTCATGTGTAAAGATGCTATTAGGCTGAAAACTGCACTTTCCCTCGCTCTGGCTTTTTATCCCAGTGGAGCTTCTTAGTAGCCTCAAAGTTGTTTCATTTCAATGGCTCGGTCTATGGTCAAATGCAAAGCATGAAATAGATGCAAAATCTCCGTTCTCAAAAAAATTATGTGTGAGCCTTGTCTCTGCAGCTCTGTCTGCAGTTACTCAGCCATGGCAGAAGGCCTGTTTTGCATCCTGTGTCTCACTCCTCTGTGGCTCACAGGTAGCTGAAGAACACGGACACTTCTTTTCTTTGTCTTGGGTTTGTATTTTGATTTTACTTAATAACAATTGTATAAAACTAAACCTTTTTGTCCAAAATGCAACTCCACGGAGCCAGAAAGAGCTGCTGGCTCTCATCACAGCAGAGCGTGGTTTCTCAGAGTGGTGACAGCCCACGTGTTGTGTGATAGAAAGATTGGTGCTGCAGGGAGGCCATGTGAGGGGCTGGGCTCAGCTGCCGCTAGAGGGCAAGGTAGATACAGACCCTGAGCTCTGTGTCTTTCACCTTCACACTCATGGACTTGGCCCTGTCTTGAGTCAGTCCAGGTCCTTGGAACACTCTCTGCACCTGTACTTCATGCTTGCCTCAAAGTCAGTGTAATTAGAGTAACAGATTTGGGTTTCTTTTTCCTGGTCATATATGTTCAGGTTTAAACATCTTTTCCCCATAAGGCAGAAAATTCTGCTGCAAAGGTCCCGGCCACAGCATGGGCTGTTACTTTTCCTAGCCTGTGTTCCAAGGTCTGATTCAGCAGAGGTAGCAGAAGGAATCAGTCAGTCGCTGCGTATCTCTGGGCTCAGTAATCTGCATACGGTTTACAACATGCAAACCCTACAGTATGACACAGCCCTTTTGCAAGGCAGCACCAGTCGTTTGTCTTCGCTGTATAGAAACTTTCCCACTGACAGCGATACTGACAGAAAGGCTGGTCTTTTTGAATCCCGTAGGTCACCATTGAAGTGGTGGATGGCCCTGATACCGAGACAGACAAGGATCTGCAGAAAGAGAGCAGCAAGCCAAGCTGGCCAGTCCCATCACCTGACTGGAGGAACTGGTGGCAGAGGTCCTCCACCTTAACTCGCATGAGCAGTGGTGACCAGGATTACAAGTATGACAGCACTACTGAGGACAGCAACTTCCTAAACCCTCTCGGTGGGTGGGATAGTCATGCACCCAGTCACCGGACATTTGAGTCCAAGGAGCAGCCAGAGTATGGTATGTTTGTGTTCCAGGCCTCTTATGGGCATCTTGGGATTGTAAAAATGAGTTTGGGGGAAATGAGAATGGTGAGGCATTGCTGAAAACAGGCCAAGCAAAATAGAATTTTTCAACATGTGGCTTTTGTTCATCAGCTTTTAAATACAAATCTGTGCAGATGCACAAGCTGTACTGTGGTAGCTGCATTCCACTAGTAAGTCTATAATCTTGAAAATAATACCAGTTATCCCATAAGAGGACCTTTTTTTAGTCCCAAGTGTACTTTTTTAAAAGCAAAGGAAACAAGGTTTCATATTTATTTTTAGAGTAAGGATAAGTACAAATATAGAATTGTGCGGTGGTTTGGGAACCAAAATACAATGATTGGATAAATAAGCAAGATCTGAAACGTGGTAGTATTTGGTGGATACATAAATAAGATGAATTATGTTGGTGCATGTGTGGGGAGTGGCATATGCAGCAGGAACATTGTGTATTTGCGTGTGTGATTCTCTTCCAGATGTGTCATGGCGAAAACAATTGTTTTCAGCTTGTTGTATGAAACAGTTGCAGAAACTAGAAACAGAGGAGCTACAGTTATTCACTGCCCCAACAGGCTGTAACTATCCACAGTGGCATGACTCAAAGGAGGTGAAGTAGTAACGTGCTCACAGGTAGCCCAGAGCCTCTTGGATTTAAGCTGTACATAAATACAGAAGATTTGTATTGAGAGCAGGGTTTCAAAGCCACAGTATTTTTACCCTGGCACTGCTGTTACGTTCCCTGGATACTGCACAGTGGCTGTCATGCACTGATTCAACCTTATTTTTCCCCTGTTTTCATTAACTTTGAGTCCTAGGGCCTTAACAATTAAGAAAATGTGGAATGGTGTATTTAAACACATACATGCATACTAAATTTTGTGGCCAGAAGATTAAAGTCTATCCCTTTTGTTTTGCACCTGCATTTATTTGTTAGCACGCTTTCTTGCCAAGAATTCATATATCAGGTAGGTATTAATTTAGGTAAAATAAAATTGTTTGCAATATATAACTCTGGTAGAAAAAAAAAAAAAAAGTAAGATTTACAAATATAAAAATAGGAAGAACAGGTTGATAAAAATTTAATGTGGTTAGTAATAGCAGGTACTGTTTGTTTCATAGTGCAGTATAAACACTAGGTAGGTAGACATAAAATTTATCGTACTGCTCTCGGCCGTACACCAAAGCATCCTACTAATTGGCAAAGGTTCCTGGCCTTCTGACTAACCTAAAATGCCATGCGCCATTGGCCTTGGCCAGGAGGATGTAGCAACAGATCCTGCCTGTATGGGGCTTTATGCTAGTTCCACTCATTGACCTGTCACATGCATCACAGCTCTATGTCCCTCATCCTGCCCCTGCCAAAAAGCTCTGTACAGCTCTGCCTGCCATCCTTGGGCCTCCCAGGCTGGGCTCTTCAACAAGCATTGCCCCTGCTCACCCTTCCTTCTTCCTCGACAACAATGTGGAGAAAAATTACGGAGAAAAATAAGGAAAGCAGGGCCAGGGAGAGAGAGCAGATCACATTTTTCTAAGGCATCTTACGCCTTTTCAGCCTGCTGTAGTGCCCACCTGTTGGCAAATCTCACAGTCGCGGGGCTCTGCACACAGACCGTAGCCACGTTCCTACCCACATCACACTGTGGACACCTGATTGGGATGTGGTGGCTTCCCCATCAGCAGCAGTGTAGGAAAAGCACATAAGGTCCTTGCCATGAGGAACTTGCGTCTAGGCAGCTTGCTATGAGTGAGATATATAACCTTCCCATACTCTTGGCAATAAATGTTTAATAGCACCCCACAGAGTTGTCATCAGTCATTGCATATGGTACAAATCAAGCTATGTGTTCTATTAACCAGCTCAGGAAGCCAACAGACAGCATGGTACTGGGGGGGGGGGGTGAAGCAGGAATCGCGCGTAGCAGAGGCTGGTGCTGGCAGGGATCTGTCCCTGTCTCTTGCCTGTACATACACATTCAGCCTATAGCTAGAGAGTAGGGCTGTCTCAGAGTCACTAAACCCAGTTTTGCTTTGCTACCAATGCTGGTTTATCCCAAATGAGCAAAGGCTGCAAGTTATGATGATCACAAGGGCAGTTAAATATCTCCTGGAGAAATCCATTAAGCCAGACACTTCGAGCGAGAAAAACATTCACATTCAGCTGGGGAGGCCAGTGGGAAGGCAAGAAGACTGGGATTGCTCCATGGATTCCATTTGGTGGCCTTCATGAGGCAGGATGTGCAACAGTTAACTCAGTAAACAAAAGAGCCTGGTTCTAAAGGGTTTAGATACTTACAGTGGCACCAAGCCATGATGGTGTAGACTTTGTACTGTTTGCCCTTGGCTGTCTACCAGAAGAGAATAAAGTTGTGTTTCATTTTCAGAACATTCCTGCAAATAAACAGGTTTGTTGTTACTTACTAATTCACGTGAAACACTACAAATTGCATGTTGTTCTGGGTGCAAGGTGCACATGTGGTTCCCTATATTCATGGCAGTGTTCCTGTAATATGTTTCCTGTTCAAGGGACTGAGAAACCAAATAGCAATTTTCACGCATGACCCTCAGCCTTCCATAGTCCAACATCGATCATGTCCTAAAAATTAATTGAGTATTGTCATGCATTGCTGTGTGTTTTGAGAAGAAGAAAACAAAAACTTCATTTATCCTGTGCCTGATTAGTCTGTGGTCAGAAAACTTATTCCTATAGACAGGGAAGTTATGTGAATAAATGTGTACTGTTAGTTCATGACCCAGCTTTGCAGCTGAGGATTCTCAGCTGCCAAAAGGTCAAAAGAGAAAGGAAATATTTTTTCAAATAATGTTGCATGCATTTCCCTGAGGAGCATCAAGTGTGAAAACCATTTAAACAGCAGGCTTATGCCTGGCGTTTAGCCCAAGCTTCAGGTAGGAACATCTGGATTCCATTCTTGTTTTGCCTTCCTAATAAAAAACACTACACAGTAGTTTTGGGCAGTAGTAGTTTTATCTCTTCATTTCCTTCCTCATCTTTGTTCTTACACAGATTATATTGATGGTGAGGGAGACTGGAGCCCGTGGTCCCTTTGTAGCGTCACCTGTGGGAGTGGCAACCAAAAGCGGACGCGGTCCTGTGGGTACGCCTGCACCGCCACCGAGTCACGGACCTGCGATCGGCCCAACTGCCCAGGTGCGACCACATTCATGGGAACGGTTGTCGGAGGGGAGGGGGGAGAGGTGGTCCAGAGCGGGAGGAGAGCCCTCCTCTACACGGCCCGTGGCCCGATCATTCCCTGGCTAGGTACAAATTTTCGTGGGAAGAGACATGCTGGTTTTCAAGGCCATTTATGAAATGGCAGGTTCTTTGCTAGTAACAATATGCTGCTAGATGCAGTCTGCTTTGCCCTTGGACTTAAAAGACAAATACAGGCTTTTTTTAGGTTATTGGCGGTCATTTTTTGTGCACAGTACATTTTGTATTCCAAAGGGTGTCATCTCTCTTGAAACAAATTTGTACTACTTGTAGAATTTCAAAATAGCTCTGCTGACTATTACCTCAGCAAGCTCTTATTTTGCTGTGCACTGAATGGGCATGCCTGTGTCATGAACAAATAGCTCCCCCTCATCCCATGGCTTTTCAGCTTTGTAAGAGAGCTGCTGAAAGACTCCATGTACATTAATATGAAAAAAAATACTTTCTATACCCGCTTTGCATTTCATTCCAGAGATTTTGGGTTCACTGAGCATTAAGCTACAAAATTTCCTGTCCTAGAAGTTGATGTTACGGTGGAAATGTCATCTCCATTTCATTGCATGTTGTGTGATAATTGGAGAATCATCAAAGAGCAAGTTTGATCGTGCAACAGCTGTGCACAACGGGATGAAGGAATGTACAGTTTTGGCTTGAATATATTCAGAAAACACAGCCAAGGAGTCATACCTTAGCTCCTACCAATCCATAGGCATTGATGGACATTTAAGTGCCAGTGATGAAGATGTCCTTACCATCCCGCACTTCCACTTTGGTGAAAGCAGGGCTGAGCACTCAAACCTACATCATAAATTTGAAGCTGCTATGGAATACTTTCACAGGATGTTCTTTAAATGCTGCTATGTGTTTGGATTTAGGCAAGTTTGTAAAGCAGTGATGCAGTAGTTGCCACAATTCATGAGATAGGTGCAATTTTGTTACTTCCCAAGGTTAGAGAGAAGTAATAAAGGCGTAAGTTCTTCAACTGGAGGTCAGGTTTTTCTAACGGGAAGTAAAATGTCAGCAGTTCTGGGGAGAAGACTTTGGAGCCTCAGTGAGAGGGTTGGAGAGGTTTCTCACTCACAGACAGATGTGTGTTGCCATTGCAAGGGAATGGCTGCGAGGCAGTTCAGGAGAAGAACGTGTCTGGATACTCTTATACATCCTAAAACCTCAATAATAAGGGGTTAATTCCAGAAGAAAGTACATAGCCCCCAGTTATATTCTCCAGTATTTATTACCAGCTAGCATCAAACAGTGGCAAACTTGAAAGACTATATTCTGTCATATAACAGACCCCCAACAATCAGCAAGCAAAATATATTCACTCTTTGAGGCTGTGCTGACATTTTTAAAATTACAAGGGCAAAGCTCAGCTTCTGCTGTTTATAATTCCAACAGTGAATTACTGCCTTGTAATGGGTTCTTGGCTATCTATTATTCTGTGTCTACTGCTGGAGTTAAGGCAAAACCCTAAGATAATTTTATTGAAAAGCAGCCTGAGGCTGTTTTGAAGCTTTGCAAGCCGCTATTATGCCCCAGTTCAGGAGATCAGGAGAAAGTTCACTGGCAAGAAGATGGATGGTGAATAGCCTTCATTATTAACCATATAGTTATGTATTTAAGAGCTTTCTGCTCTCTTTCAAAGTCTTTAATTCAGCAGAGAGGAAAAATCCTACAAACTTGTTCCTATGCTTCTTTGAAGAGACATTTGTTTTAAGGCTATATGTACAGAAACACTAGGCTGGTAGGTAGGCTAGACTAAAGCACCAGTGAAAGGATGTTTACTTTGGCAAAATCAATACATTTTCTGGCAATCCATGTTTCTCTCTTCTGACAGTAAACATGTAACTGGAGGTTGTTGTAAGATCCTGGTATTTTATTTGATTGCTATAGGTGGTGAGGGATGCGACTGTTTGGAAAGGTTATTTATCTCTTGCCTACTCAGACCTTTCAACTTCCTATCACTGGAAGAGACCAGCAAGTGCCAGTCTTCTTGTAATAGCATCATTCTTCCTCGTATTTCCTGAAAAATGGTTTTCCACATACAGATATGAACTTATTCACCTGTCTTCAGTCAGGTCACTCTGTTTCAGGAAGTGGCACAAAGGCTGTCTCCTTTAGGCAGCATCTTTCACCCAGGGCTCTAGAGCTTCTGTTAGGACACTTTTTTAAAATCTTTTTTTAATCATTAGTCACTTGTGATGCATGCTCTGGAGAAGGTGCTGGTCACATAAAGCTGACCAGGAAGCTGTTGGTGCAGTGTGTGCAGAGCTCCCACCTTAATTACTGGGAGATGTCGGGAAGCTTTGCAGTGGGAAGAGGAGGAAGAAAACTGGTTCCCCTGCTGCTCCCCCTGCACTGGGTTCATAACCGACCAGTTTGTTGCTTAAATATAATCTGAGCTCTAAAACTTGAAAACTTTCTGACCTTTGGGCTAAGCTAAGACTTTATCTCTCTAACACCACAGATTCCTTGATCATTACACTTTTAAAAGAACATTCCCTCCAGCAGCAGCTCCAGATTACTTCCCTGCCAAACAGAAGCACCATGCGGAGCTGGGGAGGGAGGGGATGGCAGGGAGGCAGTTGATTGCATTGTGTTTTAATGGGAAAACACCACCACCATTAAGGCGTGTTTGTCTTAGGGATCGAAGATACCTTCCGGACAGCTGCCACAGAAGTGAGCTTACTTGCAGGAAGTGAAGACTTCAACGCTACCAAACTGTTTGAAGTTGGTAAGCAGCCTAGTCAATCTTTCAGTAACAGATAAGAGACTTCCTTAGATTTTCCTGGTTTGACTCTTGCTGTGGGACCATGATTTTGAGTTTACCATTAAAAAATGTCAGTTATAATGGTAATTTATTATCTTGCTTAAGTTTACAATGTGAACCTTAGTTTGCTTTTGTCATAGAATCTTTCTCCTCTTAAGTCTTAGCAATTTTCTCTGCTCCTTTCATTATAAAATGGTGATCCTCTGTCCTAGTTCAGAAAAAAGCTGTAAGGCTCCATACTAATAGAGGGGAAGAAATCAAACACTCTTTAGCATTTTGCTGAAATGGACTCAAATGGAAGATACTATGAAAGCATTTTTCGTACAGCTGTCACACTGAAAAAAAGACAATGACTTTTATGAGCATGCATATGCTTATGTAAGTGTGTGTGATGCTGTGGGGCTGTCCAAAGCAATTTTACAGGGCATGGCTTGATACTGATCTATCTAAAACTCAGCCCAACCTCTATAATGTTCTGATTTCATCCCTCCAACCATGGTGTGGCCACACTTAAGCACTGGATGCTGGACTAATTGGGTAAACAATGTAATCCAGCACCTCCCTCCTATGGCTGCAGAGCACAATAGTTAATGACAGCCAGGATGGGACTCTTTAAGGAGATAGACAAACAGGACACGGATCACTAAGTAAATATTTTGCAAGAGTTTTAGGTCTTCGCATTTGCCTTTCTCCACAGTTCTGTTAAGTAAGTGTGGAGCAAGATGTGCAGGGTTTTTTGAAAACCATAAAACCTTAAATAATGTTTTAGGTAGGAGACAATTAACTGGATTCTTCCAAGACTCTTGCAAAATAGTAAGATGCCAGTATTAAATATGCTACTAGTCTATAAATCTCTGTAATCTTGGCTATAAGTCATGGCTCTGGTGCCATTAAATCCTCCTTATGTACAGACACTGATATTATGTCACGTATGCCCTTTTAGAATCTGAATCACTTTTGGCTGTATTTGTCAGCTAAGATGTCAGTCTCTATGTTTGAACTACAGCTGCTTGAAATACCCCTTTGGGAAGATGAAAACCAAATAGGAAAAAGTATTTCTTAGTTAAAAGAAAGACTGAATTAGGGCTTAATAATGAACTTCAGAAAAAGTAATCCAGGCCTTGCTTGCCATCTTGGTTATTTCTAACATTGTGAGAAATTTAATCCTTCCACATCTGAATCCGCTGTTCTTACAGGGTGTGTGGACTAGGGCTTTAAACTGGAGACTGGCATCAACTCACTGTGATTTCCTTATGTCAGTTCTGTTGCTCATAAACCCAAGACAGTGTCTCTTATGCTGCATGGGGATATCGGCAGCTTAATTGGAATTTTCCAGGCAGAAGAAATGACAAAGATTCTTCCTGGCATGGTGCTGCACTGTAATTCAGACTAGCACTGCCCGAGGTCCTAAAACCAGTCACACATGTGATTTTTTTATCTGACAGGACAGCACATGAACAGAGTGCGGGCAGGGAGGCAAGCTTTGACTGCCCTTTCTTTCTTAAGCAAAGCCCTGGTGCTGAACAGTTACTCATTTACTTCACTCGTTTGTTATCGCCGCTGGTTATATGAACTGGGATGCTGCATAATGTATCTTAAGTTTCCATTTCCTGCCCTTAAACAGATACTGATAGCTGTGAAAGATGGATGAGCTGCAAAAGCGAGTTCTTGAAGAAATATATGCACAAAGTGGTCAATGATCTTCCCAGCTGCCCATGCTCCTATCCCAGAGAAGTTGCATACAGCACTGCTGAAATCTATGATCGAATTAAGAGGAAAAACTTTCGCTGGAAAGATGCAAGCGGTCCAAAGGAAAAACTGGAGATCTATAAGCCCACTGCACGGTACTGCATCCGCTCCATGCTCTCTCTGGAAAGCACAACGCTTGCAGCACAGCACTGCTGCTATGATGATAATATGCAGCTGATCACCAGAGGGAAAGGGGCAGGCACACCAAACCTGATCAGCATCGAATTCTCAGCAGAACTCCATTACAAAGTGGACATTCTGCCTTGGATTATATGCAAAGGTGACTGGAGCCGGTACAATGAAGCACGGCCTCCAAACAATGGGCAGAAGTGTACAGAAAACCCTTCAGATGAAGACTACTACAAGCAATTTCAAGAAGCACGGGAATACTGAGAAGATTTTCCTCCTCTTCAGACAGAAAATAGCATTCGTTTCCTGGATGCCAAAGAACTGTTAACAGCTGCTGCTTGGTCTCCTTGACAGGGGTTGATCAGTTTCTTTTTAATGAATGTACATAGTTGTAATATAATACATAAGTATTTTTCATAGTGTGTGTAATTTATAAACACATATCTCCCTATCTCACACACACCTATTTTTACATACAGACATACATAAAACTTGTCCTGGTAGGATTTTATACTGCAATACTGTTCATTTAATAACATGCATTTCATTTTTATTCCCCAACTGTAACAAAAGGCGGGGGCAGGGGGGGCAGCTGCTGTCACCATCAGGCCCCAAGGCCCCAGCTGAGGAGGGCACATATTTAAAAGTTGTTCTAAAGCAACAGGAATGAAGAATGTGTTTTTCCATATGGGAATGGTTTACAAAATTAATGCACCTACAGCATCAGTTTTCTCTATAATTGATCTCATGACTAGTATCTAAGAAAGGAAGAATCTTTTTTTTGGAAGGGTAATACTCAAAAGTGAATATAGACACTTACTAGCAATTTTTTTCTTGGAATTATTCCTGTTACCTTCAAGCTCAGGTCTTTTCATTCCACCTTGGGGTAGGCTCACAGGGAGATCTACCTGTAGTTTTCCTGCAGAGCAGAAGTCCTGATGCAGTGGTTCTGCAAGAGTTACTAACAGCCCACTCCTGGAAACATCTCAGGTATGGAGCTATGGCTGTCAGGGCTCATGTCTTATGCTGGAGAGCAGATCTGCAGGGCAGCTGCCTGTGTGCTGAGCAGGACCTAAGTCTTTGGATGAGAGGGGACAGAGAAGGAAATTTGTCAAAGGAAAAAAAAAATCAGTTACTTCACAGTTTTTAATATGAAGAGTGTTTAGATCTGCTTGTTTCTTTCTTTTAAGCAGCGTTGGGTTTTTTTAAGAACAGGAGAAGTAAAGTACATGTTTCTAAGTTACCTGAGATACAGCATGCAACCAGCCCCTTTCCCCCATTTATCATATGCCAGGTGCACAGTGTCCTACAGAAGAAGCAGTTCTTTAAGGAAGCTGTCTGGGAGGAACTATTGGTGAGTTAAAATGTCTTAATTTTTTTTAAAAGCTAGCATTATTTTTGTAAAGTATTTATTGAATTGTAACAACTCGCATGTGGGGTATGTCTCTGACATGAAAGGCTTCTGTAGATGGAACTTGATTGCCAAGAATAAGACTGTTGTTAGGCAAAGGTTTTACTCCCAAATTTTTACGAAGTGCAAGTTTACATACTTAGTCCTGTAATTAAACAGCTGATACCTGCATTCTTATGAAAGATAAAAATTGCACTGTGGGTAAATAAATACTTACAGTTCCATCCTGTAAAGGGCTGTTCTGCTGCAAGTCAGTGTCTTCTTTTGGAACATTAAGGTTAAATATTCCTAGAGAAGTGCCTGTGTTGGGATTACATGTTGGGATACACAGATGTGCACTGCGTGTGGAACCTCACACAGCGGTGAAGCCAAGCTTGCACTGCAGTCGGTCTTAGCTGAAAGATTGAAGATGGTCGTGAAAGACAATTCCTTCTGCTGTGTACGTACACAAATACACGCTGTACACCTTTTCTCTGGCTCCACTGGCCTTTCAGGTGCTGGTCGACTGTGACTTCCCAAGCAGGCACATGCACAGTGGTCCCCCCAGCGTTAACATAAGCATAATAAGTCTTCTGAGTCTGGGAAGTGTCAGGCTTGTGTAGTGGTGCAAATCAGGGGATTTAGAAGCAGCCTGGGCCTTGGACACCCACTCTGACCAAACGCGTAGTGCGTACACTGTGAAGGCTCTCTCTGGATCTGCCAGACCTAGTCTGATGGGCTGCAGAGCCTCAGTGCTGCACATATGCTCCAGGTGTCCAGAAACACAGTGGTCCAGGCAAAGCTACTGCACATATGCAACAGCAACTGGTCTACTGAGGTAACTTCCGTAGCTGGAAATCTTGGCCAAGTCTCTTCCCAGACACCGGCTCGAGTCGGACAGGGGGGTAATGTGGGTATATTCTAGCACTAGCCGGTAGTAACAAAACATGGTGAGTTGAGCAAGAGGGTAAACACACGGATCTCCCCTTAATTTTTTATAGAAACCAGGTTTCATAAATTCTTGCAAGGTCATAAGAAGGAGCCACTAGCTAGCGGAGCCAGTTAAATTGGCAGCAGATGGATGAAAGGCATAAGCAGCTCCAGGATCGGTCACTTAATAGGGAAGACAGGTATTTTCTGCAACATGGGGAGAAAGCTCTGCTTTTTACTTCACTTGGCAGTGCAGGGGGAACAACAGTCTCAAGTTTCTCTGGGGAGAGATGGGAGGGCAGTCACAGTTCTTGAAATATAAACCACATCCCTGCAGTCTATGGATTAGTAAATTATGGTGCTATTGAGAAATGCTACTACAACATTAATACAGAACATAACAAATAAAGTGTCGGGGAAGAGGAAAAATTATTCTAATAAATGAAATGACGCACAAAGTTTCAAGTGTGGTAACACTCATAATCTGCCATGGCTAGAAACTGAGGGAATCTAATAACCACTGGTCAGGACCTAACAGGTTTTTCATAAGATGAATCCTGGAGTGCAGATCAAGAGAGTGTTCACACTTCTGCAGTCTTAAGCAACGGCCTTTATTAAAAACAAAGTCAGTCCTATTTTATAAAAAATTATAATCCATGAAGGCCTGGGCTGGTTTGGTTCCCCCTCCCCCCCCCGTTTTATTTACCTCCTTTCCAACGACTTAAGTTGTATCTGGAATGAGTTTGCTTAGTAGAACTTAGCAAGGTGCTGGAGTTTACCACGGCCAAGTTTGGCTCATCTTCTTAAATGCAAAGCTCTTCATATTAGAGTAAGACCTGAGAAAGGGTTTGTGGTTTTACATTCCCAGGCACACGTTGGTAGTTAGAAGCTGCTGTTGTGTTTCTAAGTTACCACAGAACAGTGCGTATCAGAAGACCCAACCAAAGATACAAGGGGGACTGAAACAATCAGAAGTAAATGGGGCTTGTGGTCTTAACACTGCAAAATCCTCAGAGTGGCCCCCACCAGTAGCCATCCTGCTTCCTAAAAGGGAACTTAAAATACAGACTTCACAGCAACTTCTCATTCTGTATCTGAGCAGTTCTGTTTAACTGTTTTCTCATCAGCGAAGCCAGGGTAAGGTCTTTTCACCTCCTGGCCTCTCATTCCTCTGCACTACCTTTTTCCTGGGTGATCACAGCTGTTTGTGCAACAAGAGGATCCAGACAAGTCATCCAAGTTATTTTTAACCCTGATCAGTCGACAGATACAGATACCACACGGCTTCAGAGTCAAGTTTGTGGGAACACCTTGAGCTGGCACTGCCACTGAGGAAGAGGCATGCCCCGAAGCAGCCGTAAAAGGACGGAATTTATACCTTTGATGGTTAAAAGGATGCGGTGGCCTGGCTTCACATTGCCCAGACAGCTGCTGAGAGCAACATTCCACTAAAATAACCCACAGCGATGCATATGGGCTATAGGACAATGTAGCGCAAAACAAAAACACATACACATTCACGAATCCCCACAGTCCTGCATTAGTTACCAGCTGCATTTTTCCGCACTGCTGTGCAAAATCAACACTGTCAACACAACACATTCTGTCAAAAAATGCTGGTGAGCTCGTAGCATCGCCTTGGCCAGCTGTAGCATTTCCATTGCAACTGATGCACCTGACACTTTCAGCTGAGTGGGGTCGGGTCAGGTCAGACAGAGATGGGAGAGGGGGAAAAGTCACCTTGCCTGGTTTTTGTTCAATAGAACATGAGCCAGCAGTGTGCCCAGGTGGCCAAGACGGCCAACATCATCCTGGCTTGTATTAAAAGGAGTGTGGCCAGCAGGACTAAGGGCGTAATTGTACGTCTGTACTCGGCACTGCCAAGGCCTAATCTTAAATACTGGATTCAGGTTTGGCTCCTCTCTACAAGAAGGACATTGAGGTGCCAGAACCTGTCCACAGAAGGGCAATGAAGCTGGTGAAGGGTCTGGAGAGCAAGTCTTACGAAGAGTGGCTGAGGGAGCTGAGGTTGTTTAGCCTGGAGAAAAGGAGGCTGAGGGGAGACCTTACTGCTCTCTACAACTACCTGAGAGGTGGTTTGTACTCATATTTGGGCTGGACAGACCACACAGAAACCTGGCAAGTGTCATTCCTAGCAAAGCAGGGGCCAGTCTCTTCTCCAAAGTAACAAGCTATAGACCAAGAGGAAATGGCCTCAACTTGCACCAAGGGATGTTTAGACTGGATATTAGGAAAAATTTCTTTCCTGAAAGGGTTGTCAAGGCCTGTCCCAGGCTGCCCATGGCAGTGATGAAGTCCACATCCCTGGAGGGATTTAAAAGCCATGTAGATGTGGTGCTGAGGGACGTGGTTTAGTGGTGACCTGGCAGTGCTGGGTTAACGGTTGGACTTGATTATATGAAGGGTCTCTTCCAACAAAAACAATTCTTTTATTCTAAGAATCTGCTGCTTCCTGGCAGTATATATGTGAGCTATGTAGCGAGGGGATGCCCCTGCCAGACCGCAAAGAGCCCTGATGCTGGTGGGCAGCAGAAAGGCAGCAAGGGAGCACCTGACCCTCCGGGTGATGGCCCAGGGAGCTGCCGGAGGCTGAGGAACTACTGGTGCTTCCCCCGTTGGCCTCCCTTTGCTGCCCTTCCTGCTCTCTCCATCAGGGAACCCCTGGAGCCACCCTGCATGGCTCGATGCTGTGGGTGCCTGCTGGGCAGCACTGCTTTGGCTGACTCTCAGCAGCACGGGGTCACAGTCATCTGTCCTTGGGGAAAATTACTCAAGTTTGGGCTGGACAGACCACACAGACACCTGGTGCGTGCCATTCCTAGCAAGGTCAAGAAGCTGTTGGAGCAGGGAGCCTGTTTATAACCCACCCAGACAAACTTTCTCTGTAAGGCTCCATAGAGTCACCCACAATACCATTCGGCCCCATGCGAGGGGCACTGGCATGGCAAGGCCATTTCTTTTTAACCCAGAGGAGGACACCTGCAAAACTGATGTGGACAAGCTCGGATCTCTTTATACTCACCACAGTAAGACCAGCAGTAAGCACCAGAATAAAGATGACACTTTTTCCAGCGAAGTGGTGTGAGTGCGTGTTGCTGCCTGACTGCACGGCACGTCTGTGACAGCTGAGTGAGCATGTGTTTTTCTATCACCGGTTCCCCCCTCCCTTCCCTTTGTAACTTTTAATGGAAAAATGTGTGGGCAGTTTCCATTATGCCTGCGCTGTTTCAGACAAATTAAGGGGTTGGCTAAGAAATCACTGGTTTCGTATTTCATATAAAATACACACACACATATGCATATATTTATATATCTATGTAAATGAATTTAGGATATCCTCTAGCCATGCGCTGTATAGCAGCATGTTGCCAAACGGAGTGGCCTACACAAGATCACTTCCTTTGGGGCTGCACAGGGGGGGCGAGGCTATTTTTGCACTTGCATGTGGGGAGGAAGGCCGGGAAACTGGAATGGCAGCAGTCCTTCGGCTCTGCCTTCTACTTTCGAAGTGGCAGGTTTCTTCATTGTCCCTTTTCAGCTGCATTGCTAAAGCCACATATGCCTTTTATGACTGTGATGATTTTCTATCAGTTTAGGGAGTTACAAATTTTTTCCTTATTTGTTCTCTATCACAAGAAGAATCTGGGGGTGATTTTTAAACACACAGAGAAGCCTTTCATTCAGTAAAATGCGCAATTCATAAGGGATTCAGAATGTTATATTCTGGAAGTGATAGCAGTATTACACAGGTCAAACTGGCCAAACCTAACAAAAACCAAGTGTGGGCGGCTCTAGGTTTCAGAGGCACGCTTAGATAATATTTCCTTTTTAAAACTGGGCAAACAGCATTATATGTGTTAAATGTCAGAGTTTGCCGTTTATTACGGACCTGACCAATGCTCTGCTTCACTCTCAGAAAGGCTCTGGTATGACTCCGAAGTATGCCTGAAACAAGGGACAGCACCTGCACACAATGGTGGTAGAGGCAGGATGCGAGTCAGAAGGTTTGGGGAGCAGAGAAGGCTGGGGAACCAGCTCCCACTCCAAGCACTGTCTTCTGGGCTGGCTCCTGCTTCTGCATTAAGCCAGACGTTTGTCCCCAAAGCCAAGCTGCAGCCACCCTCTTCCCCACTTCCTGGGGGCAGCTTTTAGGGGGACATTGCTCAGCGACAAAAAACACACCCAGGGCACAGCTGGCCTTGGGAGAAGCCCATCTGGCAGATCAGTGACATCTCAGTCAGGTAAGAAGATGGGAAAGGTGCACACGTACTTGACCATGCAGACACCAGGATTCCTGCATCCCACTGTCCTCAGCAGCATTTACTGTCAGGCAATCAATAGGGATCACCTTCAAACACAGCCTGGCTTCATAAACCTCCCACCTGCCAAAGAAGCATGAGGGCAAGTCTCAAGCAGCTCACCAGCACTGATGCACTGATGTCACCTCCTGAATGGCAGGGGCATCCAGCCTGGCATGACACCTCCGTCCAAAGCCAGCTTCCCCCAGAAGGCAAAGGCACAGCTCCATCTCACGTGCAAATGTCCTGGCTATTCCAGTGCATCCAGGCACACCAGTCAGTGATGCCTTAGAGACACAGCAAGGTCTGTCACCACACTCTGCAGCAGCAACCATGTCTGAGAGCAAAGGTGATCTGCTTTCAATGCAGCAGTTCTCCTGCATAACCCTCATCTTACAACCTGCCTGGGAAACACATGGAAAAGGAGTGTAGAAACAGGATGAGTCTCCTCGGGCTGAGAAAGAGGACAGAGTAACAGCAATGGAACTGAATTTTGGACAGTGTGGTGAGGAAACAACAGTGCATTGAATTACCAAAGTGGCCTCATTAAGGGTCACCAAAATTTAAATCCAGATGTGGATAATGATATCCTGAAGGAGGACAGCCTCCAAGAGGTGAAAGTCAGAAGGAACAATACAAGTCTTGAAAAGGAGCTGAGCAAAAGGGAATGTTGAAGCAGTGCCCAGTTTCCAGCAGGCTGAGGACTTCCTCGCCTGGCTGTGCACTCACAGACCCATTCCCCACCTACTTTACCATGTGTTTAATTACCACTAGGTACATAAGACCAGAAAAGCCAAGTAGGTGTAAAGGGAGGAAAAGCTACTGAGCCTTTTTTTCCTGACTAGCAGCCCACACGATCTCATGCTCACAGAGGCCACAGCACAGTGGTAGCTGCACCACAGCTTTTAGCTGTCCGCGAGAGGTCGACGGCAATGGTTAACCTTGACAAATAACTATGTTTGCCCTTGCCCATAGTGGCCCAGTCATCAGTATTCCTGTAATTTAATGTGGCTTTTGCTCAAAAGGTCAACCCCCTTTCCCTCACGCCCATAGCAACCACCCAGGACAGTGGGTTTGCCCCCCTCCCAGCACCAGTGGCTGCACAACAGAGCAGAGGTATTAACTTTGGGCCACTTTGCAACAAGCCTTTTTTGCCAGAAGGAAAGGAAGACCCAACCTCGTCCTCCTAGCACACAGACAGGAGGTACAAAGTCACCAGAGCTGCACAGGCTGAAGGTGGGAGAGGAAGCTGACCCAACCTCAGCCTCAAACACAACCGCATCTATCATTGCTAGGTTGGGTGGCCTGGTTAGAAATCCAGCGCTGCTTTTGCAGCCAGCAGGACTGCCCCAAGGATTCAGCAGTGTGCTCTGTGTCTGACTGTCACCAGCACTGACAGGGAGCAGGAAGGTGTGAAGCCCTGAGAGCTACGTACTTCAAGATCTAACTATGTACAAGACCCAATGCTGTCAAGCTGAACCTTATTCTGGGGATGGAAATATCACCCAGGCAGCCACACAGGGAGCTGTGCCTCACCCACACCAAAGGGCTGCAGGGAAGGACAGCTGAGCTGTGACATCTAAGTTGCTCTCAGGGGGTGTTTGGCCTGCATTAGAAAGGAGGTGGGACCAGGTAGATCCAGCTGTCGAAGAGGAGATCTGCAAGGCTAGTGAGTCCAACAGGACTGGTCCATCTGACACCTCCAGGCTGGCAATTATACTGCAAGCTGCAAAAGTCTCTTTAACCAGAGCTTGAAGAGGGAACAGAAAATCTCTCAGAAACTGCGGTATTTTTCCTCCCAAGAATATCCACCTGTTTGTCCCACAGACTGCCTTCTGCAAAATTTCCCACTGTTTGCAGCAGGCATATAGCTACAAGCTGTATAACCTATTCAAAGCCAGAGCCCTCCAGAGGCCTTCACTGTCTGGAAGCAAAACAAAGAAGGCAAACAGCAGCACTATCACCCTCCACACAGTTGAATGTCAGCCACCACATTGCTGTGCCCCCAAAATGCCAGGAGCTGCCAGGACCTTCTTTGTACCAGCTTTTCTACCTGCTGGCTGAGTTGTTCAGGTAAAGCGAGGTGTGGACTTCAGCAAATGCTATTGTAACCAGCCAAGACCACTTTGAAGGCCTTCTCTGAAAGATACCATGCCAACACATTTGCTGATTACCCCATGGTGCAGGGGACAAGTGACAGCATCTCTCCTACTGCTAACTTGCCCTGTGTCAACTTCACATGAATGTGGTCACACGTAGCAGAGGCACCACTGCAGGGTCTGACAGCACAGCTCAGCGTCAACTGGCAGTGGCCATGGCATTTCTCTGACTTATCCCAAGACACTTCTCATGCCAGATTTTAATTTGTTTTAGATGGAAAAGGCAAAACCTGACCTCCTGCATGAAGACAATTTGTCTCTTCTGGATGAATTCCAGCACAAGGAGGGTACTTTATACATATGGGCTCTCTTTCATGTTTGATTGCTGGACTAAGATCACATTGTTGTCCGGCTCAAGGCGGGATGCGGGGGTGGGAAGCAAAACTCACACAAATCAGGAAAGCATTAGGTAAACTTAGCTAAGAATACATCTTCTGACCAAATGGAGAGTGAGGCTCTTTCATATAATTAGACTGTCTGCAGGAAGTCAAAAAGAACAAACTGTGATGGTGTCAGTGCTGTGGGAAACGTGCAGTCCCCAGGAGATAACTATGTCTCTTCCCCAATGCATTGGGTCAGTGTCCCTGGGCAGGCTGCAAGGGAGAGCGCAGTTGAAAACATCCCCAGAAACTCTGTCATTGTGTTGCAGCTCAAAATGCCATCCTTCATTCAAAGAAGAGCCATGCACGAATAAAGGTGACGTGTGACTAATCAAAAAGTGTTCGAATACTGTCTTAGATTTGCACAAGCTGAGCAAAATGCTGGGTTTTGGTGGTAAAGGGCCAGTGGCACAACCGGCACAAGAGCAGGTCAGATGAATGGGACTGTACTGTGCGCTGGAAGGAAAGATACTGAACCAGCTCAGGGCATCAAACAGTAAATGATCCTGTCCTTCATACAATGACTCTTTCTGTAATAACCTTCTCCTCAATAGGAATGGTACAAGTGGAAGTTGAAATACACAGGCACAGCAACGGGCGTATGAGTCTGACACCCACATTTCTGCTCAGCGCCACCTACGGTGAGCAAGGCGGGATACAAAGGGCCAGCTCCTTCACCTTCCAAAGCCAACAGCAAGGTTCAAAATCATCGTTTGCCCAGTCCGTTGTTTCAGGAATGAACTCTTTACCAAAAAGAAACAAATAAACATTGTCCATTCTTTTCCAAGACATTGAGCAAGAGTAACTTGTAAATTGCTTCCAGCAACTTCGAGACAACAAGGGAACAAACAACTATCAACAAGCATTACACTCGTTGCTTCACACAAAACCAGTTATGAGACTGAAGGGATCCTGACAGGCAATTGGAAAGCATTCCCTTTCATGCTAAATTTATTGTATTTTAGACCAATTTTCCATAATTTAAAATGTGCGATGTAATAAAGAGCTGGAATGCCTTCTTTTGCTGTACTATTTCACACCCAAGGCCTCAGAGCACTTTTGTGAATCAAACTCTGCGATAGTTTTGCAAAGCAAACTGTTTAGGAAGCAAAGGACTGGAACTAGAGCACAGTTTTCAGAGCTGTTGGTGGTCACAGAGGAGCATCCCAATATCTGGCCTCCCATGCTAGGACTATGGGCTTTTCCTGCCTTGGGTAGGTATCTGCTGACAACCCCCTGGTTCCCTTCCCCTGATGCTGGAGCTCGTCACCTGCACATTCACGCTGCACTGTGCCCCAGCACTGAAAGAAATTCAGAAAGAAAGGTGAGATGGTTTCATCAGGAGAGGGGAAAGCAGGAAACAGACAATGAAACACTGCACATTTTGCACTACTTCATATTCTCCCCAGGAAGGGAACAGTATCAGCTACATTGGCACCATTGCTAACAGGACCATAGCTAACTGGGACCATTTGACGGTCCCAGTTCAATTCTCATGGACAAGCAGCCCCCACTGCAAAAGCCAGTTGTAACTGGCATTGTTAGACAAAGAGCTCCAAGCCTGAGCAAATATAAAGGCTTTTAAAGTGCTGCTCCTTGGTGATCTCACAAAAACACATATGGTCGAGGTTTTTTTCAGAACTTCCATGCAAAGGAACTTGCCTATAACCATAGGCAGTGGTAACGCAAACTTCTTTAGATTATTGGCACATAACCAAAGGGCTTCAGGGGACTACAAGCTGTTGGCTTAACTATACCCATAAAGCTCGTACAACCCCTTTTTAAGTTGTTCTGCCACCACAGGCAGAATTTCCAGACAAAATGGGGAAGGAGCTGGGGCCTTTCCACTACAACAGCCTTTCTCACATGAGCATTACGTTAAAAACAAAATCAGTTCTCTGACAATGCTTCTTACACACTTTCCAGTGGGAAAGGCAGGCACAGGGAGCAGAACTGCAAGCATACCCACTATGGTTTCAATGCTCACCATACTCACTGCGTTTCTATGCCACTGAGTCCCTCTCAGGAGTCTCAGCTGCTACGTTTGTTCATGAACTAATTTTCCCCATAGCTTTAAAGCACGAAAATTAATATTAAACTCATGATTTTTAGGGAAACTCATGGTTTCAGGAGAATTAACCTGGTCAGAGAGGAAGAGCTGTCGCTAAACTGGGACCTGACTAAATCACTTTTCCCATAGATCTCCATTTACTTCTGAAGGTATAAGCACAATTAGGGAAAATTACCAGAACATAAATGTCTTTAACGCTGGTATTTCTTCAGATTTCAGTAATGATGTCTCATATCAATCATTAATCTAGGCAGAAACCGAGCAGTCACCAGGTTGTGTGGGGCAGAAGACTGTGCCCATATTAAACACTCTCCACACCTTAAAGCAGCACATACACTTACAAATCCTCTGCACCTCAAAGAGTATGAAAAAAGGGTGCAAGCAGCTGGTGCCAATGGTACAGACGTTTGCTCTCAGCGGCTCTCAGGAATGCACTGCTCGCGGGACGGCTTGATGATACGTTGTCCTGCATCCAGGAGGGCTTTGTTCTCTGTGGGGTGAAACCTCAGTCTTCAGTTTATTAAATGCAATTGCAGAAGCCAAAAGGATGAGTCACAAAGCCAGTTGTGTAAGCACGCATACGATGAAAGCACAGAGGACATGCGTTTTCCTCACGGAGGATCGCTTGGGTCTGGCAAAGCCCTGCTGGTGGGCATGGGCAGTTGGGACATCACCCCCATCCATCACCTCCCATCCAATGACAGTGAGGGCTCAGGCAGATGGCAGGTGCAGGTATTGGCCTCCCTCTGACACGATGCTGCCTCTCTCCGCCTCACTGGCCACATCATCTTCCAAACCATCTTCTCACTGCCCCTGTGCCCCAGACCCTTTTAAAAGATAAGTTAGGAAAAGGGGAAGGAAGGGGAAGAGTGATGAGCACCCTGAAAGTATTGGTGGCAACAGAAGTTGCCGGCTCAGGACACCTTCACCCGCGAGGAGATTACAAACAGCACTGACTGTGAGATGCAAAATATACAGAAGCAAGAGCTGCAGCATGTCCTGGCTCAAGCTGGGCAGCATTTTTCAGATCTGCCCCCCTGCTCAGCCAATTGCAGAGACTTCACCAGGACCAAACACCTGCCCGACCACAGGAGCCACAGCGGGGCAGGCAGGATGGGATCCTGCTTCGCTTCTGCGTTGGGCCTGAACAACGGGCTTTTGCTTGGGAAAAACAGGGCTGCCTGTGGAGCAGCACTGCGGGAGAGGAAAGGGGGAGCAAACACCTGTGGCTGCTGCTGCTGCTGCTCTGGCAGAGATGTCTTGACCTCAGAGAGCTTGTATCCCCACAGGATCTGGAAGGAAAACAAAAGCTACAGCTTAAAGTCAGCTCTGAGGACAGCTGTGCCTTTACATTGCCATCGCTCACAAGTTTCCACCCCACGGCTGTGAGCTCCACTAGTGGTGTAGGTAGACACTCAGAAAAGCAACCAGGGGTCGGATCCGCTTTGTTCTCCTCACCCAGACTGTCTCTTTTCCTTACCCCCTGCCTCCAGCCAGATGTGCTCACTCCCTCTCTCCTGCCAGCCCTTGCATTCACCCTGGTGTTAATTCAGCAATTCAATTCAGGAAGATGATCCAGCTGAAATCCTTAGCAAGAGAGAAAGAAAGAAAGAAAAAAAAAAAAAAAAACACTTTCTTTGAGTAAAAAAAAACACCTAATTTTCTAAAAAAAAAAAAAAAAAGTGGCTGAACTGTCTTCATAAAAATCTCCTTTTAAGTTGAAGAATAGTGCCATGAATATACCAACCTTCTAAAACCATAAATTGAGTTGAAAAGGAAACAGTGCCTTTAGTGAGAGAGATCTCAGACTGTATGGAATTCATCACTGGTTTACTCTTTTAAAATAAATCAGCTGGCAAACTTAGAACGTGACCTACCTAATTTGTTGTCTTGGAACTTGATGAGCATTTCAGATTTGTTCCCAACGCCTGGAAAAGAAGAGGGGTTGAAAAATGCAGGCACCATATCCAAATCTCTGCGTTGAGACAGTCCTCTTTTCAATGCTATAGAAAGGCACCAGAACAGCAGTCAGTGGCTGCAGCAGTCCTACTAAGGAAAGGGAAAGTGGGGACCAGCAGCCCTCATGAGGAAGCTGAGTCCATTGTCCTGCCTTAAAGCAGGTGAAACACAGTGTTTCTAGCAGAGATTTGTTCCATACATTTTACGAAGTTTCCGCTGATGGAGGGTTTGCTCCATACCTGAGAAAGCTTTCCTCACAAGCAAGGTTTTGCATAAGCCTCCATCCATCCAATGGCCTCTTCTGTGGCTCACAGATGTGGAGAGCAGCACCTCCCTTTTCCCCCTGCAGCTGTCCTCTGCATAGCCAGAGGTTGTTACTGCACTAAGCCCTTACTCTTGTCGTTCTTAGGCTTGCACTTTCTCTCTTGCTCACTTCTTACTTCCTCATTTCTTCTCGTTTTCCATGAAATGTGGTGCCCAATCTCAAGTGTACACTTTTCCGCACACGGTTTTGTCGCTCTGCACTCGTTTTGGTTTCAACATCTATTATGGGTACAGATCCCTCCTGCAAACCCACCCTCTTGAAAACTTTCATAACTCATCCAGAACCCAATTTTGCCCTGTTATTTTTTAAATATTTTCAGAACCTGAGACTATCTAGGACATCATATTCAAAACAAAAAGTAGACAATAATACTATGCATGTCCATTAAAAATCTAAAATCTCCTTGCTCTTTCCTAGGCAAGACACTGAAAAAGCTCCACTGACACCACCAGAAGCAGAGCACTGTACAAAAAATGTGGCCCAAGGGCTCCAGAAGTCCAAAGGTTTGGCAGATATACCTTGGTGCTTTGATTAAAAGTCCTTGACAGGTTCAAAAGTGTTTGGGTGTTTTGTTTCCTTTTGTAGGGGAGAGAAATTGATTATATCTACCTGGGTGTATTCATAGCAGCTTAGTCTTCTTTGAGATTTCACATTTTTTCTGATTTGATAAGGTTGTGGCCCTTTAATAAATTGAAGTATTCAGATACTTATGACAATCTGGCACTCAAATTGTTTGCTTTAGCATTGAAGATTGCACAAGAGACATGAAAGGTTTCGGCATAGCTGGAAAGTCGCTTTTGATGAAATCACACATTGCTCCAGGGGCTACATTCTTTACAATTTGTGCATACTGATGATATGTGTCTTCAGATGCATTTTGGCAACCCTGTGCCATTTTCAGAAATCCATCTGGGACTCAGGAACAAAGCAAACGCACATGAACATGAGGAAGACAGAGCTGGCATAGCTACCGGATGGAATTTCTTTAAGGAAGCTAAATCGCTTGTTCATTTTGCTGGCAGAAAAGGATAGGAAAATGAGTGTTCCTGTTCTTGATGAACTCTGTGATATTGTTAAATCCTTCAGACAACATATAATTCATGGCAAAGCTGTGGCAGAATTCCTTTGCACTTATCCACAGCGTGGCTCTTCCCCAAAACACAGATCTCTGACTTTATTTCATACACAAAATGTTGCCCAGATGAACAATAGCTCTAACTTTAGAGAAAAATCGGAACACTTGCCTCTGTTTTTCTGCTTCAGCCCTGCCAAAATTTATTATGACTCCATCAGCTGCATAGTTTTCTTGAAAAAAATACAAAAGCAGACTCCATGCTGTAATACGGACTGGCAGGTGACTTCTGAAGAGAGTTTGCTAGGTAATGCCTTGAGCTTTGCCATGAAAACACTGAAGGCAATGACATAAACATTGCCCTGTACCTGGCAATGCCCCTTGGCACCAAGCAGCACTCCCAAGGCTGCACGCCGGCACAACCCCGAGAGCAGAGCAGAATGAGGAGGTGGCACATACTCGAGCTCTGACCAACAAGGCCATCCTAAATCTCTTTCATAGGTGCTCATGAACACTTGAGTTACAACAGCTGAGGATTTAGCCCAGGACTGCAAATTGTAATCAATATCCATTCCAGCTTTGCGTTTCTTTTGGAAAAGAGCAGTCAGTCACTGAAGTGGAGGCTTGCAGAGGAAATCCTCAGCCACAACAAAAAGATTTCATGCTTTATCTCTACCTCTCAAGTATTTTAGCAGACAGACAGAGGATTTTCCTCCCAGTGACAACAATAACTACGCTCATTGAAGAAAAATATGTGGAACAGGAAGACCTGCATTCCTTGTGTGAAAAATAAGAGTCGTCTGTGCCAGCCGCATTTTTCAGGAACAACTCATCCACATGAAGAAATGGCTGCTGCGAGTGTCAGGACCAGTGAGGCCTATGGTAACATGCTATGTAATTGACAGATGGAAAAAGTAGAGAGAGAAATGTGGCTTGGTCTTTGTTTCTTCCAAAGTTTCCATTATTAATATGCCTCTTTGACTCACACTTCAATGACTCACGTCTTCCCCGTTCCTCGCTCCCATCGCTTTGTGTAGCAATTGTATCTCATTCCTAATTGCACCACTCTAAAAAGTTCAGTTATTTTGTGTTCAAGGGACTTCTTGAAATACATCCTGACATCATGGGCAAGGATTTGGAAAGGTGGTCCTGTAGTCATTTAGGCATGTGCTTAATTTAACTTCATATGTAGGTCTCAAAATTAATTAAGCTTACCAAAGTAATAAGGCTTAAATGCAGTCCAGTAGTTCAGACAAAACATCTATTGAATTTGGTTATTATTTACTATTATTTTAAAAAGACAACTCAAAGAGGGGAAAAAAAGAGCTGGGAATCTTTGCTAAGTTCTTCTAGAGGGGGAAAGAGTAACAGAGACACCAGCCTCACATGAGAGGTAAGGAAGTGCCCATATCAGGTAGTTAAAAGCAAGGACAACACATTTCTCACTCTCTACCTGACCACTGTCATCTTCAGAGCAGCTCATAGACACTTCCCAGGTGCAAACTTTCTAAACTTTCTGAAATCTTCCCCTCCCCAGTGGCACCATTGAAAGTGCTTCTCCACATCCAGTGGTTTTGCTCAAGTCATCTACAGCTATGACAGCAAAGAGCACTGCATCCTTTAAACACGGGGGCTGTGACTCCTTTCCATCATGCCAGATTCCCAGGACACATAGGGCAGATCCAAAGGCAGAATAAGAGACATCACTGCACAAAATTTGGGGATGTGACTGATGAGTAGCAGAACAGGCAGGCACTTGTGCACGGGGTCTGTGAGCATCAGCCCACTGTCATCAGACTGTGGGGCTCACCACCCCAAGCTTGCCTGGGCAAGCGTAGGAGGGCATTCGGCGCCAGCCGAAAGTGCAGAGTCTGAGCCGTGCCAGTCTCACAGTGTAAAAACACTCAGCTCCCTTTCAGCCATTAAAATGAATGAAGAGCAAGCCTGTTTGGATAAACATCAGCCAAAAGAAACCTTGGAGGCAGCTAGAAGGCTACTGCTTCATACAATATAGACCATGTTTCCAAATACAAATATTACACTTGGCAAAGACACTCCTTTGCTTCATGAGTTATGTTGCATTTTTTGTTATGTTTAAGTTTGTGCAAGTGGTATAAATAGCTGGGCTGGTATTAAATGAGCTTTTTTTTTTTTTTTTTCTTTTCCCCAAATATCAAAATGGTCCCAGCTCTTCATGGAACAAACACACACTATATTCTTGTGCCTGAATTTTCGTGGCTAATTACAGAAAGGGCCATGTAACTGAAAAACAATGTTCAAGAGCCAGACATAAAAAATACAACTTTCCTATATGAAGTCATTTTTCAGAACGCTGCCTGGAGAAGGGCATCTGGTTCACCATATAATTTACATGCATGCATACATGCTTATTCACCTCACAGAACAGTAATTAGTTTCTGCTCGCACTATTCTAGGACATGAAAACCCCAAGTCCAAGTTGAGGAAGAGTGAGTGAGACAGAGAGTATCTAGCTTTGTTCACAACTGCTTTGGCTTGCCCTGTATTCCTCAAAAACAGTGCTAATAGGAGGTCCTGATTAGGGACCCATAGACACTGGACCACACTTTCAGCAGACAGCCACCTCCCATAGCAAAGTTCAGTGACCATGCATGCCTCTCCATCTCATCATAAGATGATACTACAACCTGGAGGCCCACAAAGACACTGTGAGCTGCAGGTTAACTTTGGAAGACACATAACTGGAGTGGGAGAGGAAATTCTTCAGTGAGAGGGAGCAAGTTTCTCTAGGTGGTTATTCATCCCACCCTCAAACACAACCACATACTAATCACCAGAATACACTGGAGGCCAAATGGCATTTTTATTTGTTCTTCAGTAAATCTGAGTGTGCATAAACACAAGAGCTCGGCAGGGTCCTCAGCAGCCAGCTAGAGAGGTCCCAGCCATGGCCAGGAACTGACACTGCTTTTTTTATCAGTATGACAGCAATTTCTACCTGGTTTAACCACTTCATACCTGAATGGATAATCAAGTTCCTTTTAAAGATTAATATAAATTGAACTACCCAACAGTGATGTAACACTAAGACTGTCTTAGATGAACCACAGAGAGGAGTTCAAACACAGCATTTGTTTAGCAACAATTGCGAAGGACTTTGAATTTCACACAACACAAAGGCCTGTCTATTCACACTGAAAGTCAATATTTACTTCCATTAAAAAAAAACACCAAAACCTCACCAAGTATTCCCAAGTATTTTAGAAGTGTTACAAGACCACCATAACAGTAGACCAGACATCAACTGAAAATATGAGAGTATGGTTGATCTTTCTGCAGCCCACAGGTCCACGGCAAGTGCATGTTGCATACTATTTACTTACAGGGGGGGCTAAAGAGAGAGAGGGGCACACAAAATCCACTGATGAACCAAAGAGTTTTTACTTGTGAGTGGAAGTGGCAAACGTCCACTGCCAACAGTCTGTGTCACACAGTATCTCTCCAGTCACTCACCTGCCCTTAGCAGTCAGGTGAGAGCAACCCAGGAAAATCTCACCCGTGCAGATGCCTCTGAGGCTCAGACGTTGGAATGGCATTGGGTTAAATGCCATAAATTAACAGTTGAAGTACAAAATTGAACACAAAGCCATTTTCTCCACTAATCCCTCACGCCTTTGCTGATGGCCAGAACCTCTCAGAAGCAGATGAGTGTGCACTGCAGTATGCGTTTATGTATTGCTTGTTTACTATACTTGCAGTTATCTTCCCTTCTACTAATTTATGAAAAAATATTGACCACCACTGATACAGTAGCTGATGGAATAGAATAGAATTACTTTTTAAAATCCCACAGAAATGTTGGTAATTTTAGCTCCTGACACCAACTCTATGGGAGTTGTTGAGCATTTCAGGAAGTGTCTGACCAGTAATAACCATCCTACAGCAGTGTGGCCAATCTTAATCGGAAGGCCTCCATTCATCTTGTAATCAGTGGTTCTTGACCTCATTTTCAGTTCACATTTTTCACTGTGAGAAGTAACTTGTTTTTCAGCCAACATGATAATCCTCAGAAAACATACTTAGAAAGAGCTGAGTTAGACTTACCCAGCTTTGCACTCATTTACTACAAAAACAGCAACTCCCAAAACAAAGGTGTGGGACAAAGGCAACACACTGTGAATTAGAGAAGAGTCATTCCCCATATTCACTTGCTGCTGCTCCTCATTTGGAAAAACATATATTTTTAACACCACAAAATTAGTACAGGGTGGTGAGCCCTAAGCTGTCATTAGAGGCTGCCAAATGAGCCAATGTCCCTTGTGTCAGTAAGTAAATAAGGGTGTACAAGTGTTGAACAAACAAACAAACAGAGAGGCCAGGGGTGTCTTTGGACTCCAGTGTTGGTCTGTGGAGTAAGAGTCAAAAGAAACCCTGCACTTTTTTCTCTCTGCTTTCATACCAGACACTGGTAGGGGTGCCTTGGGATCCTATCTACTGAGATCAGTTTAGTTACCTGTTTCGTTCTGTTTAAAAACGTTGAAAGATCACTCCATTCTTAGATGAGCCCCTTGCAGTAGAATCAAAGAAGTATAACACGACGGAGATTCAGCCTCTGGATTAATTACTCTGGTCAGTATGATACACGGAAAATTCCTCTACAATCCAGGCAAATGTTGGCTTATCCAGAGCTGAAAAATGTTTAAGCAGAGTTGCTTATACAACCTGTTTCTAACAGGTTTTGCTTGCACACATCCACATCACAATAGGACCTGAACCTGAGAGCCTTCCTGTGCAACCATGGGTTGAGGGGAGAGATCTGGGGCTGCAAAGCCACTTTCTGGAGGCACTGGAATGACAGCTGCTCAAACAGGTCCAGTGTGGTGTGAACGAGGAGGCACGATCAGAAAAAAACTGAGTGGATCATGCCAGTGTACAGCGTACTAATGTACAATTCACATACAGACAAACCTATATGAACGGTGGGAGTTCTGCACTTGCCCATGCACAGTGGCTTCACATATTATCTTCTCAATAAAGCCCTGGGAAATTAAATGCAAACCAGGCTTGTGACACCTGCCTGATGGTGGCCTTGCCAGCCGAGTTCAGACAAACTTCCCTGCATTTTTATGCAGAAACAAAAATACCACCCTTTACCACTCCTCCTCCAAGCTGCCCACAAAGGCCTACCAGCATTTCTTCTAAAATTAAAATCTTACTCATGCATAAAGGAGAAAAAAAAGAAGAGACTGAGGAAAACACAGAACAATATACACAGACTTGTCAAACACCAGTCTTGATTTTCATGTGGAGAATAGGACAGCTCAGCCAGGGTAAGTCCCTCACTGGTGTCTGGACCTCTTACAGACATATTTATGGTAGCTGTGATTGTGATGAAGATTTAATTTTCCCATTCACACCACCTTCCCCACCACCTTCACTCCAAATCCAAAACTGTCCATTTACTGTGAAGCCAGATCACAAGCCTTATTTCCTCTCCTTGGCTAAGTTAGTTCTGTTAAGCAAGAGTAAGACATTAATATTCCTTGATTTGGTTTTTATGCTTACTATGGACTGAATAAATAACACCAAAGCTCCCCTTCTCATTTTTTAAAGGGTAAAAGCACTATTGTATTAAACAGATCCATCAAAAAAACTACTGCTTTCACTTGCATATTGCTACCATAAAAGACCTACAGAACTGCTGACTGTGATTCTCACACAGACAGTAAGGACAAGGAATATGTGATGCACAAGGATTTTTTTAAAAGTCATGATCTAAAGGTGGAAAAAAAGTAATGAGCTACCAATTCTCTGTTGACATCCCCACTGCTGTACACTTTTCTGAGGAGTTACTGTCTCTGCAGACAGACTGCCCTGAGGTTTTTCTCCCCTACTTCTTTGTATAAAACAAATAGGTGAAGGCAGCCTGTAGCCTCCTCCCAGCACAAAGTGGATCCTCAGTCAAGAAATGGATGCGGGACTTGCGTTCCCTTGTGTTTGCAGTGGTTGTTGCCTTTCAGAGGTGAGATGTTTGTTTTCCAAGGGGAGGGAGTTTCCCTTCCATACAGAGACTTCTCTCTTGGCCATGAGCTCGTGGGCTGCCATCACTCCTGTACCTCTAAGTTGCAGATTGTGCATAAGCCCAGGAGGAACTCGGAGATTTTGCCCAGGGTGGCTCTGGAGCAGTTTATTGTGAAGCTCCACTGACTCTCCCAGGTGGGCTTGAGGTCTATTAAGCAGTTTGGAAGAAGTTTCCCGGCATAATTCAAAGGCATCATTCAATCAAACCTAAACACTTGCCTTCTTTATCCTCCCAAAAAACTGTTCTTGCTTCTGCACCAGGGACATGTTTTCATTTAGGCTACTCAAGTTTAGCATCTTGTGAAAAAGCTCTCAAAGGTCTTGCATTTTGCAGAAGCAGTGCTATGAAAACAGAGGAGCTGCATGGCTGAGTCAGGGATGAGCATCACCCCCCTCCCAGGATGCCTAACGGCCTCTCATGTTTCCTGCACTTCCCTCCATCCCACGGGGCCACGTGGCTCCAAGCTCCAATGTGTTCACAACTTAGTGACATTTCAATGGGAGAGCATACAGAGTATTAGCTGGTGAGGAAGTAATGATTTATAATAACATTTGAAGCAGGTCATTAAATATGACCCCCTCATTGCAAACCCCATGCTGAGCGAGATATTTTCTTGTAAATGATTTACCAGCAAGCTTTTCATACTTCTGTCAAAGTAGCTTTTCCATAACCAAAGTCAGACTCGCTCACATTTCCCAAGTCCTGGTAGAAGTTTTTCTTCAAACTGTGAAGACATCTCAAGGCTGCTACAAACTGGTTAGGGTAGCTCAGCAAACAGGCAGAATTTGGGGCTGTTTTGAAGACATAGCTGCTTTCTCTCATCTGAACTTCACTTTGTTAGAAATACAACCCCAAAACTTCTGAAGTGAAAGTAATTCAGTTTGTCTTCCCATTTTTTACTCATCTACAAAGTGCTCCACCAACTCCATTCCTCTTGCTTCTCAAGATTCCAACACAATGTCATCTAAAGTGCCTTCCAGAAACACTCACAGCTACAACTGTCATTTGACCTTTTATAACCCAGTTTTTCAGAAAGAATTAGACCTGAAGCCTGTGGCCACAGCAATCTCAGGCTGCAGAAGTGCAGAGCATCTTGCAGGAGGCTGAAAATTCCACAGCAACACCAGGCTGCTGTGAAAGCACCCAGCAAACCTACTGCCATCAAAACCCAGAAGAGCAGCCAGCCTCCCAACACGGACCAGCTTTCTTACTCCCTTCCTCTTTAATTCCCAGAGGGAAAGGCTGCTTTCATAGGAGGGAGACCAAACTGTTGTGCTGCTGCTTAGTGTTGACAAGCCTCTGGTTTGTGGTGTCAGGGCTGGGACTGTCTCAGTGCTGCGACGAGATAGAAAAAAAAAATAAAATACTGCTTTTGGGGCACCCAGCTAACTTCTGTTTAATTTCCTCTGACATTGCTAAGCAAGCCGAACCTTTACCTCCCCTCTGCCAAACAGGGGACTCCCACTGCTCTTCTCCAAATTCTCAACTACACAGTCAGCGTGTTGCATCCGATGCCCACAGCAGCCCTGTGACTGCTAAGCGCTGACGCACAGACTAGCGCAGGGAGGAATTCTGCTGTGCACTGCTGCTGCTCCTGGGGTGGCTGCAGCTGCACCCAAGCTGAGGCAACTCAAACAGTGCCAGAGGTGTTCTCCTTTGTAGGGAAAACCTTAAATTCTGTTTGCCCATCCTCTGGGACTGGCCATCTTCAACACGAACCTGCAAACACACCTTTAGAAGGCAGAAAAATCTGGGAATCCAAAGCAATTGCCGCGGTGTTCATATCCCACTTTTCCCATCATGGATAAGTTATACTCTTGTCCTTCTGAGAGGCATTTATAGTTTTGCAACATCACATAGCCCAATCCAAACTCCCGATGAAGTCCATGGAAGCAATCTATCTTGTGTTATGTCAGCTCTGGGCCAGCCTTCAGTCTCCAAAGGACAATCACAACTGAAGATAAGCAAACAAGCTAAACAGTTCTGTTTGGTTTTGCCTTTTAAGTATAATTTTTCATCTGTGTAACTAGAACTGTTCCTTCACAAATGAGGACAGATCATATTGCATGCTGCATTTGATAGCATGAGAAGCAAAATGTTTGCATTTATTTAGCTAGCAGATTTCTTTTGCCTTTTAAGGAGGCAAAAAAAAAAAAAAAAGAAAAAAGAAAAAAGAAGCCTCTGCCAAAAAATCAGAATATTTACTCTCATCATAAAGAATACTGCTTTGTGGTATTCTGAACATCTGATGTCCCTTAAAGAAGAAGATATGTGAAAACACAAAAAACAAGCATGCAAAATGAATAAAGCCTCATTTTTTGCCTTAGGACCAGGCCACATATAAAAGGTATCAATACTAAAACCATCCAATATTTATGTCAAGCTCTGGATGCTCTGTAAGCCTGTTCATACCTACACCACAAGCAGCTGGCAGAAGACACCACTTTCAAAAAGGCAGATAATACATTCTTTGAATCAGAAGCTCATATAAACCACACAAGGGAAAACAATTTGCTTGTGAGCATGTTTGTAACTTTCATATTTTAACAGACTCCAGCTCTGGACAATTACTGGCAACTGAAGCTGCCCTCGTTGATGCCAGCCTTATTCATGCCCAGTGCAAGTTATGCAGCTGCTCAAACACAGCCACGGAGTCGAGCCCAGCATGTACAGAGCCATCAGGGAGATGACTGAATTTACTGGCACTCGGCACTGGGCTCTAGGTCCTTAAAACCAGAAAGAAGCATATGTTGAAACTTCAGCCTCCCCAAACAACATGGTTTTTGCAAAAACCTCTTTAATTTCAGCATCTTTACGAAGCCAGGTTGGAAAGCCGCCTCGCTCTCCACACTTGGCATGCCAGGCAATCACACAGCAGTCACAGCTCTTTGCTAACACCTCGCAAACACCACGAAGGCTTAATCCTGCAGATGTCTTCCCAACAGCTCAGGGGAGAAAACCCCACAGGGGATTTATATACGAAGGCACAACAGGCTGATGCTCTGCCCAGCTCGGACAGTAGCCCAGCTCGCACCATCGCTCAGAAGCACGCAGAGGGACAGAAGAGGATGCGGAGCAGCAAGATGGGATGGTAGCACACGTGTTCGCTCCAGCACTGAAACTGTCCTACTGCCTGTCTGGGGTACCCCCCTGTGGCCAGGTCGGACACAGCACCCTCCCCGCCACCTGCCACGCTTCTGTCACAGCAGTGTCTGTGGGCTTCTGCATCAATACCGACCTCAGTGCCACCCACAATGCTTCCTCACTCCTACTGATGTCCGTGCCACGCAGCCATCCACAGCAATCTCTGTGCCACCTGCAACGCTTCGTTCTCTCACAGTCTTCGTGCCGCGTGTTCATCCATAGTAATCTCCAAACCACCCACGGCACTTCTTCATCTCCAGCAATCACTGCCCTGCCCTGGACCCTTGGCCCCAGCTTTGTGGGTGAGCACAGAGCTCCCACGGGGCCAGACCTTGCCTGGCACAGGTAGGGCACAGCAGTCCCTGGATCTGCTCCTCATTGGAAACTGCCCAGAGGAATGGAACTGCCCTTTCTGCAGCTCCCAGCTGGGCAGCTTTGTAGGGATGGCTCCTGAGTCTTCCCACATTTTATAATTCATCTGCTCCTGCAACTACTTTCCAGCTGTCTGTGGAGCAGGCAGGGCCCACGAGCCCCCCATTGCCACCTCACATCTCCAACCTGCAACTCCTGTTTCCAGTGAGCACAGCCGCTGTCAGCCTTTGGCAAGCTGTTGCTGGCTGCGCCCAGGGTGGCAAGTCTGGGAAACAAATGGAAATGGTGTGAGAACACAAGGTGCAGAGGGTTTCTTCCCTCCTCATCTCTGCCCAGACCTGCAGTGTGCTCAGTACCACATGGCTCTCCTGATTTCAGGGGATGCTGAAGATCCAGGGGAGCCCAAGGACCCAGGAGTTTACCCAGCAGGTTTCAGAGACTGCCAGCTGGTGCGCCAGGCACTATAACCATCGTTCCTCTTCACAGACCAAGTGGAATGGCTCTTCTTGTTGCTGCAGGGTTTGGGGGGGAATTACTTAAACTTTTTAGCCTTTTTTTGATATCTCAATGAGATGCCAACAGATGGAGCTGTTCAGAAGAGACCGCTTGCTTTGGCAGAGCGCAGAGGAAGTAGGACAGGCATGGAATTCTAATTATTAAACATCACGAGAAGTGAATCATCTCCAAGCAGGACACAAACTCTATTTACTATGCTGAAGTGAAAAATAAGTCTGTCAACAAAACTATAGCTCAGAATGGAGGAATCCCAGGATTTCTCCATCTCTGCATGTGAAAATGTTCTGTTCCAGGAGAGAGGAAGGGCTCATCACACCCTTTCAGCAGAGGGCTGGAGCCTCACAATCCTGTCCTGGACTCACACCATCACTCACCAGAGCTTCAAATCAAAAGCATACATCATGCAGGACTTCTTCCTTCCCCCCAGCATAAACCCAGGCTTCAAAGCCAGGGCACATCAACATGTCACAGAGCTTCCTCCCATCATCTCTTTGGAGTAGGACCAAAGTCCTCAACCCTCTTCCCTCAACTGAGTCCACAAGTACAGCATGAAGCCTCCAGAGCTCAACAGCAACCAGAGATGTGTTACGGGCTATCAGGTGGACAGGAAAATGAAAAGAGTAAACAACAGGTGACCCTTCTTGGACTCGTGTATGCATGTGTAGGGATAGTGAATTTGGGAGCTGCATTGTTTCTCCAGGAAGCAAACTGGGAGGAAAAACACACTGTCAAGTGTTACTGCTTTTTCTCCTGGCACGACAGATCAACATAAAATGTATTTGGTATCCTTATTGCTACATGGCTAACAAAGAACAGCCTGCCTGTCTGCCAGTGAAATAGAAATAATTAGAAAATTTAAGATTAGGAGGACATGTCAGCTGTCATTTAGAAGACTTCTGCCTTTTTGTTATTTTCAGGTAAGGAGAATGGATTCCTTACCAGGCAGGTGAGAGAAAGGGCCTTGAGTCTTCTTTCCAACCACAAGGGTTTCAGAAAAAAAGAAACAAAAGATTGCATGTTCTTTCTGTTGTAAGCCCTGTTTGAAAAAGCCATTTTATCTACTTTTATATAATGGAAACAGGATTTCTCATGGCAAAACTACCCAAACATAGCAATTTGTTCTTAGCAAAAGGACTTCAAATGCACTAATGGATAGACATCTGTGATGGAGAATCTGCAAGGCAGAAAAAATCAACTGCATCAGTACAGAAAGCAGATATGGAGCCTCTGTCACCTTCACTAGCTCCACTGTTGCCAGCAGGGATGCACTGTCTTCTTCAGGTGATATTCAGTGTAAGCCTGGCACTACATTATTGTGCAGGTGATTTTACCAGTATTGAAAAATCTGAGAAATGAAGAAGGCAAATAAACTGCTGAAAATGTCAAAAAAAAAAAAAAAAAAAAAAAATGCCCTACTTTTGCACCAACCTAAGAGATTAATTGTGATGCGAGCTGTTTTGTAATGACTGGAACAAACAATGCCAGGTTTCTTTCACATTTGTGCCAACTGGAGTTCACAACAGCCTACATTTTAGCCCTAACTGGGAAAAAAATCCTGTATAAAAACTTTCTCCTGCGTGGATCCTCAAGGGACTCATCAGTCTCGTTCAAATCAGGACCTTACTGTAGTTCTTTATTCTTTCTAGCTACACAGATCAGTTTATGGGGAAACTAACCATTTACCCTCTGTTAATGTATTGATCTGAGACAAGTGAAGCTGTTGGAGAAAGGGAGAGGAATGAGGAACAAAGAAGAGTGGACAGAACAGGAAGATGGACATAGATAAAGACAGAACATGCACATATAAACTTATTTACCACAGGAGCACACTAGCCTGAAAAAACACACACCTAGGATTTCCAAATGAATAGGTAATCACACTTACTAGCCAGCCTTGCCACAATTAGTATTATTAAAAAAAAATTAAATAAAAAAATTCACATTAAAATGTAGTTTATGGAGAATACTCTTTGACTTATTTTAAATGAGGGCTTCAAGGGTTTTCTCAGGCACCAAATTATTCTGCTGATTCTTGTCAGTAATCCACTGCCAGAAGGGGCAACAGCAGAAGAGCAGTGGGAAGAGGTTTTAGTACTCCTAGTACCGTGACTGTGTATCACCACACTGTAGCAGCGAGAAAGCATCCTGAAGAAATATCCTGGTTTGAGCTAGAATGGAACTAATTCTGTTTAGTGATTTTATTTTTCAGTCAAATACCTTCTAAGTGACTGCACTTTCTGAAGTTAATGGCATATTTTTGCATGTTTGTATATGTCATATTCAGTATAAAGCAGAAGAATCAGGAGGGTCAAGCCTCTTCTTCGGTGGTCAGTGTCTGAGGAGGACTCTGTTCACTCTGCCTTCTATCCTAATCCTTGAGTTTCTGTATTTGGCTCCCAAACCTAGTCATCTGCCACTGAGTCCAGTTTGGGATTTCCCCAGTGCCTGCTTCACAGCATCAATGGTGATGTGAGTGCCACCGGGGTGGGGTGGGGGGGGTGTTGGATTCAATACTGGGTTTGTATGTATTTGTATATAGTTCACTTTATTGTTATTATTTTCATTCAAGCTGGTTTAGTTCTCTTTTCCAACCCCTCAGTCTCTCTCCATTATTCCCTTTCTCTTCTCCCTTGGGAAGGGAGAGGGGCTAACAGAGAGCATCTGTGTCTGGTCACAGCTAGTGGGCAGGCCAGGCCTGATCCCTGACACCTGCTACAACTCACCTGTGGCAAACCCACCCTGTTCAGAGCCCAGTGCCAATAAGCCCTGATGCTAGCCTGGATTGTAACATCTTCTGTATGTACAGTACCTGCTATAGAAATACTATGATACTTTTTCTTTTAGGAATTTTTCCTTAAAATGTCAGGTGTATCTGACCAATACAGCTAAGCAGTGTGATGCTGTGCTGGAGACCTCCTGGCCCTGCTGCCCATGGGCCGGAGGAGATTCAATGTAAAGTCAGGAACAAATCAGCCATACTGGAAAATGTTGCCTCTTTACTTTTTGGGGCTAAAATGCAGCGCTCTTGAGCCCGAGCAAGAAGGGGTGGTGGGAAGGTGTTGCTTTAGTTTGTCCTTCACTATCCGAGCCTGTTTTAACCGGTAATAAATGAAATTAATTTTCTCCAAATTGAGTCTGGTTTTGCCTACGATGGCACTTGAGCAGTGATCTCCCTGTTGTAACCTCATTCCATTATTTATTTCATCTTAATTTCTGCCCCAGTTGTCCTTTTGAAGGCTGGGGAGAGAAAGTGGCTGGGTAGGCACCAGCAGCCAGCAGAGATCAGCACATTGCAGGTGTCAATGACTATTGCTCCCAGAACTCCCTTCCAGACTAAATACAGAAGTAAAACTTTGCAGGAGATTTTCTTTTGGAGGGTTAGTTTTCTCTTGGGACAGTGAGATGATTTTTTGTGCCCTACAGCTGTGTAATTGTTACAGCTAATGTAAAGGAAACGAGGAGTGAATGTCTGGAAGGGGGACGGGGAAGATGGGATAACCCATTTTAGGTTAATGGGAAATCAGGTTAGGTACAAAATAAATCTGCCCCCTCATTGCACTCACTGTGAGTATTCGTCTTGTTGGATGTTGCTTTTATTGCTTCCAGTCCACCTCTGGAAGTAACTTCTACAATGCACCATGGATGTTGTTGGGAAACATTCACCATGTTTATAAAATTGCATTTGTGTCTAATTTTACAGGAATCAACCCTAGGGAAGTGCAATTCTCAATCAGATGAAGAAGTAGTTTCTGAAGTTTGGAGGCTATCCCTTTGGAAAGGCAGTGAACTCCTCTGGGGAGGTAAGAGCATGCCAAGCCTTGAGGTAATTAACAGTCAACTGTTGTGACATGATGGCCTTTGAAAATAACAAGTACTGTGTGTGTATGAGGAGGGAAGGGAGATTGATTCAAACCCCATGTTTATTGTATTAATGTGTCCTGTAAAGTCCATGGAAGGAAACTATCAAATGAAAAGACAACGCCATGGCAGAGCAGAAAATGCTTTATGATACATGATTTGGAAAAAGTTACAATTTCAGAACTGCAATTCAGTTCGTCCTTCAGGGAAACAAATGAACAGATAGAAAAAATGTAATTTTGAGTGTTGTCTTTGCACATCAAAAGAATAGTTATTGCTAGGTAAGTTTCTGGGATCTTGAACAAGGTAAGGGATGTATCTAATGTAGAAGGAACTCAAAAATAAGGAAATTCCCCACTATAAATGATGAACAGAAACCCAGGATAAAGTTTGCTGTTTAAAAAACAATAGACAAGGGGCAGAAAGCAACTGAATAATACTGCTGTCCAAAATGTGACTCAGAATGAGTTTTAAGTTCAGGTATGAGCTAATACTGTTTACTTCTTTCAGTACTTTTCTATTTTATTTGTTTTCAGTTTTGAAACTAAGATACCTTTTTTTTTTTTTTTTCTTCCTTCCTTGCTAAAATATTTTCACTGTAGGTATCTCTAAAGTCACATAAACTCATCTGAAACAAAGATGCTTTTAATTCTGGGGACATGACAAGACCAGATAAGGTAGTTGGTAGGGACTAACCCTGCATGGAAGTGGCATGCAAAAGTGTTCAGGTGTCTGAGGAAATGGGGTAGGTTTTCAACACTCCCCTGTTCTTTGTCTTCAGCCTAGTTCAAATTCTAGTCCCATCTGTTTAACTGCAGTAGAATGCGCCACAGACATGTTACGTGGTCTCATAAATGACACACAAAAAGAGGCAAAAGGCTTTCCTTTACCCTGCCAGGAGATACAATGAAGAAATCAAGACCCGTTGAGTTTTTTGACTGAAAAATAAAATCACTAAACAGAATTAGTTCCATTCTAGCTCAAACCAGGACACATGGCAAAAGGAAATCCTTTCTCACAGTTATGTTATGATGGTATGTAGTCTATAACGTTCAACCACATGCACCAAAAGTGAAACCAGGGCTGTAGCAATGATCACCTTTAGGAAAACTGTTTAAATTATAAAACTGCGCTAAGAGCCCTGCACACACACCAGATAATCCAAAAAATAAGCATGAGTCATCAAAACATCTTGAACCCCCTCATTTCTGAAGTCTCCAGTGTTGACATTAAGTTACTTAAAATAATTTAAATTCTCTAAGAGAAGTACCTCCAAAAGTTGTATCCTGGCTCCACCAAAGCTGGGAGCCAAGCTCCAAGTGACCTGAGGACACCGAGGACAAGATCTCACCTCAAACACCTGCCTTTACACGGTGCTTTCTGTAAACTGCATTGTAACAACTTTGAAGGGCTTTTTGTTTTAGAAAGATGAGTTTATTTGGTCTCTTTCTGTATGTCAATATAACTGAGTATAATAAATTGGCCCAATTTAGCCAAAGTATTTGTTATGAAATATTGTGGCTGATCAGCTCCAAGAGGGATGGTGAGATAAGCTACAGGGGCTCCTCCTCCATGAGCCCACCTTGATGTCCTAGGTTAAGAAGCATAGAGCATAGGACACAAAATAAGTGTATTGCATCACTGTCGCACAGAAGATGTCTAAGGTCAGGGAGGGTATTAGGGCTAGGGCACAAAGCCATGGGAAAACAGCTCTCACTGGATCTGATGCTTGTGTATTCACTAACATATTTTATTTGGTTCATTAGGCAGACAGGAGTGGGTAACAAGAGAGACATTTATTATGTTCAAATCACTGCTAATGGTCTTCATGGGGATTTATTGCCCAGGTTACATGGAAGATAAATGCGGTGTCACTGTAGGATCTAAAACAATAGAAGTCAGTGTACCTTTGTGTCCATATCTTTGTGTTATCTTGTAATGGAATGAATAATCAAGCACAGCGCTATTAGAGCAGAACAACCTCCCACAAGCTTTGCTGTAAAAGGTGAGCAAAACCAAAAGAGGCAAGCTTTATTCAGCAGCAGTGCTATCTTTAGACCCACTGCAGGAGTCCTTTCCCACAAGCTATCAGCAACATCAGCTTCCATGTAACATCTCAACACAATTTCCTGAAAGTTGTAGGTTCTCAGCATTTCTTAGCAGATGGACTGATATGAAATAGTAGCACTTTCTCAACTCACCTGCAAGGCACCTACAAAGACCTCCACTGCATTCCATGGTAATGGAAGCCACAGAAATCTGTGCTTGTCCTCACTTTGCTGTAAATCAAAACGTGGCTTTCACTTGAAAATCCTGGCCAAGTATAAGGTCACAGCTTTTACTCCTTCATCTCTTTAAATATCCTTTAGAAGATGAGCCTCATTAGCACTGTGAAGGATATATCAATTCTTATCCACGTGTCCTGAAAGCTCTCAACTATTGTGTCATATTCTTTCTCTTCTTTCCTTAAAAATAATTTTGTTTTCCCTCTACTTTATATGGATTCCTGTTCTCCTGCTAGAGAAGTGTCTTTTGTATATATGCCTTCTAACAAGAAGAGCTTTCATTTCCTCACCTTGCCATATTATAAACTCTCCATTCAACTCTCCAGTTCTCTTCTAAGCCTTCTGCCAATCAAGCTGACCTGAAAACCAGATTGTTTCCCAAGTCATACTTAAACCTCAAAGGTGCCTCTCTACTGAATTAGAGGATGGGATTGCAGGCACCTAAAATTGCATAGGTCCAAAAACTGTTAGAGGGGCAATCCTTTTGAGATTTGGGAGGTGCTTTTGAAAAAGGGCTGCATATAAACTGCAAATGGTGTTCAGTTATTTACAAACACAATACTAGAAAAACTTTCCCTGCAATTCAGTGTCTTTGAACTGAACCCCGATACCACTGAATGACTAGAACTCACAGTGTATCTTGTTGACTCAGAGTAAATGACACATAACAATCAGAAATGATGGATGAATTCCAAGTTTTAAAATGCATAGATATATAGCCCAGAACTTCCCATCCAATTCTGCATCAATCTGCTCAAATCTGAGCTATAAAGACTGTCCAGGTGCACCATCACCACATGCCGCTGTAAAATGTTGCACTGGTTCCACCTGCTTAACAACCAATAGTTTTGGCTTCTTTTTCTAGACTGTACTTACTACTTACATTTTAGGTAACAATAGCAGGTACTGCAGCCTTGCTAATACCCCTGGATTTATTACCAGCTTTGCTTCCTCTTAGGCTTCCTTCTCCATTCACAGCATCTTCCATACTGTCCTTGACAGCTGAAGGGATGCAGTTTCCCTAAATCAGGCTGCCTGTTCCTCCTCAGTCAAAATCTCTCATATTTCATGGCCTTTCCCAAGATTAATTCACAAGCAGTGAAGCATACTCTCTGTACCTAAGGAATACACGAATTGGAACTCAAATAATGTCTAAGCTTCTTAAAGCTTAATAGGCCTCTCCTTCCTGACTTGCTCACCTGTAGCTTCTCCTTGCAGGACCACACTGTTAGGTTGCAGAAGCAAAGATAAAGACACAGGAGCAAAGGAAAACCAAAAAAGGGCTCTGTGTTAGGCTTGGTTTAGATCATTACAACCTTTAAGCAGCAAAATTTATTATGGCAGAAGACAGACTACTCTGGCACCAACCTGTCTGCTACAAAATACTCTTAAGACATGTAATTGTGTGTTTGAGTATGAAAACAACAGTATTCAAATTGTTTATATTTATATGCATTTCATCTGGTTGCCCTTCCTTTATAATTTTAGCCAGCTATTGCTGTCAACTATAATTTCCTCTAAGACTGTTATCTGCTTATGCCAGTGGCATTGGTTACTCATCACATACAAGTTTACAGACCACATCATTGCAAAGCACGTCTGTCCTCAACATTTATTTTTCATAAGCCTCTTTTAAGGTTGTTTGTGTTTGTTTCTTTTTTGCTTGGTTGTTTTTTTAAGACCCATTGGCTTAAGTGGGAGTTGGATGATGGGAAATTCTGCTCCTGTCAGTCTTCACAATTACTGATACAGAAATTCATGTGCTAACGATTTTCTTCTCATAAGTGACTTGAAAGTCAGCTCTGTATCTGGTTTGTGCTCTGCGCCGTGTTTGTAATTCTCAAGACAAGAGAATACTTTTTTATTTTTATCTCTACCTAGACAGAAAGAAGAAAAGTTGGACAACGAAAAGGCACACAGCTCAATTTCAAACCATGATTCTCAAGTAGCTTCCTGAAAAAGCCTGGCTTTTCAAAAAAAAAAAAAAAAAAACCCCAAACAAAACAAAACCAAAAAACCAAAAACACACAAAAAAACAAACAAAAAAACCAAACCAAAACAATCCCAAACCATATTTGATTCCAGTACTATAGAGATATATATCAAAAAAAAAAAATCTGCTGTTTGAGTTATGATTTTAATATATATGTATAAACATAAAAAAAACACAGTGTGGGGAAAAAGACCCCATATGCTGGAGTCCAAACCTCCATAAAGAGACTATGCAGTTAAGGGGAAGAAACAATTTATCCATTTGCATTTTACAAGCAATTCGGCCATGCTTACTCCATGACAGAGTGGATTTCTATCAAACTTTCTATGAAGTTGACACTGAAAAGCACCTCTTGAATGAAAGCAGGCTAACAGTGTTAGTTTAGCTTTTTCAAAAGCAATGCCACTTTCAAGTGTAGGTATGTACAAACCCATACACATGCTCTATCATTTTTCACTCACCACATAGCGAAGCATACACACAATCATTTAATGCTCCATGTTAGAACAATTTCAATGGCTGTGACAACTCAGTTTCTTTGTTCTAGTATTTCTGAAGTGTTGGAGTAGAGTTCTTCATTTCATCAGACTATGAATATGTCACTAAGGATCCAGTCTGAAATCTCAGCCCAAACTATTTCAAGACAGATGCATTCCACTTTGTTGTTTCTGCAACCCGGCAAACACTTGTTCCATATTATTTACAGGACTGTATAGAAATATTTTCACCTACAGGACCACACTGATGTCACAATTAAAAAAGCCCCACAAAGATGACAGTATCGCAGTGCAGGCTGTAACGTAACAGTGAAAATGAACTCGGGCTATTAAAAAAAATTTATTAAGATTTTTCTTTCCATGAAGGATTGGTACTACAATCAATGTAACCATTTAATCAGTCAAGTATGTCTGTTATAGGCAGGCACAACATTACAAAACAGGCAAGTACAATGCCCGATTAAGCGAATACAGTCTGAAAATCTATTTATCCACTATTTCTGAAAACAGAATTATCAAATATCCACCAGGGAAAAAAAAGATGAACTATTTTAGTTTCTCTTTGGCATACTTATCAGGACAATGAATTAATGACAAAAGTCTTCTATTGCTGCCAGTGCTGTGAAGAAAAAAAGGTACTGAATAAAAGTTCTTATGTCAAAACTCACTTTTAGGATTCTGGCAACCTGGCTAATGTATCAGAACTGATGATAAACGGCAGTTCAGCAGCCAGTGCTTCACAAGGCAGACAAGGATTACATTGGTTTATAATGCAGTTTTGTTGAATGTATAAAAAGAATTACAGTAAATTTATGCACAGTACATACATATGACACACAGTTTTATAAATACCCATGCTGTGGCTGGACCTTAGGAAGTTGCTTTATCAATAAGAAAGCTAGTATCAGACCTCCCAACATCCATTTAATACACATTGCACTTCGCATCCAGTAATATGTTCATTTCTGTACCTCTCTTAAAAATAGATTTAAAACAGAAGCGAAGAATAATATTGAATCTTTCCATAAATTTTTTCTTATTTACATTGTAATATTTCATTATACATAAAGACTGCATTACGATACATTTTCTTCATATAGTTTTTTGTAATACATAGAGCTTGAAGCTATTAACATCTTAAGTTTGGGAACAGAGATATGACCTATTAGACTATTTAAAAACAACTCTAGCCCTAATTTTGCTCTATTTTGTTTCACTGAAACCATTTTTTGACAAAAAAAATTCCTCCTTATTGGGAAGGAATAAAACCCAACCCATATATTCAAACCACTTCTGGATTTCCTTAAACCACTGAAAAACTTAGAAACCGTAACCATTTTTGCATAATTAAATAGACACTTCAAAGGCCTGTTACTTTTAAATTTTGAACATGAATGACAATTGTGACCATACCTTTAAGTTAATTAAATTTTTGTATTGTTTAGTTATTTTTCAAACATAAAACAATGAAAATGCAATCGTGAATCATATATCTTCTTTGCACAACTGGGAAGAGTTCCTATTTTATTAGGGAAAACTGCACATGCACACACCCCCATTCACAGAGTGAGAACATAAACTACAGCAGCACTTGTCTCAAGTTATGGTGCACGTGGTTGCAATATGGGGTATAAAATAAGAGTAGAATTTCCAACATCTGTTAAAACACAAAAAAAACCCTTATTGTACAAAAAGTCATTCACATTCTTTGCAATGAAGTGAGGAATCAGCTGTTCAGCTTTCCGGACTCTCCAGCCGGCAAACTCCTCCTTCTATTGCCACGGACTGTCCTGCCACAGCTCCAGGAGGAAGCCTTGAAATGTGAGTCTGTGGAAGAGCCAAGAGAATATTATTGAGTAAGAAGAGGCGCAAAATTATTCCGGACACAAAGCAAGCCTGTAAGTATTGAACAATTAAGCTGTTCCATCCCTGAAGTCTGAGGATGAACTACAAAGCAACTTGAAAAATTGCAAATGACTGGTATTCCTTTTTTCTTTTGTTTTCAATCTGTTTAACGCATGAAGAGGAAGCCATAAAAGATGTGTAGAAAAGGTAAACTGGATGACCCAGTGCACTGAAGTAGGAAAAAGGAATATCCATCACGAAGACTAAAGAAAAGTAACCGTGGCATTCCATGGTTTATAAGCCTGTTTCTTAGGGATAGTCAAAAAAGTTTAGTAGTGTATACAGAAATATACCTTACAGAAATCTTACACACAGTAAACTATTTGACAGAGATAAAACTAGCACTTCAGAGAATAAAGGAACTGTGATTATCAGGATGCAAAGAAGAAATTTTTCTGTATAAAATACTCCTCCACCTAAAAACCCCCAAAGATTCCCTCTCAAATATTTGTTACCAGCACATCAAATAAATGGACCCAAAGAGCAATTGTGCTCCTGTCAATAGGCATCTTTTCCACTCAGAAGTTTTAAAAGCAGGCCCATGAGATGACGCTGTAACGTTTCAGCCAGAAAGAGACAGCAAGTGGGCACTCACGTGTGTGTTAGACAAAACTTCATCTTTTAACTCTACTGTAACTCAGTGACACTATAAATATGTTAAAGATCTTTTATACTCTGAGGTGTGTTTTATTAACTGATGGGCAAAAACATGCACGTATGAAAAGACAGTTTGACTTAACTGTTTAAGAGTAATTATATCCCCCCACCCTTGCACATGTTTTTATACTGTGAAAAATGCATGTGTTTTCTTCAACACTTGATTTTGAGCTACAGCAAGAGCCATTTAGAGATACACCAACTGCTTTCATAATAGCGCGAAGCAGTGTTTAAACAGAACAACAAAAGGAGTCAGAAGCACGTTTCTACAAACTTTACTGTTTCCTACTTTCAGAGCTGCCTAGTGAGCTCTGCTAGCACGTAAGAGCATCAGTGGAACTCCAAAATGCAATAGGGCTAATAACAGCATTGCCACAGGCTTGGGGCAGAAACTGCCAATGGCAGGGACGCACCAGCTCAAGCTACACTCCAGTCATGACTCCCACCAAAGCAGGAGTGCTGGCCTTCATTCCCCTCATGAGTTACATGGCACATCAAGTGATTCATTAATGCTCAGACAATGTAATGCTTAAATAATTACTAATTTGGGAACTAGAAATACTATAATATGAAGCTCACAAGAAAGATATGGACGTGCTGGAACATGTCCAGAGAAGGGCCATGAGGATGATCAGCAGGCTGGAGCACCTCTCCTATAAGGACAGACTGAGAGAGTTGGGGTTGTTCAGTCTGGAAAAGAGAAGGCTCCGGGGAGACCTTATTGTGGCCTTCCAGTATCTGAAGGGGGCCTACAAGAAAGCTGGGGAGGGACTTTTTAGGCTGTCGAACAGTGGTAAGACTAGAGGGAATGGATTAAAACTAGAGATAGGTCAATTCAGATCAGACATTAGGAAGAAATTCTTCACCATGAGGGTGGTGAGACACTGGCACAGGTTGCCCAGAGAGGTGGTGGAAGCCTCATCCTTGGAAGTTTTTAAGCCCAGGCTGGATGGGGCTCTGAGCAACCTGCTCTAGTGGGAGGTGTCCCTGCCCATGGCAGGGGGGGTGGAACTAGATGATCTTTAAGGTCCCTTCCAAACCTGACAATTCTATGATTCCATGATTAAGAAATTAGAGCTTCTTGTAGGTGCAGCCAACTACATAGTTAAGGTTTTGTACAGACATTATCCCATTTAAAAGACATAAGTGCTGCAAAACGTGTAACTTGCAATATGACAATATATGACAAACATATAGGTGTAAAAGTTCAGTAAGAATAACTTGAATCAACTAAGCAGAAAGGGATTTGATAGCGACCACAATTCATTGCATCGAAAAGACATTTTGTATCTCAGAGGAAGCTTCTTTTAATTCCAGTCTTGATAAGGGTATCCTGGTGTGTCTGCTCTTAGGTGGTCTTGTTTTCAGTTAAATTACAGAATGAGATCTAATTAAAAACATGTAAAGGTTTTCGTTTTACTGCTAAAACTTTGATCTCTGGCCTTCCTGCATGATAGATGAACATCTTCCTACTTTAAGAACAATTTTAGTTACAACTGTGATTTACCACTTCAAGAAGAAAAGATTCTTTTCAAATCTTTTACAGTTTCCTCCAAAATGACAGTTTTTGGAGATGTTATTTTGTAAGTTTAATGAGAGAGAGAGAGAAGGGGGAAGGGGGGGGGCAGGGGTGGGGAAGGAAAAAAAATGAGTGAAGGAAGGATATTTTTTATTTAATAACTGACAGACCCAAGACATTTTTTCTGTGTCTGTGAAAATTTCCAAAGAAAAAGTGGGATAGAAGGATGACATTGTGAAAGAAACATAATTTAATGGGCGCAGTAGCAAATTTCCTCAGTGGAAGAATGCCAGTGACTGCTTAGTGAGATCCTGCAATCAAAGCAAACCAGTCGTCCACTAAGGCACACATCATTTCTGAGCAAGATTGTTTATACAGTGATCAGTCTGAACTATTAGCAGATCACTGTAACAACAAAATAAAAAGCAGAGAAGCCAAATGATGCTCTCAAGAGGCATAAGAGAGGAAGCCTGTTACTGAAACAGAAAAAATATTAGCACTATCACAATTATGAATGTTATAATCAGGTTTTTTTCATTATTGATTTGTGTAAATAAGTTTTCTGACCCAAGTTACGAATTAACCTTTCATGGGCTTGACTTATCCCACCACCCAAAGTTAAATGACAAAAAGACTCTTATGTAATTGCAGGAGCAAAATATGAGGCTTCTTTGAACCCATGTGAAATTTACAGATCCTGTTATTTTAATAAGTTAGTTAAGCACAACAACCTAGTGAGTTTTTGAACACTGAAAGGAAAATATACAAGAGGATAAGCAGATGATAAATATCTGCCAAAATGCGATCATGTAGCTATGCTTAAATAGGTGTCCAAAACACATTTCCTATAAAAGGAAAAAACACATGTACCATACAAAAAACCCCAAATAACTACACACTAGCATCTGTACATATCCATTAAAAGAAACACTCAGACCAAATATAACAAAACCTTTCTTAAGGCCTTTACTTGTATCCTGTTTATTTGTATACTTTATATAATGGAATAAATACAGATGCTGTATTAACACTGACTTCTTATTACTTTCACCAATGGCTGCCTTATGTAGAACAAAACTGAGACAGATCTAAGATGATAGTGTTTAAAATATGTTACCTAATAAGAAACGTGGAAAGATAACATTGCCATGTCAAGACAACTTCAGATAAACTCCCAAGTGAATTCTAAACAATTTTATCTCCCTTGTTCTTAGCCATAAGAACAAACTCTAGTAAATAAAAAGAAAGATCAAAGAACATTTAATATTTTTAAATGCAACCACAGAACTTATTTGTAGACTTTGTTACATTTTTTTTATATCCCAACATCATATTTTACATTAAATCCAGATTGTAGAGTGGATTAGGTTTAGATTTTAAAAACATAAAAATAAAAAGCAAACAAAAAAGAACAACACTGGAAAGCTTTTAATTGAATTCGATTAATCTGTCAGCTTTACAAGTTGAATGAACCCACATCTGGGGGAAATTGTGCCTGGGAGCACAAAACCAGAAAAAGTTTTCCTGCATTAATCCTCCAGTCAGCTTCATGGAAGTCTCCCTTTGAGGAAACCATATGCCAAGGAAAGGTAGATCAAGACTGATGGGGCTATCCATATCTTCAGCTCCATAAACAGAAGTTTTACGGTCCCTGAGAATATTCTGATTTGATTTGCTTTTCTACAGAAAAGTGAGGTTGACAAAGGCCTAGTTGGAGCAGAGGTCCTGACAGCTGGGAAACCAGCATCTTAAAGGAGGAACCTCATGCTCACAGTTCAAAAGGATAAAGGATAAATGGTAAATGAAATACTTGATTTTGTTTCCCACCCCTCCATAAAGCACAAACAAGCTAACCGACCTTCAGACACCAATTCTTGCTCCATGTACTTGCCATCCAAACACATTTCCCCCTTTCTCCCCCAAAACAAACCCAAAGAGTAATGCATTTGCCCAACCCCAGTGCTGCAGACACTGTCTGTGGCATGTTATGATCTCTCAGTCCCTTTTGATGCACTCTGGCAAGCTTCCTACTATGCTTCAAATGCAAAACTATTAGGTCTTTCTGCCCTGGAATAAGTGTTAACTTCCACAGGGACAATATATGGTTTAATCTTTTGTCAATAACATTTGTTCTACTTTTCAAATGACATATTTAGAGTACAGGTTTTTTTAAATAAATAAAAAAACCCCAAACAAACAAAACCCCTACAGTTTGTGTCAAGACTTGCTTCACCTCATGTCTCTTAAACAAAGATTCTGAAACAACCTTGAGTGCAACTACTATATAAAAAAAAGATACTTGGTTTTTTAGTCTTTAAAGAGATAGGTTCCTCCTGTTATTTACACAGAAGTATTAGTTTCTCACAAAAGCTTCATTTTTTTCATTAGAAGAACAAAATTAATATAAAGTTTAAGCCAAAAGACAGAGAGTGCTGCATGAGAAAACTTAAGTCAATCAAATGCTGCCAAGAGGACAGAGTACAACTACCAGATGGCACCACATTCCGTTCTTAAGCAAGCAAACATTTTCCATACTGAGATGAAATACAATGAAGGACCAAGGATATCAGATACTTAATGAAATTGCTTTCTACCACCTTAATCTTTAAAGAAAAGTACTTCTAAACCCATATATTCTTTAGAACTTCAGAATCCCTCAGAGGTCTACAAGCTTTCTAGCTGGGTACATGCTTCCACCGTGAGAACCATCTGGCCACATACTATCAATCTGTTTTTCTAGGCAGTAATAGCCCATTTTGGCAGCAATAGCCATCCTCTGCTGCACTGTGTCTCCTCCAATGTGGTCTGAATATACACCTGCCATATGACAGGAGAATGTGTCCTGCAAAATAATGGCAACTGCTGCTATCAGAGCATCTTATGTGCAACTTGTTTGTTGAAAAATAAAAAATAAAAAAGGAAAAAACATAGGAAGTGGGGCTGCAGGCTGAGACAGTTGGGATTGTTCTGCCTGGAGAAGAGAAGGCTCCAGAAGACCTTACTGCAGCCTTCCAGTATCTGAAGGAAGCCTACAAGAAAGCTGGGGGCATTTTACAAGGGATTGTATGATAGGAGGAGGGGTAATGGCTTCAAACTGAAAGGGGGGTAGATTTAGATTAGAAATTAGGAAGAAGTTCTTCACTCTGAGGTGAAACACTGGAACAGGCTGCCCAGGGAAACTGTGGACTCCATCATGGCAAGTGTTCAAGACCAGGCTGGATGGGGCTTTGTGCAACCTGGTCTAGTGGAAGGTGTCCCTGCCCATGGCAGGGGGGTTGGAACTAGACAGTCTTTGAGGTCCCTTCCAAACCAAACAATTCTATGATTCTATGCATTTAGACAGCCTAAAGCCAGGTATCAAACAATAATCTAATCAGCTCAGCATATCCCAGGCTTTTATAAAGGCATTCTAAAATACTGCCACATAACCATTCAGAACTGCAGGTGCTAAGTCAGGTTACTGCATTTATATTTCCATACCTGAATACACAGTCCCATCTTTTCTGCTCCGTTCTAAATATGTCAGCCACATACAAAGACAGTTCCAGAACTACTGCCTTTACACAAGAACTCAACCCAAAAAACTGAACTTACCTTCCCATCTCAGAGCCCATATTTTCCACAAAGGTCTATAAGCCAAATCTTTTAACTGGTATCTTCGTGATAAAGGTTATTTCCAACAAAAATAAATACCTGATTTTTATGAGAGAACTGGATGCTTTATTGTATGCAGATTTCTTGTCAAGTTAAAATTTCTGACATTCCTCAGTCTCCAGAGAAGAGTGCAGATTAAAGAAAGAGAGAAGAAAGAAGAGAGAAGAAAAAGAAAAAAAAAAAAAAAAAAAAAAAAAAAAAAAGGGGGGGGAGGGGGAAGAGAAGTGTAATAGTGACATATCCTATTCCTGTCTCACGAAATTAAAAGACTGTCTCTGTACTCTGAAATGAATGACTGAATTATTTGACTTGGTATTTCTGTTAACTAAACAGGCTCAGTAAACTTTTCCACTAAAAGTAGAATTAGGATTCCTCCAAGATGTATTTCTTCAGTCAATGAGGACTGGATAACTGCCCTTCTCTTGACAAGGGGCTTTCACAGACCTTTACTCACAAAGTAAAATACAGAAGCCCATCATCAGAAAACTGACAATAATCACAATGACTGTTTGATATATGTATCACTTAAAACAGAAGGAATTTTACAGATTAATTTTACAGTGTTAGTGAAGGCAAATAAATCTGATTACGACACCTAACATCTCAACAGGAAAAGTGAACAAAGAAATGGTCTCCCTGCTCACTATGTGTCCTTACATTGGAAAAGGACATTAGCTGTTAAAGATAAAGTTTCTGTTTGCATATTGCAACCACAACATTCGGTGTCGACAGCAGTTGTTGCTGACAGATGTTTTCAAACACAGCATTATTCAACACTCTCTACTACTGTTACCCCATATCTTGCAAAGCAACATGAATTTGGTTCATTAGAAAATGGAAAGGATGGCATATGTAGCTTTGCAATAACTTGCCAGAACATAAAAGCTTAGTAATTCATGTTATAAAAACTGAGTATCTGCCCAAGAGAGTTTTAAACTGGCAACTGAATTGGATTGCATTCAATATTTTTACAAGATTTTTAGAAATTTTCTGTCTAGGTCATCTGTTACAAAAACTAAAATCCATGAAGCTGAACTACAAGGATATCTCAAAAGTATCGCAACATTTACAATAATTGCAAAAGTTAGCAACATTTACACATAGATCATATAGTAAATGTATACATACTAAGAATGCTAGTGAGCTGACAAATTATTTCAAAGGCCGACATGTAATGCAGTACGAAAACTGTGCACTGTTGATGTTGCAACTGGAGCAAGCCAGCACTATAACTTCAAACACTACTGAAAACACAGTGAGAAAGTACTTATTTTCAAGCAAAAACACCATCCACCACTGCCTACTCTCAGTCACTAAAGTAACATAAGAAACTTGGGAGATCCAGGAAAAATGTTCTGTAGCACATCCCACCTACTTGCACTTTCTGCACACAGAATGCCATGGGCCCTCAAGTGAACAAATACTCTGCAGATCCTGCCTGAGATAAAAGGGCTCATGCTTGATTATGCACAGATACACATCACTGAATCAAAGAAAGGCTGCCTACCCATAACCAGAACCTTCAAGAGATGCAGCTGGTATGTGAATTCACATCGCAGGCATACACTGCACTGTCATTTGAGACTGAAGAACTTATTTTCCTTTGCAGCATTCTCCATTGTGCAAACAGACAAGAAAGAAGAAGATAGGAAGACTATGTAACAAAGCAGAATCAATTAACTTTTAACTTACCCACTAACCTCCTTTCCTTCCTCTTCTCCACTTACATCTAAAAATCACACTGTGGGTGAATTCAAGGAGTTATTTCTTCCCCTCCCAAATTACATGGCAGAAGATCTTAAAGCCCTTCATACAAACTTGACACTTAAACTGCTCTACCAAATGCTACACCAACCACCAAGACCTCAAACATTGCAGATTGCATGCAACAATATAGACAGAGCTCCAAGAAGCAACACTGCAGTCATCACAACGCAGCTATCTTCCTGACGGTGACAACATAATTGCACAAGCTCTCAGAATGTAACCTATCAGTTCAGGAAAAGAGGAACTGATGAACTGAAAGCTGTCAGAGTATCTTCAAAAAAATCAGAGCTTCAGTAACAGGATGACTTTCTTAGCTGATGCTATGATCAGCTGTTGGATTTATTATGGATCCGTAAAAACAACAGCTGGAAAGTTATTCTGAAGACTATGGTGGCAGAAAAAGAAAGTTTGGGCAAGAAATCTAAAAGAATTAACTGCTTATCAAAGATCTTGAATTCATATCAAGCAATTCACAAATCAACATCGCAATAACAAAAAGGAATAAACATACCTTCTCTCTTCATGAAGGTATTTAACTTCCCAGTCCTTCAATCTAAAGTCTTGCCTTTGCTGCTGCAACAGTTACTGCTACAGAAGGAGATGGACACGTGCAGAGAAAGTCCATAGACTACTATCTTCTATCTGTTCTCATGGCTGCGGCCAGAAACTCCCACAGCAGCCTAGAATATTGCCAGCCTCACTAACAGATAGAAATAGCTGAGTGCCAGTTTATGCGACAATTCTACCATGCCAAAACTTTCTTCAGAAGATCTTGGGAAGTCCATTCACCCTCCCAAAGAGCAGGTCCAAATGTTGAAACAACCTGTTATAGTATTGCTCAAGAAGGAAGTCTGGGACCGGCAACTTCTAAAGCAGAATATATCTGTTCATTAACCTCATCATAACTGAGGCTCCCAAGCACTAGCCTGGAGAAGTTGTAGCAATAGATGGTGTAGGTTAGTGCCAAGAAGTATATAAAAGAGTCAAAGCTGTTGAGAAGGTTTGCTTGCTTCCACATCCAGTATGTGACAAACACTGGCACCAAATGATTATGAATCAGCATATGAATCAGAGGGAAGTCAACGAGATATCCACTATGCAGGTAGTGAAGCTGACATTGCCAATGCTATCAGTGGTGAAGGAACTGAAATAAAGCACTGAGAGAGAGCTAAAGACAAGTAAGAGGACACACAACAACCAGAGTTGACTGTGTCCGCAAAAAGGTGTCAGATTAGTTCATCTGGCAAGGTTCCACAGTATTTTTAAAGTAACAGTCAACTAAACATTTTAAACCAGTGTTCAACACAAAACAAGTAACTTTCCCAGGCAAATGGTTTTCCAAAAAAAAGACTGGACACCTCTCTAGAAAGGGTGCTTTAAATCAAACAGTTGTTAGTCATAGTGCAAAACTGTTCCACAGCTTTTGCAGGCTCAGACATTTAGTGCTGGCAAGTGAGCATTCAGGCAGTCTAGTTTGGAGGTGAGTGGCCGGCTGCAGAACCCCATCTTGCCTAAACTGGGAGGAAATAACCCCCTGTTGCATGGCTATTTCCAAATCAGTACTTGGAGAGCTCACAGTGCTAACAGCCAGAATCACTGGCAGGTCAGCATATACAAACCAGGTCAGGATGTACAAACCACTTCAAGGCTCTGACCCCCCTTTCCTGTCCCACTGTTCTTTTAAGGAGTTGGTGATAGTTAATTGGTTATGTTTCCACCTCTTGGGCATACCAGTGTCTGCAGGTGAGCTGGCATCTAGCTTGTAAGGCTCTAAGTGCCTTGTAAGAAAAAGGCCTCCTGTATCTCCACAATCGTTGTGTGGGGTTCAGGACCCACCACTTACTAGGTCCCATTATGAAAGGCATTAACCTCCAATGCGCAAAGAATCACACTGAGATCCTTCTTCCCTTAGTATGTACTCCTTTGTGTAATTTTGATTCTAGTATCAGCCTAATTTGTAATAGTACACAAAAGCCTTCTCACTTTCTAGAAGTCTTGCTATAAAAAGATGTTTTCGTGTTCATTAAATTGAACCAGCCAAAAATCAGCCACTGTGACAACCCCCTGGTTTAAGAATGAAATTTGAATCATACACTGATGAAAGAAAGAAAAACCGAAACTCTTTACCACTCTAGAAAAACAGGAAAGCAAGGTATTTCTCTACAAGCTGCTGCCTGATCATTTTCCTATGGTACTCAAAAACAAGTGATATTTTATACTTTTATGAATTCTTATACCATTATTCTTTCATGGCAGGCACTCAAAATTAATTGTACCAAAACAGTTACTCTATTAAAGAAAAGGAAATTTTTTTTTCACTTGTAATACATTGTGTTCTATTTCAAGACCAGTTTTCCATCTATAGCTTAGCCCTAGCTGCAGCAGAATAAAATTCCAGCTTTTATGACAGAAGACTTTTTTTGATCAATAGAAGTCAGCAGCAAAAGCATTTGTGGTTTTTCTCTGGAAAGCATTTGTGGCCACAGACTCAAAGGAGGAAGAAAGGGAGGGGGATTAACTCTTCAGTGAGGGTCAAAAACATAATTTAAGAGTGAACCAAGAAGAGCAGCTGTGTCTGTCAGCACAATCAAGATTACCAGCTGGAGAATTTACCAGCAGTATGAAAACAACGCACACCAGATGTCAAATGTTGCAATTGTGAGTAGGAAAACATCTCTGGGCATGGCACTGTCATGTTAGTACTCATTACTGGACAGATTTCCTATTTACCATTTATTTATTAATTAGACAGATACTGCCAGGAAGAAACATTACTATTTCCTTAGAAACAGATTTTGAGCTTGCAGTGTAAGCCAGAGGCAGGTGTGCACACTGCAAGAATTTAACATTGCACCTTCTAATAATTCTTATTTTACTGTGAATACAATAGAATGATTTAAAAACTAATTAGCAAATACTAGAACATCTGCAGCTGAGCTTGCTTTAGCTTCGCTCAGTTCAGTCTGAGCTTTTAGCTTAAGTTTGGATTCTTTTCTAACAAATCTAAAATAAGTATTAAGAAAACACATAAAAACACACCCTATTCAATGGATAATCAACTGGAAAGAACTCTACAAAAAACATGGCAGTGAGTACTCCAACAACACGTCTACCAGCACGTTCTTCATCAGCTGCTTTTTATCCTCTTTTTTTTTCCTATACATTTTACTCCTTGATGAACTCATTCATTCCCTCCAACCACCATTCTTGCTGTTTAAAATATCTGATGTCTATTTCCTTCTTTCCTATGTTCTTTTATTATCTTGCTCACATCCTCCTTTGCGTTTATCTCTCAAATGAAACACAGGGGGGGAATAAAAACAAAAACCACCCAAAAAAAACCCCCAACAAAACAAAAAGACACACACACACAAAAGGCAAATATTTGGGGTTTGTACTCCTCTCCCCCTCCATTGTTGATGACTAAACTTTCTTCCTCAGCAGATCCACAAGCAGCCATTTCTGCAGAGAGCCAACTGCATGCAATCCTGGCCCTCAAATGCTTTCCTTTTCCAGGCTTTAAAATTCATCCTTCTTTTAATTGTACCAGCAAATTGCTGGATGTCTTTCTTGCTCTTATCTACTGGTATAAACTTCCTGGCTGTCACCTCCTCCTCTAAGACATGCAAATACTCTGGTAAACAGCCCCACCTCCCCCATTAGTTGATCCATATCAGGGATGGGCTTCTTATTCTAGCTCTTTGTCCCAGTTTTGTCACTTCCTTTAACCAGTTCTGATTGTTCACTCTTAGTCTTGAATATTGATGGCTGTACATTTATAAAAGTCCTCAGAAATGATGATTTTGTGTCTGCTTGCACCTTCTCCCATGTTCATTGTCATTGTTCAAACACCTAACTCCTAAATGCTCTAGTTGCCACATGGCAAAACCTGCCTTTTCCACCTTCCAATGCTATATTCCTAAGAGAAGGTGGATCCCATCTTCTTGGTTAATTCATACTGTTTCACGTTAAGGATTTTTCCAGCTTCCACTGCTAAACCCAGTTTTAATGTATTATTTCTCTCATTCCAGGAAAAAAAAAAAAGAAAAAAAAAAAGAAAAACATTTGATCCCAAGAAACTAAAAGAACCATGGATGTTAATATCCAAATGGTTTACCACAGAAGCTACTCTAGAAACTGCCTTGAAGTTTTATACTCTTCTCCCTTCTTCCTTGATGCAAATGTTTTCTCTGAAGGAAGACATGCCCACAGAAAAGTGCCATACCATCCTAAATAGTCACTATAACTGAATCAAGCTGAAGTTATTAAAATGCAATTACTGTCAGCAGAGGAAATGGAAATGTGTTTGTGGCACCTTTTCCTGACATAATACATATGTTTGTTAATTGCTGCAATTAAAAAAAAAAAGAGAAAAATTAGAAATGCCCAATCAACAGATACATTTAACTGCTTTTGCACCCATTACTTCTTCTGTTCTCTTAAAAATAGAAATTTCTTATACAGTTCATTATTATAATTTCATATTCTCCTTAGCTTCTGTACTCATTCTATTGTATCACAACCTACTCTTCATGGCTTACCTTAGCTTTGCCATCCTGTGCAGACATATATCCTACACACATGCTCTCTGTTGTATGGCTCCACAGAAATTCCACTATAAAGGAAAATACAAGAAGTCACAAAAATGTGTTGGTTTAAAATATGAGATGTAATTTAACAAGACTGGATTCTTGAGAAACAAATATAGCATCAAATATAGATTGGGAAAGGACAAAAAAAATCCTTACAAAATAAAATCTACTTACCAGAATAATTCAATCTCAAAAGAAATAGCTATCAAACAAGATGGTCCTGTGCTATTTGAAGTCACACACTACAGAACTAACATCCAGAATGAGAATGTTACTTCAATGAGATGTAGCCTCCAAGATGTGAAATACATCAACTGCAACTACAGTTAAAAGATACAACCAATTTTTAAAGTGGAGGCCTGTTTCACCCATAAAGTAGAAGCAGATATAATTTGCAGTCGCTTGCTTTGAAGCCAACCATAAGCACATGACAATAGCATAAATCCAGACAGCATACAATGATTCTGTAGAATTGTAACACTATCAGTAGAATAACCAGTAACAAGCATTTTTTACCACAGAACTGAGCATAAATATATACATAATATGTAACTACAAATGGGTAAATGGAGATTTGTGGTTTAGCTGCTCAAGTAGGATAAAGGAAAGAAGAGAGCCAAAGATGCAGAGCAGGCAGGAAAGACATTCAGTGAAAGGAAAATAAACCTGCAGAAAAAAGCAGGAGAGATGTCCAGTGGAAGCAGAATAACTCTGCACAATAAGCAAAAATGATACCTGGCAAAATTAGAGCAAAACTTGACCCCAAAAGCATGCTGAATTACATCAAGAGCATATGCAGTCATCCCCTTCATTTGGGGAGAGAGTAAAGAGCATCAAAGGTAAAGAGGAAAAAAAAAAAGAAGACGGAGAAGAAATGAGTCTATTTTCATTTTGGCTTCCCTATCAAAGCACTCTCAGGTTTGATCACAGTGACTTTTAGCACTAGCTATACAGTATCAGCTCTCCGGTACTGTATACTCATGGCTAATTCATGATATTAATGTTAAAGACCAACTGTGGTGTTTGTAGTGGTAATGATTAAGAACACTAACCACTGCTAACATGTATTGTTAATTCATGTTAATCCTGTAAGGTGGTGATCTGAATTTTGAAAGTGGTCTGATTCATCAGTTGTTTAAGCAGCCCATTACAGTGATCTTTAATTCCCTGATACATACACAGGTATCTTTGTGTCTGTGTATATATGTATATATACACACATATATGTATATATATATATATATACATACACACACACACATACACACACTCACTCCTGCTTAGCTGCAACACAAAGTTCAGACAAAGAGCACATTATTCATATGTTTAGCACCCATCCAGTGGACCTTTATAAATTGCCACAAAGTATTCTTCCTGCTCCCTGTCACAGTCATGTTTCATTGTGTTCATTAACTATACCATTTGGGGGGGGGGGGGGGGGGGGGGGGGGGGGGAAGAGTAGCTGATCAGAATTCAAGGTGTTTCACAGAATACTGAAAAAGTTTTAAAAAAATTGCACTGAAGTATAAATTTTTCCCCTGTATTAGAGGAGGAGTCTTAACATGAATTACACAAGATGCCATGAAAAGCTGTATCCAGATATTTCTTTAGAGAGAGACCTCAGCATACTGCAAAAAGAATCATTAGATGGTTTCATAGCTCTTATTTATTCCTATTCCTTATGTTCCTTTACCATGGTTGATGAAGGTCAGAGCATGCTGAATATGCTTATCCTTTGAACCATTTATCCTTGCATAGCAATTAACCTAGAGCAGAAGATCAAAGTTTAGACAATCCCAGCAAGACCTAAAGATTGTGACAGATACGTAGATATCATCATAAAAGAAAAATGAACTTCATTTAGGTATGCGCTTTGCTTCCGTGTAATAGATTCATGACTGATACCACCAAAAGGTTAGTCAAAAGCTTTCAGACACTTCAACGTGACTATGCTCAATGAGGCCAACCTCTTCCGAACACCCTAGAGGTTCAACTGTCAGTGAAAGCATTCATTTGTAGGTGACAAATTTAATCTTATGTTTCAATTATGAGAAGGTGGGGAACAGTTTAGGCCAAATACTATCAAAATATTGTTTCTTTGACTTTGATGACTCTAGGAATATTCTTTAAGGTTTTTAATAATGTTGCCCACAAAGGCAGCATGTACTAGCATGAAACACTGTTATTGCTAGCTATTACAAGCAGTGGAATTACAATGAAAATACTAAATTACAAAGTTATCTGAAGACATTTCACATATTTTTAACCATTTAATAAATCACTTGCTTAAAATTTGTTCCAATAGTTAAAATAATTAATCTTTAAATATCTTTAGAATAATCTGTGCTACATGGATCTTATTTCAGTGGAAAGAAAACCACTTATGATGTATGATATATGGAGATTTTCTTTATTAATTTTTGAGGAAAAAATAGCAAACCTTCCTTATAGGAACATGTTTTCTTACATGAATGACAAACATTAAATTAATAGAAATATTTCTCTCACTTCCAAACTTAAGAAATTGAAGGTTAAGTTAACCTTGTTCTATATTATTTAATCAATCCTGTATTTTCATTTTCAGGAATAGAATTTACATTTATATTGCTTCTCCACTAGATCAATAATGTAACAATTATTCTATTCTTAAATCTGAAAACTGTAACTCAAACTTCTAACATTTTCTATATGTTTAGCAACGCATGCCCTGATTCTGGAGTCACCATTAGACAGTCATGGCTTTCAAATAGTTAAAAGACAAGAGCAAGATGATTGTCAAAGTCTATTTGACAGTCTATTTCTTCAAAAAGACAAGGTATTCAAGTAATAACTCCAAAAAATATAACCTTTTCCCATCCAAGCCTTCCAAAATTCCATTTTTGTCCATAAGGATAATCCCAGAACCACCACCTGAACTGTAAGGACTTAGGTCCTGCATCTCTGGTTCTTTGTAAGAGCAAAATAAACATACAGGAAACATGTATGGACAGGAAGAGATGAGGGTAGGAAGACTCTTCAGAGGGACCTGGACAGGATATATCATATCTTATCATAGCATATCATATCATAAGGCTGAGTGGCCTTCAACAAGGCCAAGTGCCAAGTCCTGCACTTGTGCCCCAACAACCCAATGTGACACTTCAGGATGGGAGAGGAGTGGCTGGAAAGCTGCCTGGCAGAAAGGGAGCTGGGAGTGTTGACCAACAGCTGGATGAATGTGAGCCAGCAGTGTGCTCAGGTGGCCAACAAGGCCAACAGCACCCTGGCCTGCAGCAGGAATAGTGTGGCCAGCAGCAGAGAAGTGATTGTTTCACTGTACTTGGCACTGGTGCAGTCGCACCTTGAGTACTGTCTTGTTTTGGGTGCCCCAGTATAAGACAGACGTGGATGTGCTGGAGCGGGTCCAGAGAAGGGCAATGAAGCTGGTAAAGGGTCTTGATAATAAGTCTTATGAGGAGTGGCTGAGGGAGCTGGGGTGGTTTGGTCTGAAGAAAAGGAGGCTGAGGGGAGACCTTATCACTCTCAACAACTACCTGAAAGGAGGTTGTAGAGACGTGGGTGTTGGTCTCTTCTCACAAGTCACAACTATTAGGACAAGAAGAAATGGCATCAAGTTGTGCCAGGGGAGGTTTAGGTTGGACATCAGAAAAAATCTCTATACTGAAAGTGTTATCAAAGCCTGGAACAGGCTGCCCAGGGAGGCGCTTGAATCACCTTTCCTGAGTGTCTTTAAAAGCCATCTAGATGTGGTGCTTAAGGATATGGTGTAGCAGTGGCCATGGTAGAGTTAGATAACAGTTGAACTTGATGACTTAAAGGTCCTTTCCAATCATAGAATCACAGAATGGCTATGGCCAAAAGCAGAAAACACACAAACTTTGGCTGCTGTGTTGAAAAACATGAATGTTATTAACTGTATTACACAGAATCACAGAGTGTTAGGGGTTGAAAGGGACCTTGGAGATCTTCAAGTTCAACACCACTGTCGGGGCAGGATCATATAATCTACCCTACAACCTAATCATCTACCCTACAACCTAATCTACCCTAACACAGGTCACTCAGGAACACATCCAGGCGAGTTTTGAAAAATCTCCAGAGAAGGAGACTCCACAACCTCTCCGGGCAGCCTGTTCCAGTGCTCTGTGACCCTTACTGTAAAAGAAGTTCCTCCTCGTGTTAAGGTGGAACCTCTTGTGCTGCAGCTTATATCCATTGCCCCTAGTCCTATCACAAGGCACAAGTGAGAAGAGGCTGTCCCTTTCCTCTTGACACTTAGCCCTCATATATTTAGAAACATTTATCAAATCCCCTCTCAGTCTTCTCTTTTCCAGACTAAAGAGCCCCAGGTGTCTCAGCCTCTCCTCATAAGGCATGTGCTCCATCCTTGTAGCCCTCTGCTGGACTCTCTCAAGCAGATCCCTGTCTCTCTTGAACTGGGGAGCCCAGAACTGGACACAGTACTCCAGGTGAGGTCTCACCAGTGCAGAGTAGAGGGGGAGGAGAACCTCCTTCGATCTGCTGGACACGCTCCTCTTGATACACCCTAGGATACCATTGGCCTTCTTGGCCATAAGGGCACATTGCTGCTCCATGGAGAACTTGTCCACCAGGACTCCCAAGTCTTTCTCCACAAGACTGCTCTCCAGCAGATCACCTCCCAGTCTGTACTGGTGTAATTTATTATTCTTACCTAGATGCAGGACTCTACATTTATCCTTGTTAAACCTCATTTGGTTCTGCCCTGCCCAGTTCTCCAACCTGTCCAAGTCTCGCTGGATGGCCGCACAGCTTTCAGGTGTATCTGCCAATCCTCCCAGTTTGGTGTCATCAGCAAACTTGCTGAGCAGACACTCTGTCCTGTCATCAATGTCATTGATAAAAGACGTTGAACAGGACAGAACCCAGCACTGATCCCTGGGGGACTCCACTGGTTACAGCTCTCCAGCTGGATTTGGCACCATTGACCACCACTCTCTGGACTCTATTGTCCAACCAGTTACTAATCCATCTTACTACCTGCTCTTCTATCCCATACTTCCCAAGTTTCTCCACAAGGATGTTATGGGAGACTGTGTCAAAAGCCTTGCTAAGGTCAAGATAGACTATATCCACTGGTCTCCCTGCATCTAGCCATCCAGTTACAATATCATAGAAGGCTACTAGATTAGTCAAGCATGACTTCCCCTTGGTAAACCCATGTTGACTACTCCTGATAACCTTCTTATCTTCCATGTGCCTAGAGATAACCTCCAGAATGAGCCTCTCCATTATCTTTCCAGGGATGGAGGTAAGATTGACTGGTCTATAGTTTTCTGGAATCTCTTTCCTGCCCTTTTTGAAGACTGGAGTGACATTGGCTTTCCTCCAGTCCTCCGGCACCTCTCCTGTTTGCCATGATTTTGCAAAAATGATGGACAGTGGCAAGGCAATAACAGCAGCCAATTTGCTCAGCACTCTCGGGTGCATCTCATCAGGGCCCATGGACTTATGTATATTCAACTTACATAACTGGTCCTTAACCCAGTTTTATTGACCAGTGGAGAGTCATCCTTCCCCCAGCTTTCTCTCCTTCAACCAGGGACTGGAGTTCACAGGGGCTGGTCTTAGAAGAAAAGACTGAAGCAAAGAAGGTGTTGAGCAACTCTGCCTTCTCTGCATCCTCAGTTATTAAGACTGCTTTCTCATTCAGCAGTGGCCCCACACTTTCCTTGTTCTTCCTCTTGGCACTTGTGTATTTAAAGAAACTTTTCTTATTCTCTTTTACCTTACTCACCAACTTCAGCTCTAAGAGGGCTTGGCCTTCCTTATTGCCTTGACTGCCCTGACTACTTCTCTATCATTTTCCCAACCGACCAGTCCTTTTTTCCATGAACTGTATAGTTCTTTCTTCCTTGAAATCTCCTTCAAAAGCTCCCTGCTCATCCATGTGGGTCTCCTAGTGTGCCTTCCAGATTTTTCCCTCAAGGGAATACATCTATCCTGGGCCCGAAGAAACTGTTTTTTTAAAAATTAACCAACTTTCTTGGACTCCTTTACCCTCCAGAGTACTAGCCCATGGGATTCCAGCAAGTAGATCTTTGAAGAGTTCAAAGTCAGCCCTGCGGAAGTCCAGGGTTGCAGTCCTACTTACCGCTCTAGTTCCCCCTTGTTTAATATTAAACTCTATCATATCGTGATCACTATCACCCAGGCTATTCCCAACCCTAATGTCTCCAACCAGTCCTTCTTTATTAGTTAATACAAGATCCAACAGTGCACCCCTCCTTGTTGGTTCATCCATGACCTGCATCAGAAAGTTGTCATCTATGCACTGCAAGAGCTTTTTGGACTGGGTATGCCTGGCTGTATGGGCTTCCCAACAGATATCAGGGTGATTGAAGTCACCCATGACTACCAGGGAGGGTGTTCTAGAGGCCACTTCCAGTTGACTGTAGAAGGCTTCATCAACACCTTCTTCTTGGTTTGGTGGCCTGTAGTAGACACCCAGAACAATTTTATTCCCTTTTCCATGTCCCTTGACCTTTACCCATAAGCTTTCAACCTGTTCTACCTCCCCTCCTGGATAGAACCTAATACATTTTAGTTGCTCTTGCATGTAGAAAGCAACACCACCACCTCGCCTTGCTGGCCTATCTCTTCTGAATAGAACATAACCTTCCAAAACAACATTCCAGTCGTGGGAGCTGTCCCACCAAGTTTCAGTAATAGCAATTATATCACAGTTGTATATTCTCACATATATCTCTAACTCCTCCTGCTTATTCCCCATGCTCCGTGCATTGGCATATAAGCATTTCAGAGAGGGGGTAGAGTTAATAGCTTTTAATCTTTTTATACAACCATTTATGGCCACCGCTGTGGCCACTAGTCTATCAGAGACCTCTGTGTGATTGTGGTCACACATACCAGTGCTATCCGCCTCAAGTGGGACAGCAGCCTGAAGGTTGTCCCCAGGCTCCTCAGGCTCCTCAGGCTCATCACTAGCAAGTCTGTGTGCATTGGCACAGAGGCACCCGATCTCTGCAACTGACTTCACCCCCATCCTTCGTCCCGCACCCCCAGGCTCACTGCTGGAGGAGTGGGTTTTATCCCCTTCCCTCTTCGATTCCGGTTTCCCAATCGCTTCTGCAGCCACCACCCCACTAGTGATGTACGTGTTTCTGTTGTCCCATGTATCACAAGTATCAAAATCACTCGCCCCAAGTAGGACAAGAGACTGGAGGCTGTCTACAGGCCCATCTTCACTGAGGCTGGCTTTATCCCCCTTCCCCTTCAATCCTAGTTTAAAGCCCTTTCAATGAGACCTGCTAACTCTTCTGCAAGGATTGAGTATTGAGCAAAACTATTTTTTAGTGTGAATGACTGGAAGGGGGGTATACCCAGACTCAAGCTGACCAACAGAGATATAGTAGTAAATGATATTTAAATATTCTTGTAATAAGAAAACCAGCAAGGTGTAACATGAAAAAGAGAACTGTAGTAACTTGACACTAGCATGCTGGATATTCTTGAAAAGACAACAAAAAGCACTGCATTTTGTGTGGGGTAACCCATCATGCAGAAGGTATCTGCTGGCTCGCCTTTAGCACACACTCTGCCTGCTACTCCAAGCTGGCTCTAAGTCAGCAAACTCTGGTGGCACAATGTTAGGACTGAGTGGGAGAAAAGTAGTAATGAATTAAAACATAAAGATGAGGTGTCTTTCTAAACAAAAGCCTATAGATTAAAATGAAATTATGCAATTCAAGAATTACCATGTGAGATGCTACGACCCACCTTAACACACAATGTTACATGATCAAATTTGTCATGTCAGATCTAAACAGAAAAGAAAGCTACTTCAAATCTGTAATGCTGCTGACAGCAATTCATAAAACACTTGGGGAAACAATGATAAAGCAGAGGATTATGCAAGGGAAAAAAACCCCGTTAATTCCAGAAACATAACATAAATATATATTAGACATGTCCATGTGACCCAGTACATAAGTACATAGCATGACCAGACACAGATGCCCACATCTGAGGAGCACCACAGGAAAGGAGATGGGACAAGTTTCATGCTGAAGTAATTCATATGCCTTCAGTCCCAAATCCTTGCCTTCAAAAAGGAACATGGGCTTTACTGGTTGTATTTCCACCCACTTCTGCTAGGAGCCTGCAGTCTTCAGTTTCCTAGTTGTTTCTCTACAACAAACCCCTCGACAGTTTACTATAACACACTTGTTTTGCCATAAAGCAGCGAGACAGATGAGGATCTTTTTTCTAGGACATAAACAGGCCTGAAGGGCTATAAAGCTCCAAGCCTTTAAAACACGTCAGTTCCTGACAGAGACCAAAGTTTTCTGCTGCTCTCAACATAAAAAGCAAAGTACTCCTGCTCTCTACATATGCAAATAGTAACTGCAACTTATGAAAATGGATTTTTTTTTTTGGCATAATGAAAACTTTCTAAACGTAAGTTCCCTTCGAAATTTTAAGTGAATCCTCCAAATTTTTGCATTTTGTCCTGCAAAAAGGAGGAACATATAGGAACAGATAGCATTTTTAGCATATATGCTAAACCACTGAGAAGCCGTGAAGTCATACGTGTTATCCCTTGCTAAAAATGCAGTTCTTTGTATGAGGAGCATATGCTGCCTCACCACAAGCAACTGTTATTTCTATGCCATGGTTTTAGAAGAATCCCACACACCCCTCTGAGTCACAATTCTGCTCAGAAATAACTAGTCAGAAAGAATGCTCTTTTCCACTGTTTTAGAGAACAAAGCTAATAGTATTTCACTTACTAGAATTTTATCATCTCAGTTTCAAATCCCTCTTGTTTTCTCTTTGGCCTTTGAACAATGGCAAACATACACAGGCAGTTTTTATTTCATCTCTCATTCTGAGTTAGCACCTAGCTCAAGCAAAAAATGAGTAAGAATTTCTTACCTAGTAAAGTTGGCTTTTCCTGTGATGATTCAGGTTCTGCTGAACACCTGCAAGACCGGAGAACTATCACACCTCCAAGTACACCATCTTCATTGGCTAGAAAAGGTGAACCTGGGTAAAATTATTGGAGAGAATTATTTATAATCGGAATAGCTTCTGGAGTATGGTTTTTTTTTTTTTTTACTTTCCTGCCTTCTCCTATTTAATCTTGTCACTAAGAGCTGAAAAACTGTTAGGTCAACCAGTGCTTTTAGAAAAGCATCGGGTTTATTTTTTTCTAGTGTTTCTAATGAGTAACTTTCTAAATTGTAATCTAATATTCCAGTAATCAAAAAAGGAAAAAGAGCTACACGGAATAGAAAAACCATACTGGAAATAACATTTGTGAGTGCAAACCCATTTGTTCATGGATCAAGGAAGATGTAACAATGAAAAACTGGGTATCAAGTTGAAAAGAGCATATGTCTCAATATTTAATTCCTTCTGTAGTGTAATTAATATAAAGACAGACATATAAGAAAAAATCAAGTAAATCTGATTGACTTTTAGAGTTTATTAATTTTTCCCAATTTAAAGCACTTTGTACAGAGACATTATGAAACTGCTATAGACTGTATTCCTTGCTGTGTTATGAATATGAGCAGAAAAGCCAAAGCACATCCTACTTTTTTACAGTGGCTTTTCTGTTGTTAATTTAAGACATCTATCAGAAGCTGGAAAAGTTTTAGAGTTAGTTGAATCAAATCTAAGTATTCTTTTTCTCGTTAGTAATTGGAAATGAGATTCCTATAGTATGAAATGTGGAAACAATCGTATGATTTACATATGATTCAAAATGTCTTGAGCCACAAAACTAACCAAGTTCTTGCACTTAAGCCTGAAGATACCCGTGTCACACATTTGCCATACACTGTGATTTAAAAGTGAACAACAAATATTTAAAGCTGTATTTAAAGCTGAATTGCAACAAGTATTTCACATAATTCTTTCCAATTATCTTCTTTTAAATAAATCAGTATACTCTCTCTAGTGTACGGACACTGTAAAATGATTTGCTGGCCACAACAACTTTAGAGCAGATCTACTCATCAGCATCCTTCAACTTGCCTACAGCTATTCATATGATTAAAACTACTCCTTTAATGCAAACAGCAACAACAACAAAAACCCAGTAAGAACCAACTTTAAGCTTTACTGGAAGGAAAACTAAAAGCTCTACCATGCAATGCTTGGGAAGCTGTAAAGAGTTTTACCACCCAAACCAAAATCTTTTACTCCTTGCTTTCTAAAATGCTAAGTATATCTCTTATACTTTCACTGCATTAACCAAGTGCTGGCTAAGTATGTGGTTTGATTTTTGCAAGCAAATAAAAAAAAACAACCAAACAAACAACAAACAAAAATATCAGTGGTTTTCTTCATGGGGGATATGCATCCTTTAATCTTTACTTCAGAAACTCAGGTACTTCAAAGACAGCCCAAACTTGGTCTGCAGACCTAATCTGATACTCAATTGCATAAATTATTCAGGTTAAAAGCCATACTGTGGTGAACAGTCATTGCAAATAGAAGAAGTTTTAGCTTGTTTTTAACAAGCAATGTTTCTCCTCCTCTTTCAAGGCCTGTGAAAGGTTCTTTCAAGGTTCTAGGGAAAAATGCTCTTTAATTAGGATGGTTAAAAATGTTCTACTCATTGAAAGTAGAGAGTATATTTAAGACAAGACTAAAATGCTGAGACTGTACGAATGCACAGAAAACCAGACAGCAGCTACCGATTATAAATTTGATGCCATTAAAATCTTGTTCTGGAAATGCTTACATTGGGTTAATTTTTGGTTGGTTGGTTTTTTAATGTGTTTTGTTCGGTTTTTTTTGCTCCCACACTCAGGAAAGAGGAGATGAAAGAACAGTCTGTAAATAAACAAGTCACATATTTCTTCATTTTCCAAGTACTTTTGACAACTATGTGCCATCATCACTGGTCAAATTTTCAATAATCTGAATAACTTGCACATGCTAAGATCTTTCTTTTCAAACTCTTCTTAAGAAAAGACTTGGCAGTATATTTCTTTCCATGTAAAGAGTCCGCAGCAAAACATGTAGTGCTACATCAGAATTCTTTCATTTTTAGGTAGGAATTTCTCTGCAAGAACAAAACATTCATCTTCTTCAATGAAATACAGAATAAGAAAAGTAATCACTCAGACTACATGTTTTGTGACAGTTTGTTAGAAAGGGGTAAAAAAAAAAAAGAAAGTAATTTAAACCTGAACTTGAAGCATTTAAGACAAACTCTCAGGCTTACAATTTCATCCAAAGATGCTCTGCCTATGCATGCACAAGTATGCTTATGAGAACCCCAGTTCTGACAGCAAAATACAGCATTTATTTATTGACTGTGAATATGCTGTCTACTGTCTACTGTATTGTCCTAAATATGTACACAGTTGTTTTCTGAATTAAGCTACTTCCTTCAATGATTATGCACCGTGGAAACTTTATTACCAGTTTATAAAATTCAATGGTTTTGAAGTTCACACTAAACACTCAAAAACTAGAAAACTGACTGTACTAATTCAGCCTTTGCTGAAGTACATTGCCACTCTACTGTTACTGCAACTAGAAAACTCAAGAAGAGGATTAATTTAATAGCACTGCATATCATAAAAAGTATGATAAAAACACAATAAAGGACAGTTTTAACTTCAGCTCTTGTAAAATACGTCAGATAAGCTGACTTCTTTAAGAACACCACAGGTTGGGCCCTTGAAATAAGGGCAAACATTGCTTATGCCAAAACAGACCACATCTTACTGCACTAACTTTATAAGAATGGACCATAACAGTAGAACTGGGGTGAGACAGGGGTAAGTAAATTGGCTTAGAGTGACTTGTAATGGTTAATTTGAATAGAGTATTAAGCCTGGAAATGTCTCAAAAGTTTGTGATATGCAAACAAAGCAAAGAAGATGGGATGCATCATATCTCTCTCCTAAGAGGGAAACACAGTTACTTACATAGAGGTGTACAACATCAATGCCCAGAACCGACAGGTTATCCTCATTTGTGCCACCTTAACCAACACACTACAGTACAGTGTTGAAAACGATTGCATTATGTTGGCTTTCCTGTTGCAGTCAGCCATGGTTCAGAGCCACAGCAATAGAGAGTGAGACAAAATACAGTTGCATCTCAAGAAATTAGTGAGATTTAGTATTGTCAGCTGAGCTACTGAAGACATTGGTTTTGTTGCTGTTTTTTTTAACAAAAAACACCCAAACCAAAACAAACAAGAACAATGAAGACCCAACCTTTTCTCTTTTACACCATTTTATCATCAGCTGCAGAACAAACACTATTTTGGAAGGGAGAAAAAGTCTGAAAGAAGAACATATCCTTTCTTCTCACCTCCAAACATAAGCAGCAAATGAAGACACAAAACACAGCCACTTGCAAAACCCCTGCAGTGGTTCACAATCTTCTAACCCACACTACTTTCAGAGACCAGTGGCTTCCCCACTTCTGCAGAGGGTTGCCACGCACAGAGTAACCAGGAGCAAACTGTGTGACTACATCCTCATCTATTCCAACTGCTTTCAACAGCAATTTCAACTAAACCATCTCAGTGCAAAATTAGTGACAACATGGTACATGCCTCCAAGACACCACACTAAGTTGTGAGGTATCAACCTCTAAATAGTGCCAGTAAAAAACAGTTGCTTACAGTAATATTACAGTATTCTACATTACAGTAAATTCAGACAGACTGTTTCTCCTCCCTTAAAGAATGTGCTGTTCAGTGTGTATTTAATTTGGCTTAGATTCTGATTTTTAAAACAGAGAATGGATTTTATTTTCCCATTAAAGCAATTTTTAAAAGTTCAAAGAGAGATTCATACATATTAGTATTTTTTTTAAGCAGACATATTTCTGGATATGCAGACTTACTACTGAGGATTACAATTATGCTAAAGAGTGTATTTTTACACAGCAACACAAACGAGTACATTATGCAAGATTATAGAGAGATAAACACTATGCATCCAACATTAAATGTACTAGAAGGAAAAAGTAATCTGGCTCCCACCATTTTCTCTCTGTATGCTTAAGAATGACAGATTTGACATGCATTTAAAAATTTAGTTAAACAAAAAATGCCTACGAGCTAAAAGTCTTTTTTTTCTATTGCAATAAAATAGAATTGCTAAACATATCTTTGATCCAATAGCTTTCTAATGACAAAACTACAAAAACCTGGGGGTTTTAATACTGTTTTAAGTCTCATGAAACTCATTATTCCCTCCCAGTTACACCGGCATACCACTGAAGAATTTGGCATGAAAAATCCCGAGCAAAACTTCAACTACAGCATTAACTAATAATATTAGCACTGACTGGCCACACCAGAGAAAAGGGGTAGGAAAAAGCAAACAAAAAACTTATTTCAACAGTTTTGGTTTAATAATTACTTCCCCCAGAAAAAAAATGTCATTTTACAAAAACACATTTCCCTCCATCAAAGCTCAACTATTCTGATATTACTATCTCGCATATAGAAAGCATTATCAAGTTTTTAGTTACATATTTTGAACGTTATTAATTGGCAGTAATGATCTCTTGAAAATCAGCAAACAGGTCTTCGTAACAACTCCACATTCACTAATCCTACCAAGTTTTTCAAGAGCAACCATAACTGAACATCAAGACTCAGGTTCAGCCTCAGACCAGGGACAGAGCAGATGGATTTCACAAGTATTAAGGCAATTATTGGTCTCAACATTCAGTCTTGCTCTGGAGGAACGACAGCTACAAGTGAAGAACATTTTTCCTTCTATGCCTCTTGTAAATGAAACCGCTCCTATGATGAAGACTGCTTCCTCCAGAGCATGGGATCAGTACAAGTTGTTAATTTCTGATCCTGTGCTTTTTTTTCCTGTTTGTAGCTACTGGACAGATCGATTCTAGCACAGATTTGACACTAAACTGTAAAAGCAGTGCTTTATTTACACTTACCCAGCTGAAGGACTAACCAGCTGTTCATCAGATGTTTTATATTCATACTCTTCCATAGTAGAGAAGCCATTAGTAGCTTCATTGTTTACATTAGCTTTCAAAGTCTTCAGAACACTGGTCTAAACACTGACTGTGGTGTGGTGTAACCAATTAAGTACTTTACATTCCCCAGCTTTAACAGAGTGCAGCTAAAGAGTTCTAAACTTTCTTGTGCTGCAATGTGAGTGAAACCAAGACTTTTTCTGATCACCTACGCCACTGGACTTTGTCAGCTTGTGTACAGAACATGTTTAAAATGAAGCTGTTTGCCACTCTGCTGCCACTATGTTTTCCACTAAACTTCAAGCTACCAGTTTAAATACACATTAAAGAAATATATAAACATTAAATGAAACCTGCTTTTAATTTCATGCACCATTATTTGTTATATGGTTAAGCGCAAGCTGTCTGAAACCAAAGATCTTTATATTTCACGATAAGTACGTTAGTTAAAACATGTGTTTAGAATTTTTAAAGAAGCTGCAAGAAAAAGCACCTGTAGTTCTACACTTAACAGGTCAGATTTGAAGACATTAAATAAGTGAGGATACAGCTGTCCAATAAACTCCCAGTGCTTTTGACAAGGAGAAGCACAGGCAGGATCCTGGACAACCCTTGTGTAAAATTACCCTGTTGTGTTAGGTTTTCAGATGGTTTTACAGTACAGATAACGAAGAGGCCGGTTCAATTCTGTCTACCATCAAATACAAACTTGTGAAACCATAAACTTGCAGTGGATAAAACAGGTTATATGAAACATCAGGATCACTTCATTCTCTTCTCAAATTTTTTCCTCTGTGTCATGGAGGAGATAAAACAATGCTTCCGTAGCATGCTTCCCCCAGTACAAAACCACAACGGATACTACAAAGCTTAGAGTGATGCAACATCAGAACATGAAATAACAGTAACACTGTGCAATGACAGTCACTGGCAGCCTTACAATTCTTTAAGTGTGAAGCTTTTTTCCCCAAAAAGAAGCATAACTCCTAATTGGAAAACTGATAGCCTATGATTCCTTACTGTCCAAATTCTATTTCCCAAGAGAGGTATTTGACACAAAACCTCTAAACGAGAAAGTGTCAGTGTTATCATTCTTCTATTACTTTCCTGCAGACATTGCTCATCTGTGAGCTCAAGCACAACTTAATAATACAAGAATAGACAGAGATCTGCTAAGAAAAGAACAAATATCAGATCCCAAGTATGTCTTTCAGATCATTCTCTAATACTTTGTAGGAAGCTTGAAAGGACAATTTGTAACATTGCCACTGTTAAAACCCCAGATTTCCCGCCAGTGAGATGACACAAACATTTACTCTAAGTCTGCATTTCACAAACTTGGCCACATTTGAAAGGAATGATGAGTAACAAAATCCTCTCTACTGCTGTTTGGAAGGTATTTGTGTTTACAGAACACCATTCTTCAACTGCATACCAAGCTTTTAGTGGTCTTCGACTAAAGCTATCAAACCGATTCAATTTACAAAAGAATCTAAATACCACTGCTCTCATCTCCAGTTTAACCATCAGTTGTGCCTTATCCCTACTAAGCTGGCTCTGAGAAAGGATGAGAGAAGCGTATCTGCCATTAGTTTGCTCATCACCTGCTGTTTAAACAGCCCTCACTGTTTAAGCCAGGCATTCCCTAGCTGGAAGGATTCCCAGGGTTTCTGCAGAGCCTCAGAGAGTTCTGTAAACAGGAAGCACCAAGCTGATGGCAACTGCCAAAATCAGCTGTTCACCCCTCCAATACAAGTAACACACTTTTTGACTTCTGACAAGACATTCTAGCTCTGCTTTGTGAAAACTTTTTTTTTTGGCCTTGGTCCATTATAATTCTGGCGAAAGTTTGACAAGACCACAAAACAGGGCCTTAAGAAAGGCTTGCAAGGAAAGACTCCATGCCATCAGCAAGTAAGCTATTGGCCCGTTTTATCCTATTGTTTCACAACAGTAAGAAATCCTGAATCATACCATACATCCTGAGATACCAACTAGCACATCACCTACGAAAATTCACAGGAAAAACCCCAACTATTTAATATAAGCCTATTGTTTTACGTGCAATTCATGTTTTCAACTGTTGTACTGTATTAGCAAGACAAAACTTTGCATTCCACCTTCAGAACTGCCAAGATGCCTACTACTGGCTACAAACTTAATACTAAATGTCACATGTGAACAGAAAGATGTATTTGGATTTTGAGGTTTTCCTCAGTCAGTCTTCATTCATAGGACAGCTGAGGGCAAAATAGATTTTATGCTTTCTAATCAAAACACGGAATCCAAGCAATTCACACACAAAAAAGGCTGGATCTTATTTCTCTTCCTACATCAGCACTGCCCCAACTGAGAATACACATACCTGCTGTCAGGCTAAAAAAAACTTGCACTAAGAAGTTCCTGAAAAAACAAGACAGACCTATCCCTAATTAAAACATGAAACTTGAAACAACACTTTCTAAAAAAAAAAAATCCTATCATGAAAAGCATTGATTTCAGACTACCATTCTTTTCACTTTCCCTTATTTTTTTTGTTTCAGTCTGTTCTCCCAAGGCAATATGACATCACACTGCTAGCCTGGTATCTCTGTGCAGCTCCTCTTTCTCTGAGATTGATAGTTTCAGCAAAAAACTTCAGCAATATTCAATAGGTTCTTATGTCCAATACAAACATTTTCAGTAAAAGAATACAATGTACATATCACATACTAGCCAGTTAAAATAAAAACATCCACTATGCAAATCGATGGCAAAACACATTTGGACTAAACAGCAAGAGAAGAACTGCACTCTTCCGAACAGTTACCAAAAAGAAAAAAAGAAAACCCAGAAAACTCAAAGCAACTTAAACAAGATACCTCAACTAAAAAGTTCCAGATTTTTTGGGGGCCTTTTCTGGCCAGTTTCTATTAACTACTTTGGCAATAGTTTTCTATTTTGTGTGTGTGCATGCACTAACATGAAATTGCATAAGGACATGTATCATTTGTTCTTGCTTTTAGTACTCCTACCACAAACACACAATAAATTTTACGAGTGTGGACTAAAGATCTGAATTTCCTGAAGTTAGGCCACCTCCATACATCACCTTCAGAGCACTGTGACAAATCAGTGAAGCTATCACAAGTGTTCTTCCTAAAGGCTTCTTTTGGATAAATAAATGCCTAATTTCGTGCCACTATGCACCAGAATAAGTGATTAAATGCAAAAATGTGTATTTGTGCTGCTTAAATTGTAATCTCTTTGGGGAACATACCAGGATTACGTCGTTCTGCCTTCCTCCAGCACCTAGAAATGACTACAGTACAGCAGTAGATTATCAAGTGCAGTTTTCCAATGTGAAGGTGACTTCCCCTCAAATAGTCCAATGTAATGTTGTCAGAAGCAGAGTTTAATATGGACTCAAAATATAAACAGAAATAAAAGAAATTGCAACGCATTGCAAGATCAAGGGCAACAGTTCCTGGGCCCCCAAAAGGTATACGTTTGTCCCTCTCTCACTTCTAATTAAAATACCATAAAAAAGAATTGTGGCAACACAGTGTACAACAAGTGTTCCATGGTCCACAAGGGATTTTAAAGGTCAATATTGTCTGTTGATTCTAAAGCTTCAAAAATATTAAGGGTTATAAAGACAGTGCAAGTCACCATATATGCCAGAAGCCTCATTGTATATTCATACATATATAAAACAGACTAATAATTATATATATAATTACATCACCTACATAAACTTCAAAAGCTCGCGCTTATATAGGTATTTTGTAATTTCACATCATATTATAGTTATAACTTGAAAAAAGAAAACAAGATCTATATTCACAACGAATTAAACATGTTAAGTAGATATGTGTAATCCTCTCAAATCAAGGAAAAAAAAAATTGGTTTTGCCTTACAATAGTCTTGAGTGAAGTCTACTTCATTTTTTCAATAAATTTATTTCATCATGTGAATAGCAACCCAAAATCTGTCTGTCCAAAGCATTTAATTAGAACATGCAGTGGTTGGTTTTGAGGTCTGTTATATTTTAAAGGGTAACATGATGAATAATTTTTATTAATGCTCCTAAACCACCAATTGTAAAATATGCAATTGTACACCACAGCCAGTGATTCAGGCAGGAAATTCTTTCTTCAAACGTCCCTGGGTATTCTATGACTCACAGAACAATTGCGATAGTTCCAAGAGTTTTCCTTCAGATTTCCTAAAATATTCTTCCGTAGTTTAACATTTTTTAGATGTAACACAATGCTAAATTTCAAGCCAACTGCAACATGAAGTTTCAACAGAAATCACAAAAATAAGTATCTTACTTTTTAGGGTTAAATTAATTTTAAACAATGGTAGCAACGTTTAGGCAATTAGCATCATATACTTACCAATGAACTTGTTTTGCATAGTCTCTAAGAGAGCTTGGTGGGCGTCTTCTGTTTGCAAAGCACATGAACATTCTCTGGCCAGTATGGTTCGGACAAGGTGCTCTCCACAACCTAAAGAAATATTAAGATTTGGAATAGTCAAAATATAGATATCATTATGAAGAACCTCATTACTTTACATCACAGCCACACACACACACAAAAAAAAATCTTATGACATCATATATATATATATGGGGTTTTTTTTAAAGAGAGTGACACTGAGTCACAAAAATTCAACTGTGTCAGCAGGTGGTTTTTTTTCCAACTTTTCTGAAATTTCTACTGCACAAAGTCATAAACCAAAAAAGGGTAAGTGCAGAAAGAAGAAACAGAAATAGTAAGAAGGTACAATGAGACTGTTTCTGACTTGTCATCTTTATCCAGATCCTGCAAGTCTTTCTTAAAGAATCCACTTACTAATCGTTCTCACAGGAATGATTTCCAGACGCAACTCTCTTCAAACTAAGATCATCTTTAGTGAACACCACAGTAACTCCTTTGTATGATGCAATCTTCTCTTTAATCCATCCGATTTAGCCTTTTGTCAGGAAAGGTATATGTGAATTTACCTATGCTTTTTTGACAGGGTGACTGTTCATTTGATTCCTAACAAAAATTCCCATAATTTTTAAAGGTTTTTCTTTAAGAAACTAAAAAGCTGCAGCAAACATCCACCTACTGCCTCAGGGCTTACTGTAACTATTCCCTGATTTTGTTCATGATGAAGAGAAACAGGCCATTAGCGCTGCTCTTCCTCTGTAGGAACACTTTCACACCTGCTGGGTTTCTCCCACACTCTTTTCCATTCCTGTAGTGTACCTCGGGACATACAGCTGTGGCCAAATGGTACCATGCATGTTTACTGGATCAAAATTTCCTTGGACAGGGAAACACACTGGTCATACCTTCCGCAATATACAAAAGTCATTCTACTGCTATGTGTGCCTTTTGTTGACATGTTTCCTCAATGGCAAGGAGACAGCTGAAGCAGCTGGAAGAGGTCTAACTAAGCACCAGTTAAGCTGAAATGTGTTATCAAGTTAGGAAAAAAAGAAAAACATAACTAATTTAACAGCTGTACTATGACTATGATTTCAAATTATCTAAATTTAGGGGATTTCAATTTGATCATACTTGTAACTTCAGAGTATACCAGGGCCTAAATCTGCATTAGAAACCAGAATATAGAAAAAGAAGTCAAATATAGTCAATTGCCAATTATCTAATATAGTTCTAGCAAATTTCTCGTTAACAATGACAAGATGGAAGCACTGTGCTGGGTCCATAAGAAAAATATCTGCTATGATCCAGCCGGACTTATTAGCTCAGGTGCAGAACTACATAAATACACCTACGCAGCTTCCAGAGATAATTTATGGCTGGAAACAATCTAGCTGCTTTCACATGGCAGAGGGCCGGAGCTGGTAAGACATCAGACCTAAGCTGGCTTCAGACAAAGGCAGCTTAGTCTCCACGGATAACACTCACTTTACTGGAAGCACTAAGCCCAGAACAGAGAAAACTGAGCAAATCTGGCTGAAGCCAGCCTAGATCTGGCACAAAGAAAGAACTAATAAACAAACTCAACCCAAACTGGCTCCAGTGAAGCCTGCTGAGCATCCCATCCCTGTGCTTCCCAATATGCTGAGTTTGGAGCACTGACTGGTTTGGGTGCAACATTGCATAAACACACATCGGTAGGTCTAGTGCTGTGTCTTGGAGCTACTTACAGACTGGCTTCTTGTTCTTGCCATCACTTCTAAGCCCTAATTAATGTGGCAACCTACACCAAGTACCTCTCTCTGGCTGCTTGACACAGAAGTAACACTTTTCCCCTTATAAGGAAAAAAAAAACCCAAAAAGAGCTTAAAACCGCTTCTTCAAAGACACAGGGGAAAAAAAAAAAAAAAAAAATCCTCATGCCTCATTTCTAAAATTTTTTTTTTTTAAAAAACACCACCACCTATGGAGAAATACATATGAATTAAATCTCATAGAATAAGCAAAATCTTGGTATCTTCAACCATGAAAATGACACCTTAGTCATCAGTTACGCACTCCTTCTAATGAGCAGCATCTACTGATTAATACAAATCAGTTCAACTAAATCGTTTGAAGTGGGGTACTTTGGCACTGAAGTGACATATAACTGGCATAACAGAAAGACAAGAAATTATTTGGATAGCAAACAGATTGAGTAAAAAACAGTTATAGATTTAGAGGAAAATGAAAGAGCTGAAATACCACAAGAATTACACTGCAAAAGGAGGCAGTTCTTGATAGCACAAGGAAAAAAGTGTGTTCATTGAGACTGTCAAGCTCTCACGATACTGAGAAAAGTGTCCTGGTTAGGTTATTATCTCCAAGAGGCTCACACAATACAGTGTCCTCAACAGCTGTTTATAGGATGATCTGTCCATTCATTGTCTCATTACTTCTGTGCTCGAAAGCTTTTATCCACAAAAGAATCAAGAGTTATCTAATATTTATTCAAGACATAAGTAACATCTACAGAAAAAATCCCCGCAAGATGCATTTTACCCATAGATCACAACATGGCTATCATTTTTTTAAACTAAGGAGATTTAATCATTATTAATTTATGCTGTAAAGAATAGAACTAAACAAACATATGCTCCAGGAAAAACTTAGTAAGTTCATTTTTTCTTGAAAGGAACCCATTAACACCTCTAAATGTAACATTTATACCCTTTATGAGATAAGAAGCATTGGATTCAGTGTGTGAATCAAGCAGATGAGACAAAAATTTAGAGTGAGCTTATGCATCTCCTATGCATCTAGTAATAAAACCAGATGTTAGTACTTCATGATTTTTAAGTAATTCCTAAATTGGAATCAGAAAGACAATAGCCATTTTTTAGCATGATGTATAATGTTATTTTCCCCTAAGACAATGATTTTATTGAAGAGTTCCCATAACATCCAGTCTGCTACAAAAAAAAAAAAATTTTGAGAGAAAACTTAATACGGGTTAAGAACAGCTGCAGTCCACTGATGGAATCCAGGATCAACCACAAGGAAAGCAGCCTTGCAGTTCTACTAACACATCACACATCTCTGCATCCCCACTGACAAAGTCATTGCTTTTTGTCATATTTATATCAACCTTTAAGGCAGCAAACTTACAGACTGCTGCTGGCAGTGTATGTAAAAATCTTTCAACACATAACATGCCAGCAATCTGCAGGGATAACTAACTAAAGAAAATAATCCTCCATTTTGAAAAGAAAAATTTTTAACTGCAGTTTTTGATGTAGGAACATCTATTTTTGAACAAGAAAAATAAATAAGCAGTGTTTCACGTATTTTGACCAGATAAAAGCCAAGAAAAATAATTACCCTAATTACTCCAGTAGAATTGCCCTTCTAATTATCTCAAGTTAGAACCAAATACTAAATTGTGAACTGTCTTGCAGGTTTAGCAGACCTATATGTCTCTACAATCTCAAATGAGGAGAACATTGTAGATAATGCTAGGGTTAGACACATGTCTACAGAACCACAGTAATTGAAATCTAATTTATAACTTCAATTATAAAGTTGTGGGTTCAAATTTATAGTTCCATTCACTTGTAATCTAACCACCAGCATCAGCCAACTTCCAATCAAGTTTTATTAACATGACTCAAGACAGAAACTACAGTCAAAACTACTTTAAGGCATCACCAAATCATGCATATAAGCTGATGAAAATGTAAATCTGCTTCATTTGCTTAACTATCTCACATTATACTATATTTAACTGTACATGTTGTTATACTTTGTGGCTTGTCACTGAATAATGTTGAAACCAAACCAACTGGGACTCCTAATAAGAATTTTTCAATTCTACATTAAAGTCTCAAATGCACTTGTTTTAGTAACTTTCCTGTAAACAGTTTGAATCATTTTATTATCCTTTCCCAGTTAAGATGATGACTTCTTCAGTAATCTGAAGTTCATTATATCTCAGAGACAAACACTTTGCAATGACAGACCAAAGCTTCCATAAGCCTTCATGCAAGAGTGATTCAAATGGAGATGACTATCTGGAAAAATTTACTGGATTAAATTAGTACTTCTCACTGAAATAACTTTCATATAGTAAACAAATTATTTTCTTAACACAGTAATATTGTGCAAACACCATGTTTCCTCCTCATAACCCCTCTGTTGTCAAAAATACTGCTGTTGGAAGTACTGTTGTCCATGTCTGCAGAGGTAAGTACAACTAGTCGCCCTCCTCTAGGATCCTGACTGGTAAAGCAAGTAATGTTTCTACAGAAAACTTATGGCCTATTTTGATTAAAAATACATACATACGTGCAAAGACAGATATTTTGATGCAAGTTTCGAAACTCTTAGGTTAAGAGGAAAGAAGTTTAAAAAAGCAGATCCCTAAAGGCTACAGAGGCATATCACAGAAACAGGCTCCTATGACATGGGAAGCAATGAAAGATATGGCTCAACAGACATAACACATTTATCTTGCACTCAAACCAACACACTCCAAAACAGGACATAAAAAAAGCCCTGAAACCAAAACAAACAAGAAACCACCCACAAACTGACCAAAAAAAAAAAAAGTTTCAATAGCAAAAAAACCCAAACCTAACCAAATCTCATAAAAGCCCTCCTGAAAACCTGTCTTCAATCGTAAGCTTCTTACCCTGCCTGAAAAACAACTGGACATGACACAGAAACCTCCTGACGATCCCACACAAAGTATATGAACTTATTTTCAGACATGCTATCTTCTCAGATCATGGCACAATACAGCTTCTAAGGTAGTGTTTTCTTCCAAGTGCAAAGCTGATCACGAGTGAAATATTTTGCTCTTCTGTGGGTATATAAATGTGTCATTTCTGAGAATAATACCACTTTTCCTACTCAGACTCTCCTCACTGATTCCTAAAAGACAGACAGAAGAAAAAATGGGAACTACAACCTCTTTTTTTTCCTAGTCTCTTTTTCTTCTGTTATCCTACTATAACGTAATCGTCATACGTGTATCAGTAGTTCTCTCAAGTTACTATTTTGGCCAAAAACAACACAACAAAACACAAAGCCCCCAACAGCCATTTTTCCAAGCTTGAAGCTCAGCAAGAAGGTTGCTGCTGCACTCTGCGCACCAGATATTCCTGATGAGCAAATCAGACTGGGCAAGCCAGAAGTAGTACCTGCTATGTAGTACAGCACTGGGCAAGTGAGATACATGCCTTCTGGCAAAGGAAAGAGAGACAGAAACCAATCATAGAAACTTGTCACTATGCTGACAAATGACCATAATTTTTTCACTGTCATTCATAATTTCAGTAGTGGGCAAGTACTCTAGAAAGCAACTCTTTGGTACCTGAATATCAATACACGTACAAGAAACGTATAAGCATATTTACGTAAGCATAAATGTGAACTGCACACCTTAAGGACCCATTTAAAGATTTAACAATATTTTTTGCTATAGTCCACAAAACTGCACAGAAGTACACAGCTTGATTCACGGTTTTAGTGTTTTCTGCATATACCTGATCATACCTTAGAAAAGGCAAGTTTTATGAGCAGATAAATGATGAGCCATTATGCGGTAGAGCCAGGCCCAGTCTTTCCATTTCAAGTACTGTTTAGCTGTTTGCATATAATGGTTTTTAAGCTCTAAGTCTTTGAATGTTTTGTTCTGTTTAGCTTATCAGGAAATGAAACCCATGTAATCCAACAGCCATACCACACACCAGACAGGTACATACTGCAGGACGGTAGCTAGAGACAATCCAGATGCTGTTTGTCAGTGTCAGTTGCTGAACTGAGTAAGCGAGTAATGTTTACGCCAGAGCTTGAAATCTTGTGTTTTTCCTTCTTAAGTGATCTTTAAGAGTTAATAGAGCTATTCGGTAGTAATTTTCTACGTAGCCTGTGCACAACTTTCACAACAGCCAAGTTACCAGGGGTTTTTTTGTGGGTTTGGTTGTTTGGGGTTTTTTTAAAGAGTATAAACATCTTTAATTTTCAACTATTAACATTGGATACTAATTTACACTGCATACTATTTTAAAGAAAAGTTAAGAAATCTGAGGTATAATGTTTCAAATTTAATTTAACCTTCAGTCACAAACACTAATACATAACTTAATTCATAGGTTACACAAACCTTAACTTGCTATAGACTTTACTCCTTAATTTGAGCTTCATGCAAGAAGCTACGGATTAAATGACTGTGTTTTTCCTTAGCATAGTGACTTCTCAAGTAGGTTTCTAATGCTTGAAATAACCACAACAAGAGGGGAAAGAGCCCAGCACAATATAAGCCGAACATCCCATACAATGCGTGCTCTGCATCTTATAACGTTCTACCAATGGAACCAAGATGGCAAAGGAAAGGAAGGCCTTCTGCAAAGCAAGGGCCTCTGAGCAGCATGTCAAAAAGAAATTGTTTTTCTGCTTCTTTTGATGGGAGATGCTTTCAAGTCAGGAAATTGGAAACAGGTGTGCCAGAGGGCACACACACATCCATGCACCACACTGAAAAACACGCGTTTTCAATTTCCAGACATGAAAGAGACTCCTGTTGAATGGAAGGAAAATGAAAATCTAGCTTTCTTTCTGCAAGCCATAAGCAGAGAGCTTATGGAGCTTTGACAAGCTGCCGGGCCCGTCTAGCTATTGAAACACACAGTACCTCAACACAAAGTGTCAGAACCTCTTTTAAAGGAGTACAAAATGGAAACTTGCATTACTCGCATTCACTTGAGAATGGAAAAATTAATCTAGTTTACTCCACTGCCAAAGTATGACTTTTCTGTTTTCAGAAGCTGAAGACAGAAGTTACAGGTTATCTGTATTCCATTATCTATTCCATACAGCAGAGTCTGAACCTGGTCCTGTCAATTAACAAGTTAAAAACCTACTATTTCTGCTTTATTTCCTGAATAACTTCTAGTTATACCTAATGGAAACACGGTGAAACCTGTATTTTAGTAACCTCTGATTGTCATTACCAGCATCTCCAAAATGAGATGACTGAAAACTTGCAAGCCAATGACTTAAAAGAAACCCCCCACAAAACACTGTAAAAAAATAAATATTTGGCTGGTCAGTTACTGATATGGTTAGTTTCATATTAAAGTAATTTTAAGCCTAATTCTGAAAAGAGGTTAAATGCTACAGTCTGGCATAATGCACTACAGTACTAACTTCAGGTTGCATAACTTCTAGCTTTTTCTATTCCTATCAGCTGCTGAATCTTGCCTTCATACTAGCAGGGGAAATTTTTAACTTACTGACCTGCTGCCAGGAAGAACACCTGCAAACAAAGTCCTGTCCAATTCCTAAAGCATTGATCCTAGAGGGATCAATGGAACACATTCTTGTTGCAGATGGAAAATTCTTAAATGATTTAACTTCCAAACTAATGAACACCTACTAAGAATATGCAAATGGAAACGTTCCAAAAGGTTGTAGCTTCAGCAAATTTGGGAAGGATTCAAAGATAACAAAAGTCAAATTCAACATCCAGACAAACTGTGTCTAAAGTATCTTCTCTACAGAAAGGTGGGAAAACACTTTCTGTATCTTTAATATAGGCAAAAAATAAACTAAAAATCACTCTGAAGAACAACTCATCCAGCTGTTCTACAATTTGACAGGTAAGGAAAGGAAAAAAAGGCTAAAGACTTGAACTATGCAAAATGAATGAATCCTTCACTTCTAAATAGTAGGAGATGACAGATAACGTGAACTATTAAAAAAAGCTATTTGTTTCAATTATGAAGAAGAAGAATTTCAGATATACTACTAAAAGAGGTTCGATTGAAGAAAAAATATGTTGCTCCATTAAAGAGAATGTGTGTTTTATATTCTTCTTTACATGTAACATATTTTGAAAGATTGATTTCAGTTAAACTGAAAAGGAAAAAGCAAACCTTTTTTGCCTAGGCCTTCACCAGAAGCTTTGCTGCTATTGATCACTTTGTAAAAGTACTACCCCTTTCCAAACTGCATCACTTTCATCAGACAGAAGAAAGGAAATAAAATAGTAGTTAACGTGCTAGCTAACTAAATGTATACAACCATTTTCTCACAATCACAGAAAAACATTTAAGACATTAAAAAAAAAAAGTTCACTTTGTTGCCATCTCCTTTCAACTTTATATCCTCACATCTATTTCAAGCCATTTGGGTAAGGCATGGCAAACGAGAACAGGACTCACAGCATTCAGAGGAGGAGATGGTGCTGCATGGCTGGCTGCTGCCCCAGGTTATGAGAACACTGCTCTCTGAGCAGTGGGCCTTCTGCAGGAGATTGCCACTTCTAAAAAGCCCATGCAGCCTTATGCTTCCAATGTATCATTACATTTATTCCAATTAAAATTTCCAGAGGCAATAAGCACTTTGATTGTTGCATCCATCCAGTTTTGCTTCAAAACAACCCTTCTGAAGGCAATTCAAGTAACCATTCTGATTATTTTGTGGACAAAACCCTCAGGCTTTGAACGCCGCGGTACTGCATTTAATTGACTGCTTCTTAATGCTACCATTCCCACAAATCATATCTGCCTGTTGCTTCCTCTCTCTCCACACTGCCGTGCGGTGGTAGCAAGTTAGTTCAGACACCACATGCTACACCACTTAAGCCTCCAAACGGCATCTGGACCCAAAGGCTGAACTCTTGACAGAAGCATTCACTTCAGAGGTAAATACTCATCTGTCTGGAGATAGACCTCTTTCTTCCCCTACCCTCTGGTTCACTGTAACAATGACATAACTCTTCTGAACATGCAGCTGCTTCATCTGTGATGCATTAAGTTACCTATGATTCCCCACATCTTACAAAACCAGATTGATTTTGGGAGATAATACATATTTCTACAAAGAAGTTCACTGTATAGTAATATCTATTTCATTTAGTGTAGCTCACACAATCTCCACAGGATACAAGATCAAAGGTCAAAGAAGGCATACCCTCCCTAAGGAACAGCCATGGTGAGTTAGTAACAACAGACGAGGAGAAGGCTGAGGTCCTGAACAAATTTTTTGTCTCAGTTTTCAGTGGCAACTCTTCTCCTCACAGCTCTCAAGTGGACAGCCCACGAGACAGGGATCAGCAAGACAAAGCCCTTTCCACAGTCAATGAGGACAAGGTTCATGTATACCTGAGGAACCTTAACATACACAAGCCCATGGAACCCAAAAAGACGCATCCCAGAGTACTGAAGGAATTGGCCGATGCAGTTGCCAAGCCACTGTCCATAATACTTGAAGAGTCCTGGCAGTCAGGTGAAGTCCCTAGAGACTGGAAAAAAGGAAACATCACACCCATTTTTAAAAGGGGTAGAAAGGAAGACCCTGGGAACTACTGACCTGTCAGCCTCACCTCTGTGCCTGGGAAGATCATGGAACAGATCCTCCTAGAAGATATGCTAAGGCACATGGAAGACAGGGAGGTGATTCAAGAGAGTGAGCACAACTTTACCAGGGGCAAGACCTGCCTGACCAATCTGGTGGCTTTCTACAGTGAAGTAACTGCATCAGTGGACAAGGGAAGAGCTGTAGACGTCATCTATCTTGATGATACACCATCCCCCACATCCTCCTCCTTTCTGAGTTGCAGAGATATGGGTTCGATGGGTGGACTGTTCAGTGGATAAGAAATTGTCTGGATTGTCACACTCAGAGAGTAGTGGTCCATGGCTCAATATCTAGATGGGAAAATGTGACAAGTGGTGTCCCTCAAGGGTCCGTACTGGCACCAGTGTTGTTTAATATCTTCATTAATAACACAGACAGTGGCATTGAGTAGTTTGCTGATGATACTAAGCTGGGTGGTACAACTGATATGTCAGAGGGGTGGGATGCCATCCAGAGGGACCTGGACAGGCTGGAGAGGTGGGCTCAGGTGAACCTCATGAGGTTCAACAAGGCCAAGTGCAGGGTCCTGCACCTGGGCCAAGGCAACGCGCTTTATCAATATAAGCTAGGAGAGGACATGCTAGAGAGCAGTCCTTTGGAAAGAAACTTGGGGGTACTAGTAAATGAAAAGCTGGACATGAGCCACCAATGCAAAATGGCAGCCCAGAAGGCCAACTGAATCCTGGACTGCATCAAGAGAAGAGTGGCCAGCATATCGAGAGAGGTGATCCTGCCTCTCTAATCTGCCCTGGTGAGACCTCACCTGGAGTATTGTGTCCAGCTCTGGAGCCCCCAGCACAAGAAGGACATGGACTTATTGAAGTGTATCCAGAGGAGAGTCACAAAAGTGACTAGAGGGCTGGAGCATCTCTATGAAGACAGGATGAGGGAGTTGGGTTTGTTCATCCTGGGGAAGAGGAAGCTCCAGGGGGACCTTATTGCAGCCTTCCAGTATCTTAAAGGGGCCTATAAGAAAGCAGGGGAAGGTCTACTCACAAGGGTTTGTAGTGACAGGACAAGGGGCAGTGGCTTTAAGCTAGAAAAGGGTTGATTTAGGTTAGACATCAGAAAAAAGTTCCTTAATATGAGGGTGATAGATCAGTGGAATAGGTTGCCCAGAGAGGTGGTGGAGGCCCCACCTGTGGAGACATTCAAGGCCAGGCTTGATGAGGCTCTGAGCAGCCTGACCTGGTTAGAGATGTCCCTGCTTATTGCAGGGGGGTTGGACTCGATGACCTTTAGAGGTCCCTTCCAACCCAGTACATTCTATGATTCTAAGATAAAATAAGATGTGAAATTCCTCTGGATGTTTGGAGCATGGACTCAAAAGAATGCAGGCCAGACAGATAGGTGACATCTGCCCAGGTTCCAGCCGTCACTGGAGCACAGTGAAGCCACAACTGCCCTTCGCAGGGATCACAAAGCACAAGCCCTACAAATCAGTTTATTGGCATTAAAGCTTCCTTGAAAAATATTTACTCCACGGATTTGCACATCACTGTGGTTCCTGTTGAGAATGAGTTCTCAAGTAAGAATATACATTTCAGTGGCTTCCATAATGAAAGATGGAAATGCTGGGTGAGGGCACAGGTCAACAACTAATTTAACAAGTAAAACCCATCTCTCCATAAATATAATTTCCTATTCTATATCACCTGTTTAGCTCATGGAGCTAAAGCATCCCTGAGGCACACAATGGAATGGAAAGAAGAACAGATATGAACAAAAAGTAAAAGTCTGAGCAGAAAAACGCAGAGAGAGGAAGAGGAAATATACTTATTTTCTTATTAGGAAGGGCATTGAAAAGAAAAGAGCCCTTCTTGAGCAGGGGGCTGGACTAGATCTCCAGAGGTTCCCTCAAAGCTAAACAATTCTGTGATGTGCTATTTTTCAGTTCATGGAATAATGTATGATATATATGTATATATATCCAACACGGCTTTTGAAGTATTTTGATGTAATCCCTAAAATCCCTTTATAAGAAGGGCCAGTGCTTTGAACAGAGACCTTAACAGCCAGTCCTTTAGGATCTTGGTAAACTCACCAACACAAGAAATTGTTATGGGAAACAGAAGCATTCTGCTTATTTACACAGAACATATACAGCCTCTGTATGTATTCCTAAAACACTGCTGTTAGCTGTTACCTAATTTTCATTGTCAGGAATAGACTCTGGACAGGGGAGAAAACCAAGACATGACTGAAAGACTTTTCCCAGACTGAATGCTCAACTAGACCTCAGTTTGGGTCCAAAAATCTGATGTCCCTGCTACTTTCTCAACAAAACACAGCTCTAGGCTCAGTTGTGAAGCCAAATGATCTATGTTAAGATGCTTATTTTTTTTAAAAGAGCTCAATATATATAAAGACTCTACTCCTTTTTCTTCAGGTTTATAAGCCATAATTAAAACTCTCCTTAGGACAGTACCTTTCTTGGATTAAATATTCTCCTCGTTTGAGGAGATTCTAATAAAAGCTGGAGATTTTGCAGCATCGTGTTACAGAATTTCTGCATTTTTGTAAATAATGCAAGACCTTCAGTCTATCTTCAGAAAAGGTTTGCTGGCTTCAATGGCTGATACATGTACACAAAGCACACCACCCATGCACGAAAAACAGGGAAGCATGCTTTCTGCTACCCACTGCTGGAAAGATGCTAAAATGAATGCAACACGTTATTGCCAGTCTCTACATTTCCACTCAAAAATTCCACTCATAGATGCATTTTCAAAGTCTCCTGCATTAGCTGTTACTGTAAATTTTATATTTATCTTTATATTTTACATTGAAGTTTCTGTATCTCCAAAGAGAATTGTTACTTTTCAACTTACATCGAAGGAAAAGCAGAAGCCTGCCTCTTGCCGCAGAAGTACTACTTTTGACACAGTTAGGAGATGAATATTCACCATCATCTCGGTTATTCCAACTGGGGATGAGAGTCAACGTCACAGTTGATATTATTTTCAATGAGAAAACTATACACAAAGTCTTTGATTCTTATTATGTTCAGGAAAAAATAGGAAATGTTTTCAAATTACAGCCAAAAAAATTGACTATTGTTTCTCCTGTGGTTTGGTTTTATTCACAAATGTTTTCCCTCCAAATAATACCCATCTTCCTGTGTTTACATTCATATACCAAAAAAAAACATTCACTAAAGAGCTCCAACTGGCCTTAGAGTGTGGTTTTGGCCTCTTTTTTTTGGGAAGTGCTGGGGGTGCTTAAAGGGGATGCCGTTTTGTTTGTACGCACAAACATGTGCACACGTGAATGCAGGAGCTTTTAAAGACCAAAGATTTGGCTTCTACTACGTTGATACAAAAACCTGTTCAGCTGTTATTTAGATGTATACTAATTGAAGGTCACTGGTAATGCCCATCTCATTTAACAAGCTCCCACTCAGTCTCTATCATCATTCTTGCATTATGTTGTTAGATGTCACGGTTAAGGTTGCTCAAGTGTCTTAACTATGACTGCAACTGTAATGTTCTCTGAATTTCTTGAATACTGGACTTGAGATACTTAGAGAATTCCTGTAACATTTATCCTTCCATTGCAAATAAAATTCCACCACCATATATTTTAAAAAATACTATTAATAGAACATAGTAAGTTTATACGTTGAAATGCCTCCAAAAATTGATACTAAAAAGTCAGAAAGATTTTACTTGTTTACAAATAAACTGAACTTTAGACTGAGAGTTACAGAATCAACCCTGTAATTAAGGCCCTTTATATTCACATTTATTCCTGAGTTCCACCATCTCCCCCATCTTATCTTTAGCAAGTCTTCACCTTATCATTACAGTTGTCCCACCCTGTTAAACTATAGCCATGAAAGATGAGTTTTGCAATATCCTGTATTATATAAACTATGAAATAACTTTTGAAAAGCCAAAAAAACCCCAAAACAAAACAAAGAAAACCAACCAAACAAAAAACCAAACACAAAACCAAAAAAACCAACCAAACAAAAAAAGACAGTGTATCAAAACAACAAAGCCAAGAGACTGTTAGAGGGAAGAAAATATTGTTCAGAAAGTTGAAGTCATGCCCAAACAAGTTCAGAACCAGCATCTATAGCACATTCAACATAAAATCATAATAAACAGACAAAAATATTTGAGAAATAATTTGCTAAAGGCATAAGAGCTAATAACAAATCCTCCCTAAAGATGCAAAAGCAGGAAGTCTGCCAGCATCCACATGGCCAACAGAAGATCAAGATGTAAAAGCATGTCTTGAAATAATACATAATCATTGAAAGAAAGTTACACAAATTTGGAAGTACTTCTACAGTGATGCCTCCCGTCCCCCGTCCCCTTTTGTTTTCATATGAGGGACATATTAAAAGATGTGTCTCAAACTGAAGTTACAGTAGCAGAATTTTAGAACAAAATGAATAAAAAATCAAGAATAAAACCTGTGTTACTGTCACATTTAAATTAACACAATTATTTGCAAGAAAGCTTCTACGAAGGTAATCCATCACAGAATGAGAAAAACATTTCCAGCAAAATTTAAATAACTGGTCATTTAAGTACAAAAACAAATGAGAAATCCTAAGAAAGTCACTCTGATACATTAAAAACAGAGATATCTCCAGCTTAAAGTCCCAATATCACACACTGCCAGAAGCTTGGACTACACAGTGGAGGTGCTTTTCCCAGTCCTGTCCTTTTTCTTGGAGACCTGCAAACACCATCTATCTGAAAGAGGACACCAAACTATATGGAGCTCTGGTTTGACCCGATGTGGCCGTTCTGACATTCTTGCGAATTCCACGTGGATTTCACCATGCATGTGTACTTTGTATTACTATTCCAAGTTCTCATTTCCCCACACTAGAGGTTTTACCCAGTTGTTCAATCTCTTGCTGATCAGAGCCTCCAGAATCCAAAGACATGAGAAATTTTGTAAATATGGAATCAAAATAGTTTACAAAACCTGGCCCTTAAAAACTGTTTGGAGGAAACTAACGCCAAAGAACATCCTTTCTAAAGGCAGGATATAGATCCTGATACAAAAAAACTCTGATGGCTTGAGAGCAAAAACCACAGAAATCAAAACTGTTTTCAGTTCTTTTATGTACATACTTTAAATGCTTTTACATACAAGTGTATATGCCTGTATGTAAAATGAAACATGAAATGAACCCGTATGCACACACAGTTTTTATTTATGCATAACATACAAGTTTCATTTGCTGCTAGTTTTTATTTTAAATATAAGTCCACACAAAACCAATTTAGAAGCCTACAAGAGAGGGGTGTAATCACTATTACAAATAGTCTGATTTGAGGTACTCCAAGTAACAGCACTTATCTTCTCTTAAGAAGCACTGTCAATCTTAGAGCTTTCCAAACCAAGGCATCTTTTAGTCTATGCAGTACTTTGATTTCTACAAATTTCATCCAACAATGATACATGTTAAGATCTTAATTTCTTGCTTAGCCTTGGCAATTTCACCTTTTGAATATCTGCAGATGTTTGTGACCCCATTCCCATCTCCTGTTGTGATCCAGCCAAGTTGCAAGTTTGATTCTTTCAACCTTTTCTATAACTTAATTCTTCCATCTCTCTAACCCCTTAATTAACTTCATGGCTCACACTGTTGGATGCTCGTATTTTTACTGAGAGTCAGGCATCAATATATTTTAAAACTGCGCTAAACATAAATTACATTATAAAATAAAACATTATGAGCTTCTGAAAATGGAAAAAAGAATGGTATTGATTACAGAAGAGTTCTCACTTCCTGTAAACATTTCTATCTCCCTCCCTCTCACACACACACATACACACACATACTTTAAAAGAAAACCAGAAACAGGATTTTAATTAAACACCACTAGCCTGAATTTCAAATCACTGAATAAACAGATGGCCATGCTTCATAGACCGCCAGCAGTCTATTTCAATTAACTGGGATTGGTATTAATGTAATGTCATGGAAGCTAGAAGATTTGAACCAAGGAAATATGCATATGTGTGTATATATATATATATAAGCAATAGCTACAAATAACATAACATTAAAGTATTTGCCACTATATAAAATTGGTACCAGCATAAATAAAGGAGGCTTCTATTTAAGGCCATCATTAAATGCAGACATCTCCCTTAAGTGTGTCAGGATCATTATCAGTACTTACAGACTTCAAATATCTGACTTTGTAAAGAACAGTTTTTAAAAATTAAATAAAGGTGTCCTTCTTGGCTTTTCCACAAACAATTTCTAACATTGGACTTACTACTCAGTAATTATTATGGTCCCCAAGAGTGCAATATTTAAATATGTTTGCTTAAATAGGTAAGCATTTATTGACCTAAAAATCAACATGGTGTTCAGCTAGAAAGATGTTCTGACACTTCCACATTCGGTAGAACTTTTCATTGCATAAGTCCTAAAAAGGACACTTGCTGTTACTAACACTGACCTTAAGGATGAACATCTACACAAACTTTCACCAGTGCAAGACAGACTTAAATGTAGGGGAAATTAGAAAGGTATACGACTTCAACAGACACACAGGATATTTCTGACACTATTCAGCCTCTGTCAAATTTTAGTTCTACACCCTGTTACCTTGCTCCCCTCACTATTTCTGCAACAGGACTCTAACCCTGAAGTACTCCTGGGATATAGTTCACATTATCTAAATCTGAGCTCTGCAGATCTTTTAGGTCTCTCCCTACACTGAGCACTGATAATCGACCATTAAGCAGTGATCCAAACCATAAATTTTGCATCCTGACATAAGCATTTAAAGAAAACGTGTTAAAAGTATTTTTTTGTTTGTTTGTTTAAGACTGTTCATACACCTAGGAAAAAAAAAAAGGATGAGAGATGAATTGCAGTCCTTTCAACTGCTTTTAAGTGAAAGCTGCAAAGTAAAACAAACTCCTGCACAGATTCACCTTGAGGCTTCTGTGTTCTACAATATTCACTTGGCATTGTGTAACAATATAGGTATCTTTCCATTGTCCCTTCTGGTCAAGTTAAAAACAATCCTGGCTTACATTCTCAAATCTTACACTGCAATGTGATCTATATTCCTACTCATTTTTGGTTGCGGGTTTTTTTTCTAATTTTACTCTTTTTGAAGCCCTGTTATATTTAGCAGATCTGTTGACAAACTTGTTTGTACAGGTGGTATCTCCAGTGTTCAGCATGCCAACTGACAGAAATGCTCTGTGTGACAGCTGGCTGACAGGCATCAAAAGGACAAAACACTTCTGTGTGTCCAGGATCCCAAGACTTCCAAAGAAGAGAAGAGAAAAGAAGCCACCCTAATTCTTACATTATTCTCATAATATCTGAATAAATATTTTCCAAGACACTTATTCTAATAATTTTCCCCTTCTTTTGAGAGGAAAAGGAGATGAAGAACGAAGTCACTTAAATATTCACTTTAAAAAGTAATTCAGTATTTTAGAGGAAAAAATGCCATTTGTAGCATTTTTGTATCCAAGGGACACTCTGATGTTAAAGGACTTTATAATTATCTTCTTTACAGAAGGCTTCCAGTCACAGACACATTCTGTGTTTAACACAATATTAGGCTTATAACACAACTTCGTAACAGGGGAGGTCCCTTAACACATAACAAACCCTGCACATCCTTTCAGTGCAATACAAAATCTTTTCAATAGGATAAAAAGTCTCAAGGCTGTTAAGTAAAAAGACCTATATAAGCAACCAAAAGAGATTAATTCATGGATTTAAAGACAGTATTGACATATATATATTTATATGGAAATAAATTATACACATGCAGAATGTGTATATGGAAATAACATAAATATTTTAATTCACCATTCATAGATATACTTTATTTGAAATTTGTATGCTAATTACAGAGAAAGATAGCAACTTTTTGAAATATTTATAAAAGTAATAAATACCTGAAGTACTCACAGCAGTGGAGTAAGGGGTATGAGCTCCTGTATTTTCAGCCCAGCAGCCACAACCATAAAGAGCTGCCTAAGAAAGAAGTGTATTTTTCATAAATTTAAGTATACAAGGTTTTGGGTTTGTTCCTTTCCCTTAACATTACACAAACGAAGCATAACACTAAAAAAAAAAAACAAATCAACAAAAAAGATGAAACCCAAGAAAGATCAAAATATTGACACAAAAGATAAACAAGAAAATCGTAAGAGTCAATATTACAATTTCAATCCATTTTGCTACATCTTCTTTTACTGTTCCTCAGAGCTGAGTGATGATCATAGATGTACAGTATTCTAACCTAACTTTAAAGAAAATGAAGGTACAAATACCAAAAGACAAAGTAATTCCAGGTGTTCCTTATTTATGAAAAGTCCCCTTCACTCTGCTACCGCCAAAGCAAATCTTAAATACATTTCAAAAAAAGAACTGCTTTTTAGAACAGTGGCAAAAGTGAACCAAAAATACAGCTATACAGAAATAGGCAATCATATTTCTGATGCACCTCAAAATTCCCTCACCTATGAACAATGGAAAGTGCCTACACCTGGTGTGTTCTTTTAATATATTGGTCACTTCTACCAATTCACAAGATGATTTAAAAATTAATTAGGATAGTTTCCCTTAAAATGATGAAAATCTTACTTTAAAGCACTCTAAGCATTTAAGAGACTATTTGTGTTATTAAGGAGGCATTTAAGCCAAAGAAAGCAACTTACTCATATATCTGGCAAAAGGTAAATAACTACAGAACTTGTTGCCTATCATATTTTGTAACTGATGGAGGATGCTAAAAATAAAACTCGTATTTGATGTAGTGATAACACTTTCAGATTTTAATGGGGAGGAAGAGCATCAGTTTGCTGTCACAGCTCTTGCTTAGTGTCACAATGGCTGAACAATCATTCCCAACTAAAAAGGTATAATCACCTGACCAACTCTTCCAGGATGCTTGAGTGCTAAACCTCCACTGGAGACAGCAGCAGCAACATTTCCTTCTTGGTCAACAACAACTGCACCAACTGTATCCAGGGTTCCTGAGTCATTCTCCTGCAGGACACACAAACAGAAACTACTATTAAAAATAGCATATTCAAGTCAGATGGTACTTTCTAGCAATGTGCAAGCTAACGTGCACAAAACCAAGTGACAGGTTGGTCAACAAAACAGATTTGCTGTTCATGCATATTGCACCACTTGTGCTGCCATAGGTCTGCCCAAAATGCTTTCTTGCCTCGCACAGGACCTAAAGAAAACTTCTCTGCAAACAAGAAGGTAATAAGCATCTCAGAGCTCATACAATGCTTAGACTGCCTGTCTTTACTCACAGAAGTGACAAAAATGCTATTTTCTTAATGTGGCCACTTGCCCACTAAGAACTGACTCAGTAACTCATTCCAAAGATACCATATCAAAAGGCCTTTCCTAAAAGCTTTGAGAAGGCATCTTCAGAGACTCTGATTTTTAAAGCTACATCTGATTCATTACCATCTAAAGAAAAACTCGAATATTCTGAGTAGGAAAATAGAAACCTCAAAAAGAAATCTCCCCACAGGACAAGATTCTTTCTCCCAAATTTGTTATCAGTTCAGCAATCTTTAGTTGCTTCCTGGTTGAAGCAAGCTACCCTTCACTCCCTCTGGGTCACTAGAAAAGCACTCCTCACTTCCACTGCTTCTGAGCCAGCTTTGCTGCTCTACGAGCACAGGTCTTTCAACATTCATTCCTGATATAAGCTCTCTGCTACTGTCTCTCAAACACTTGAGCTGTCTCACCTTGGATCTTTCCGTCCTTTCCCCCTTCCTTAATACACCACAATCAGATACTCTAAGAGAAAGAGCAGTTTTCCCCTCTCTGCCTACGCTTGCCCTAGATTCCCCTCTCTGCAGAACCCAGGCCAAGGGACTTTGACTTCATGCCCAGTCATACACCTTTCATGGGACACAGCATGCAGCATACATAAAAAAACCAAAAGAATGAACTTCACCCATGACATACTCCAAAGACAAACACTACTGTTGTACAAGCTTTCAAGCCTTTGGCTGATCAGTCTTTCCTGTATAAAAGCTTAACTGCATTAAAAAAAATCCTAAACTTAGACAAACAAATAATTCCAAAGGATATTAAGTTATTTATATAAGTGCATATTTTCTGGACTACAATCCAGAGTAAGGAAGAAAAAAACCCCCACAAAACAAAAACAAACAAAACCCCTACACCCAAATATTCAACTGAAAATTATCAAGTTTCCATCTTCTATAAAAATTTCCTTGGGCATACACCACTTGTCAAGAACAGTTCTCGGGAGAGACATACTGATGATACTCTGTCGACACTTAAGAGATAACACGATACTGCACCAGTCCTGAAAGGAAAAAATACACGGTGCAGCACTACACTATTTTCTACAGTGTTTTTCAAGCAACTGTAACTCCTAAGCAGAAGTGTCATCCTTGGCTTTTACCCAGAGTAACAGTAAGTTTCCTCTCTTCACTTAGACCTAGATCGTCCTGACCAAGTTCTACACTCAGAAGCTGGCACTAGCTATACTCAATATGAAAACAAACAGATGGATGGCCTAACAGTAAAGGAGAATAACTGCTTGGGAAAAGAGAGGTGAAAAACTCTAGATCTAGGGTCTCAACAGACGCTGTGAAGAAAAATAAGTTAAAAAGAAGAGGAAAGTAAAAACTTGGATCAGGGAAGGTAGAAGAAATAGAGGCAAAAGGAGTTTTAAGGACTGGAGAGAAGGGGATAAGAAAAGAGCAAGTTCACTTCCAAGTTGTGAAGACAAAATTAAGCAACGCTTCCTTAACATCACATGGGCAAACACATATCACATCTCTCAGGACTGTCAGTCACAACCTAATTCAGATATTATTAACGCAATTGGAACAACACTATTTGGTGGATTTAAAAGATCTTAAAGAGCAGAGCAGGCTGCTCACTGGAGATGGAGACACCCATCCTTGGAGGCTTTCAAGATCAGATGGAATAAAGCTCTTCTCAATATGAATTTTGCTATGATCTCATGATTTCTATACAGAGGAGAACTAATATGATGCAGCTTTGTTCTACCCCTTTTTATCAAAGGAAATCACACCCATAATAAAAAATTCATTAATAGACAACTACAGATATGAAAATCAAGTCCATCAAAGTTAGGAAATGTCAGAATTAAGGCCACTTGTGTCATCTTAATTCATATTAAATCAAACACTTGCGGCTCCCATACAAATACAGAAATAAGGATGAGGCTCAGTAAAGATCTATGTTTTCCATATCATCTCACAGCAAAGACAAAATGCTTGCAGCCTTCTATGCAACATCTGTACAACGATTTGCTCAGTCTGACATCGATCTTCTACTTTAGCTCTCACATACGTACAATATTTGCCTTCAGTAGCTACGTTACCAATTTATTTTTTAAAAGCTCTTTTAATGAAGAAACCACAGGTATTTTCAAGTATATGTTGCATGGAAACTTTCTTCACCGTTATTTCCTTTAAAAGAAGATCTCTTTTGTATCAGCAATTATTGTCACTTCAGTGGTGTATTTTGTTTGCTTTAGCTTGTTTTATTTTTAGATGGGGCACGTTAGGAAGCTGGAAACCTTTCCTAAGGGAAGATTTTTTTTTTAACCTGGCCCACACAACCTTATGCAGGAAATCTGTATCATCAAAGTGAAGGAATTCTCTATTATCCTTCTCAGTAATAGAAGTTTCGGTAGTGTGTGTGATCAGAAAAAGAATAACTGCTGATACTATATTTATGTTCACTCAACAAACTGAAAACCAGTGAGGACCAGCTCTATTCCATACCCAGTGGGAAAAATGCATTGCCAGATCTATTCTAGACCTATTTTTATGTTTACTCCCATTTCAGTATTACTGACTTGACACACTTACAAGTGACACCCTAAATCACTTTCGTAGTTCAGTAGGTAGTATAGGTAAACCGTACTGACATTATGATTTCTGAAACAGTAAATGAAGAGCTCATCACAATTTACCAAAAGAACTTCCTTGACTGCTCCATACAAAAAGGCATTATGTGCCTGAGGAGTTCTAGGAAGAATGCATGTGGTAAGATGACTTTCAAAGTCACACATTTCATCTCTTCAGATCATATGAACATTGAAAAATACAGCATCCTGTGCAGCTAGTATAAAGACAATCAAAAGAAGCATGCTAAACACTATAATTCACAAAGCCTGAAGTAAGTCCAAATGCTATATGGGTCCAACAGATAGTAAATGAGATCTGGTTTGCTTGCCCTTCTCTTTTTATGGATTTGATTCATTAATTTAGCACCTTAGATTTAAAAATGTCTCAAATTTCAGAGGAACTTTGATTATTACTTGGTGATATTTGTTAACAAATTCCACATGTGATTTCAGCTTACAATTTATACTAACACTTCTATGGCAAAAGTCGTTTGGGGATTTTAACAATGTAGTATTGCAACCTAAAATAATCTATTACATAATGTTTTACATGAAAACAACTGCAAGTCATTGTGAAAAGTAAGACCTCACATTATGGACCAAATAATCAAACTTAGCTAAGAACACGGACACAAAGCAGGCACATGCTCATTTGCACAAATTCAGAGTTCCAGCAAGGATTTTAGAAATCTCATCTTTTAATCTCTTAATCTCATCTTTTTTCTTTTTTTAGAAATCTCATTTTTATTCTGCACATTAAAAAAACCCACAAACAGTCCTCATTTTACAATAAGGAAGGGCTTAATAGTTTAGGAGAGCTCTATCCAGTGCCTGCTGAGAGATATCTACACACAGGGCCTTTTCCCTCTTGACCTAAGATTGTTCTGAAACTCTGTGAGAAAAAATAACCATCCAACCTCATCTCTGAGTATCGTAACTGACAAAATAGAAAATGAATCAATCGGGCCTTCACGTTCAAGAGGAGGAAATTATTTCATGCTGTATTCCATAGGTGAGTTTTGTTGTTTTGTTTTGGTTTTATTTTAGCTGGAATGGATTAAAAGTATTAAAGTTTCTTTTCCCATAATAAATGGGTTTGAAGTATACTTTTCAAGTCTAAAAACTTTTATTATCAAAGACCATTTCAATATGGATATGGGACAGAAAATGTATTTCTTCAGGGAAAAGGAAATGCGTAAAATTCAAATTCCTGTTCAAACTGCAAGAATAAAAAAGACAGACACTAGGATTGCCAATGCTATACATATATTTACCTTCACATCAACATGGAAAAAGTGATTAAAATTATACTGTGAATGAAAATCGCTATGCATTGACCTCACCTGGACAGTTTTGGCTGGAACTGGGTAAAGGTTCATGTGGTATGTTCAAAATGATCAATGATGAAAATTATAATGCACAACATACTTCAAAGAAAAGCAGGCATTTCTGCACAACAAAGACAGATACAGGTTTCTTTTCTAAATACCTTCAGTGTTTGTCTCAATACCATAGCTGAAGAATACGAAACTGCCACTTCCATACACATAATTCAGACTGTTGTGCGCATACTTCAGTACATATGTTAAACTAGATACAAACTAAATCAGTTTTAATAAACCTCAAACTAAATTATGTTATTTATGGAGTTAAAATAACTATTCTATAAAAAAACCTTAACATATAAACACTAACCTATAAAAAAATTCATGTCACTGGAAATTCTTAGCACCACTTATTAAAGTGAAGGAGAGGACAGCTCCTCTTACAAGTAACTTCAGCATAGCTGTAAATAAAGTTTGTAATAGCAGAAGAGAAATCAAGAAGAGAGCTTTTACCCAAACCATAGTAAGCTATTTTCAACGACAATTTCCTCTGGTAAGAAGACAAAATTTACTTCTTACTGGTGCTTGAAGTGCAAATTTTAGAATGGCATCTGGCTGAATGAACACATCATAACCAGTTCCCCTATGAATGTATTTAGTTAATTCACACAAGTAAAAATTATTCCTTAATTATGTAAGTCAGTATGTAAGTCACAAAAACTTTTTTAAAAACCCCTCAATTTTCACACCTTCAAAATTCAGTGAAATGGGTCTTCCTGTGTGCAACTGCATAACCCTCTACAAATACTCTATTGGGTAAATAATGAAAAGCAGAGCAAAGAGAAAATTCCATTTACTCAGGCAATAAGAGTCCTTTAGTAAGTTACACTGCCTGGTTTTTCCTTACAATTTTTATTGAACTTAAAGAGCCTCTCACAGCCTTTTGGTATAATTTCACTTCTACTGAAAAGGAATTTTTAAAACTGTATATTTATTTTTAGCTGGTGAAATTTATCAGCAGCTGAAATTTCCAAGTAATTTCAGCCTTTCTTTGGTCTGCAATACTATCTCTTCACACAGGCTGTTTGGTTATGATTTCCATTCAACTTTAGCTTTATCATCCTTTCTATCTTGCTCTTCTCCCAAGTTCTAAAATTTCATAGGCAAAAAAAGGACCAGAATTTATAACAATTTGTGCAGTACTGGCAAGAGACGCACATAAGTGAAGCTGTAGCACAGGGTTGAAGTGGGTGAGTCAAACTAGACAAAAAACAGCTATCAAGTCCTGTTGAAAGAGACATGTCTGCAGCTCCAGAGCAGCACAGCAAATAAAATTTAATATTTATTAAAGTTAATCATCTTGTAAAATTAAGCTTTTAATTATTCACGTATTTAAATGGTTTTAAACAATTCTTTTTAAACCTAACATGGAACTCAGCTTTGACAGTATGAGTTTTGAGATGACATCATGTGCCTCATCCTTGCTAAATGACTCTTCTCTATTAGCCCAGAGAGAACTATTCTATTCTCTCCCTCTTTTTTTTTTTTCTTTTTTTTTTTTAGAATTTGCTCTCATAGAATTTTATTTTCCATTTCAGAAAACTAAGCTCTCTCTAAGGCTGCAATTTTACACTCGTGGATAACACAAGCAGTCCACACTGTTAGCATGGTTTGATTTTCATCCTCCCTCCATGGACAGGATGTGCTCAGAAAGCTGACAAAACCAGTGTGTTATATTACTGTATTACTTACCGGTGAGTAGAGCTCTATTTGATCACCTCCTTTACCTACCATCACTGGCCTTTGGGGGTCTCCCACAAGCGCTGCATATGACTCTGGAGCCCTTGAAATTTCAAATTGCAGGTCGGTAAGCTCATGCATTGGCGTATGTTTCAAGCATTGACTTGCCCCTTATTACATGAACATCAAGGCTGTACAGAGACCCCTCCTCCCTCAGTTACATTTTAACATCGTTAGTTTCACATGGAGGTATGTGAAGTGCTGTAAACAGGAGAAGTTCCAAAACAAAAAACTAACTTTCCCCCCGGCCTCTAGCCTTACTTTCTTTACAGGACTTCTCTTTGAAAATAGAATTATCAGCATTCTGATATGAAAACTTCTTATCTAAGAACACAGGAAAAAAATGCCTAATTTAACACTGGTTTGCAATTGCACAACTACAGAGAATAAACATGTCTGCCAGTTCTCTGGGATTTATGTTATTTATATTAACATATGCAACTACATAAGGCAGTGATCAGTCAGTTTACCAGAGAAAAGAGAAATGGCCAATCTGAAAGCCCACAGGTCCCAAATAAAGCATAGGCATTTAACTTAAGGAGCTATACTTTGATAGTCAACAGTAAACACAAATACTGTGGTTGACATTCTCAGATGATAACAAAGGCTCTAAAATCAAACTAAGAGTGAGGGGAACAGAAAGAATCCGAATAGTTTTGTAGTACAAGTAATATGGGCCAGGTCAATGCTAGATGCATGCACAGATGCACGTTTACCTACCTGATATTTCAAATTTCATCAATTCCAGCTCCATAATGCAGTATGCTCAGGAGACATTATAAAGTGGGAAACAGTGACAGAGATCCCAAGCTGAAGAAAATGTTTCAGTAAATGATTATCTGATTGTGTTTATATTTGTCATATTTCCAGTTTAAAACGAACAAAATATTTTTTATAGCACAAACAAGATACAAAGTGACAGTTGGGTTTTCAAATAGCAAGGCAGAAAGTTTTAATTGTGCTAAGCTATCATCTCATCTAAACATTAGAATGCACATGGAGAAGTGATTTTCAATGCTGCGTTAGTCTCATCATATATGACATGAAATGTATTAGCAGTCAGCTGTACATTTAGGATGACAGCAAAATTTTAAACAGGAACTGACCTTTTCATTTGATTGTCTTCTTTTCTTTAGTTGAATAAGATCTGTTTCCACCTTTTCGGCCAGCTCCAGCTTCCTCTTGTTCCTCTTAAAAGCTGCTAAACTAAACCCTACAAAAATAGTTCAAAAGCATTAAACTAAGTAAAATTTACTTAATTTAAACAAATATTGATAAGTTGACATTTTGCAGGTCTCGCCCCCACATTTTTCCTGATGCAAAAAGCATGAATAAAAAAGCCAACAACTAAGTATTTAAGTTTCAGTACAAGATGTTTGCATCTTTTCTTAAGTGAAAAAGTTATGCTGTTGTTCAGGAACAGTGATGGGTAAAACATCCAGCAATAACAAGTCACTGAACACATATGGAAGCTATGTTGGTGTAAGTATCTCTCTGTTTGGCAAAGAAGCAGCACCGCACAGAAGAGAATGGAGTAAGTGGCTTGTGTTAAAATTATTGTTTTTCACTGCTGCCAAGTAAATAGATACCATGTGAGCTCCTTCTGATATCTGTAAAATTAGGCTACTATTTTATTACCTTAATTGCATGTCTGTATATTTACCCATATATTTAAAGCCACACAATAGTCTAGCAATATTTTTATGTTCCATAATCCAATATAGTCTGAAGACCACCTAGGTCTTGAAAGGACAAACATGTATTTTCCACATCTAGAGTACCACATTCAGAAAGGCAGTGCTTTCTAAAGTGCAGTTAGAAAAAAAAATTGTTATGCTTAAGAGACCAAAATGACATATTCCCATTTTAGAAATTTCAGTTCACGAAAAAATTGCAGATATTGACATAATTTAGTGGAAATTAGTTTTGACTTAATATTGTCCACAGATTGTTTTAGCATCCTCTTTGAAACATAGAGAAAAGAGGAAGGGGAAAGAAAAATTATTTTGTCATTTATTCATCATGCAAAATCTAGCTAGTAGGAGGTCAGAGATATGCATAGGTAAGTCACAAATTCAATAGAAGTTAAAAAGCACAAGTTTCCTATTTAATCTATAAGCCTTGAAAAAATTATTTTAAAATTAAATTCTGAATATAGCTACATCACTATTATTCAGAAGACTGGAACAACTGCAAGATCAGTCTATGAATAAAATCAATACTGCAGAGCCAACAGAACACAAAGCTTTCAATTCTCACAAAGTACAGGGACAGTGAGCATTTTATTTCTTTGTACCTTCTCCATGAAAGTGCCAAAATCACCTAGTGAACTCTTCCTTGAGCCTCTTTTTAAGTACATAAAACTGGACTTTAAACTACCACACTTATTGAAGTTTATAAACTAAAAGTAATAAGAAAGCTGGCATTTCTCTCCTAAAACCTAATGAATATGAATTTCTTAAAACTGTAACACATATTAGTCTGCCATCACCAAGAAAGGAACTCTTTCTACCATACAGAGATGATTAATGCAGCTAATTTGGACAACATATTTCTACATTTGAAATTAGGTCCAAGAGGTAAAAAGCACATTTGATAAGGGGAAGCAGACAAAGAATTATTTTAGTCTAGTATTAATTGAGGTGAGGAGGAAAAAATAAACAAAAAACTTCACACATCAAGAATTTGTTAAACAGAAGTGCCCCAAAACAGACCAAGATTCACATGTTTTTTAACAGAACTTTTCAACAGAGAAACTTGTACTTATGGGCAGATCCACAGTATGGGTAAGAATGGTGCCTGGCCTTGGTAGTCATCAAGAGTAGGTGTTACATAGGAATAAATATGCCTAAGCCTGTTATCCACTGCTGCCACTGTCTCTTACCAATTCAGAAAAAAAGCTGTGTACCTAGAGCAGCAAGACAAATACGAGAGTGTAAGAGCCTATACATGACAACCCAAACACTAGAATTTTTCCTTGTACTCCAAAATTTAATACTAGTGGTGTCCTGAAACTGTAATGTTCGCAAGCCAGAACACAGGAAGTTCCACTTCAACATGACTGTGAGAGTGACAGAGCACTGGAACAGTCTACCCAGAGGTTGTGGAGTCTCCTTCTCTGCAGACTTTCAAGATCCTCCTGAATGTGCTCCTGTGTGCCCTGCCCTAGGTGTTCCTGCGCTAGCAGAGGGGTTGGACTCAATGATCTCCAGAGGTGCCTTACAACCTCTACCATTCTATGATTCTGTGATTTTCACGTCCACCAGTTCAAATATATGTACAAAGATCACATCAAAACCAGAAGGCACATGGGCTTGTTCCAAGATGCCCTGCCAGCTACAGTGCTGCTATATGGCCTCTCAGCATCATCACTCCAACTATAACTTGCTTGCTACTTAACCTGACATCTTGTTCACAACATAGGAAGTTCTCCAAGCTTGAGAGATGCTTCATTCACAGAAGTCCTCAGTCTCTAGCTCATCAATTAAATAATTTTCAGAGTTTACCTTGTGCTTTAAGACTCTGTTTGCCTTTACAAAGCCAGAGAAAAAACTGCAGATTTGCTTTGAAGGATTTAATTATTAACAGTAACTTCTTATCTGCATTGTTAATGCAAAGTGGTATCAGAAATCTAGGAAATACAGGACAGAAAACAAGTCATTATTGACAAAGAAGTATACGTTTTACTAGGCAGTATGTACAAAATTAGGCTAGCAATGTACCACCCTGTCCATGTTTACAGAAAGGATGACTCTAGCCTACAAAGCAATAATTAGGACTAATGAAAAACTGTGTTTAGTCCTCCAGTGTCAGAAATGTTTTCAATTCCTGGGTACCCCTAGTGCTTTTCAACTGTAGGCTGGGGTAAAGGTTTGTCATATATCTTGTCTCTACTGCCTTCCTTACTTTGCTAGTCTCATACATGGGAGAAGTGGTGCAGTTGCATCAAGGACTCTTTTACTGGATGATCAGATACCCAGAGTCCATGCTATGGCATGCATTTTTTGCGTATCTTGTAAGATGTCAGATAGAAAGGTGAAGAAAGTTTTCTAGTAGTATCCAATGATACAGGTTGGAAAGGATTTTAAGAGGTTGTACAGTCCAACAACCTAGGAAAAGCAAATCCAATTCAAAAGGGCTGCACAGGACCTTGTCAAGTTTTCAGCACCTTCAAGGATGGAGATTTCACACATCCTCTGGAGACAACACCATACCTAAGTAATGTAACACTTAAACGCACAAGCATGAAAACAGTCTAGGCTAAGGAAGCTAGCATGTTTCCCTAGAAAAATACACATTTTGTTTTAGCAGGGACTGATGAATAATACCCTTTCATTATTTAGGAAGAAGAATTATTATTATCAGTGATTATCAATCCTTTTAGCAAGATAAAACAGCTAACTCCTCCAAAGCGATCAAACAATTTTGAAATCAATTACCAGTTCGTAAAACAAAACCCAGCAATTTCTTTTCTACTCTGACATAGACTTACATGCAACTTCAGGTGATAAGCTCAAAATCAAATGTCTTGAAACTTAAAATTTATTGGGTTTTTTTTTTCCCCAGAATAAGGGAATAAGACAAATAGCATGTGAAAGGGTGGCTGCCCTCAGTTTACTCCTGCCTTTGCCACGTTCCATCTATGTAAAACCACTATAAATGCCATTAAACTGGCTAGTGCTCTGCTTGTTTTGTCTTGCTCTACTAGTGACAAAAGAAACTAGAAAACACAAATGAGCTGCATACTAAACAAAGAAAAGATGAAATTGAAGTTTTCTGAAAACATCCTGCAAGTTTGGTCCTTGACAAAGAACATATTATGGGGTTTTAAGTTCAATAAAATATCGTATGAATAAAAAAAAACATTAAAAAAACTATCCAGGATTAAAATGTGCTTGGTTAATGATGCATACATAACATGGAATAACAACCCACTGAAAACTTATTTTGAAAATAACCACTAAACACAGAAGAAAAATGCCTACACAGTTTAAGTCCATAATTCACATTAAATCTAAACAAAAAAACCCTCTGTGGTGCAAGGATGCTAAGAAATTTCATTTGTCCTAAATGACAGTACAAAAAACACTCTCACCTTCTCCAACAAGACAGCATATTCCAAGCTTGAGAAGAGGAAAAGGACACAACACAGTGTTGAAGACAGGCATGTTTTCCTAAAACAAATGCAATATAGCTACATCAGCCTGATGTTGCCTAGGCCAAGTAGAATGGCAAGCAAGAAAGGTAGAGCTTATTGACTGGGGAGGGGAGGGAAGACAGAAAAGGAGAGGTAAGGCAGTAGGTGGCATTTTATTTTAAAAAATTCTTGGATCATAGCCCAGAGGTATTGCTGTTGGAATCTATGGAAAGGTATTTAGTAAAACATCCTTTGATTTTGCTCAAGAATTTAAAAATCTAGATGAAAATCAATATGTGCGTTCAGATGGAAGTCCCAGACAATTACTACCCTTCACAGTAATAGCATCTATGCTCAAACTCATTCTTAAATGAATTCTATCTCAGAAACCACAGAGTACAGACAGCCGTTCTGTTTTTCTTTCTCCTTTATGTACATGCTGTCATAAATAAAACTACTTCAGAGCTGCTGGGAGAGGAAGGAAAAAAAGAAAAAAAAAAACCCCACAGCTTTATAAAATGATTGTCTGTTAATGTTTAAGAGCCATGCTCAGGCCTCATCCAGATTAAAGATGTGTAACGAACGACAAAAGAAGCCTATCAGAACTAGAATATTACTAGAAGATCAGGTCTTCAGTCTCACATTTATAGCATTTATCACATGTCTCTGCAATGCAGCATGGGGTGTCTCTAAGAATAAATAATATTCAAGGACCAGAACTCATCTTCCCAGTCCTCCATATTCCCTCTTCAACCCTGCAAGGTACCAGCACAAGCTACCCACACGTACTCTGTACTTAAATGCACTGCATTTTGGGTCTAACTGTGCTAGACAGTGGAAGCAGAGGGTGGAATACTTGATGATGGCAGAGTTGTAGAAGTGGAGATGAGTGTAGGGGTTTGCTGTGGGGAAGGCTTGGTGGCTGAGCTCAGAACAGGTGGAAGTAGCTCCTGCTCAACACCACTTGCCTGTGTGAGAGGTCAATATTAGTGGATGTGGTGTCAGAATGTGTGCTTGATAATATCAAGTGTTATCTATTAATGTCAAAGAAAAATCTCACAGGCACATCTCAAATCTTCCTGTTTACAGTGGTTGAACAGTAAGCTGGGAACTGAAACACAAACTCCAATGTTTCTATTACAGTCATAACAAATTATTATGCAACAAAACATTGTGCAACCTATGAGTGTTCAGCAATCCTTGTTTAAAAGCAAACTGAAAACTGAAAATACTAAGAAAAGTCTAAGAATATTTTTAAAACTTAGAAGTACAGATTGAGCTCTGACCAATCATACAGCACCCCCTGGCAGACATTTCTTATAGTCAACTGAAAGGATGAGAAAGGAGAACTTTCTGCATTTTATCTTTCTATTCCGTATTAAAAGAGAATGCAACTATTGGAGAGAAGCAAATTAAAAAGGAATATACTAGCAAATTAGTTAACCCACAGGAATTAAAATGATCCAGTGAAGAATTCTGTTGAGCAGTTGCTAAAATAAATGGCACAAATGAAAACAGACAGATGAAAATAAATTCCATTTTAACAAAGCCTTTTTAAATGACAAATTAACACCACTTACGCTTGTGCTGGGACCAAAGACTACTAGTGCTACTTCCCATCTTGCCGTACTTCGACAGAGACAGCAACGGGAACGGGAAAAAACCTGCGTGTTTAGCATCAAAAGCGTATTAAAAAAACCCAACCTATCTTTCTCAAAGTGCTACCGTAAAGACCTGTTTTTCACAACAAGAAGTCAGGGTAAAATCTTCCTTGACATATGATTTCATAGTATTTCCTGGAGGCAATCTCTTTTTTTCCATCAAGCAGCGTTTCCTGCGCCTTGGAAGATTTTAATTCAAAGCATCCTCTGGGTACTGCAGTCCAATTGTTTTCCTGGCTAACATAGTCAGTCTATTGGTTGCACTTGGTTGTTCAGGTTGCAGAACTTACTTGCATTTTATGGAACACAGGTAGCAACATTTGCTGTTAAAAGACAAGCATTTTCTGAGAGATACCTCTTAGTTTCCTATAACCAGATATGTATTCTGATTAATCAAGCTTCCTAATCAAATCCCCAAAACCCTTGAGGTTCTTTACATATCTCTTTCACGCTCACCCTAAAAACAAAGAAACAAAATACTGCCCTGAGCCACTGACTGAACCTCTCAGCACAGCTCCAGCAATACAGCAAATGCTATTCTTTATGCAATAGTGGAGGAAAGTACCGAAGGCAAGGCGAGGTTTGGGGGTTTGGAGAAGAGGCAGGTTAGGTAGGCAGTGCTGGTGGAGAGGGAGACATACAGTGTATGACAATCTGCATGACACTTACCCAGAAAAGGCTCTCCCTCAGTAAAGCAGCCAAGCAGCCATAAGATAAAAGGGCATAATATCCTTGCATACACAAAAATGGTAAAAAAATAGAAAACAGAGCAGGACTAAATAAGTATCTTGCTCCAAGCAGAATGCCAAATGAACCTATCGCAGCACCTGCTCTGTTCAACAATGGGATGTGATTTTAATGATTACACTAAGTTATTCAAGATAAGAGAACTTGAGTGAAACAATATTCTGAGTAGTGACTTGTCAATAATCTCCGTTTTATTCAGCAAGTCTCAAAATAATGAAAAAGAGGTAATTATTCACACAAGCCATAGTTAAGCAGCAAACATTTTTTGCAGATGCTAGAAATTAATATGGGTTCAAGAGGAAACAAAATTTCATGGCAGAAAATGCCATTGATAACTCCATGTATGCAGGAACCAGTCATGACTCAGGAATGTTGGCTGGGATAGCAAACGGAGTACAGAAAGGGAAGTATGTATTTGCCCTGTTCTTATATTCTTCCTTAAGCATTATTTATGGCTACTCTTGGATTCCAGTTATCAAGCTATGTTAATCCACTGCAGCCGCTTTTGTTCTTATGTAATATAACATATGAAACACTTATGGTCACTTCCACATTGTTAAGACTTAGAGGTACAAGCTTCCTGCATGAGTAGTTACCTTTCTTCTCTTTCTCTTTGAAGACTTAACGTTGTGAGCAGCTACAAGATGCTGTCTTAACACCACATGATCTTTGTCAGTTCAACTATTTTGCATCTAATGCAGGCTGAGCTGAAAAACTCAGATAAAAGTGGTTTGGTGAATACTAATGCAAGCACAGATATTGATAGTTGAACCCGTACCTCAAATTCACATTGCCTATTTGAAGTATAATTTTAACATTTATAAAAGGTTGCATGATCCAGCAAATTAGCATTTCTAAACTCTAATTACACTCTTAACACTTTGAACACACTTTCAAAGCAGTCTCTAGCACAGGGTAATAAAGCCCTAGCATAAGCTAGTTATGGGCTTCAGTACTGGCAGGAATTAAGCTCTAGTATGGGCAGGAATTAATAAATACAGCTTGCTTGCAGACTGGGCAATACAGGCAGATCACATTTCAGGTGTGTTGTTTTTTTTTTAAAAAAACACCCACTCAAGTACACTGGAAAGCCACCAGATTTCTACAAATGGTAGAAATCCCATTTCCTCGCACACTTGGCAAACCGAAGAAGACAAAGCAGGTGAGCCGTGACACAACCTTCACGTAGTTCAACAAGTAACATGGTTTAAAACATCATTTCACTTTGGTGCTCAGATACTTTGATAGTTCCGAGAGAATTATGAAGTGTGACCACAAAGCTGATCATGCAACTTTCTCTGTAACTGATCAGACTGAGAACTCCATCCATGCAAAACCAACCACACAATCCCACAGCCTTGTGGCATGTATAACATTACTCTTGCCATCTCAGGTCCGGGAAAAATGAGACAGAACAAGGTGACTTCAAGAATGTATTTTCCATGTGCAGCACAGAGAAGCCAAAACATATGCACCTAGTTCTCCCCGCTAATACTTGCTGCAAATACATGTCTAAGGTTTAGGTTAGGTGGTTTTGGGATTGGTTTTGGGTTTTGTAATGAAGTTACTGAACGGATTTTCCTGCTGTTTAACAACTCCCTCATTCTTCATTTTCCTGAGCTATGCACACTCACGTAATTCCAAGTTGCCTCCAATTCTCCATGTAAGCTCTACCATATCAACTGTAGCAAGCATAATGACATTTGTTAGATTATTTAGTGCAACGGCTCACTTCACATGAGATCCTCTGTGGTTGCTTGGAAACAACGTTCTCTTTAATTGTAATTTCTAACACCTCTAACTTTCCCTCCTCTAGTAACAATGGGGGAAAAAAAACCCAACAAACAACAATTTTGAATTTCTTACATGAGAGTTTTCCATTTCTTATCAGCTGTAACAATCCCATGTTGTCACATATGGTGTTAACAGTTACCTTCCAGCCTCACTGAGCAGAAGTTTATGCATTAAAAGGCTAGTTTTAATAAGGAGTGGTATGGAAATCAACATAGTATCATTTTCTATAACTGCCTTTTCAGGGGTTTTTTTTGCTCTTTATTGCTGTTCTGGTTTTGTTTTGTTAAAAAAAAAAAACAAACAACATATGTGTTACCATTACCAATAATTGTGCAAAATTAAGTATACTTGAATTTTAGGGGAAATATCATCTTTTAATTGCTAAGGCAATCCTGTCCCAGATGCCTCTATAATGGCTAATAATGCAGTTTTTACACAAGCTAGTATTGTTCTCCTATGTATCCCTATTAGGCATGTAAACAGCAGATACCATCATTCCATCATTTTTGAAACTGAAGCTCAAGACTTGAATAGTCAAACACATTCCTGTAAATCCATTTAGACATAGACTGCCATTTATATTAAGGTTGAGAATTAGAGAACATCTGTGAAGAATTCAGTTTTTTCTCAGTATTACAAAGAATATCTGATTGTAGCTCAGCCTCTGCCACTGTTGTTTTAAGCATATCCTTCAATTATTGTAATCTGCAATCATTCTTCCAGAAAAACATTCACATACATAATCTACACTCAATTCTTAATGGTCACAGCCTGCTGCACAAGATCAGTTCATTCCTAGAGCAGCTCCATCACATGGGTGTTTCAGTATGTATAAACCTGGGTAAAAGGAGGGCTGTGGAAAGCAGAGGGGGTTTGGCAACTTTATTACCAACATTTTTTTCATCGACATGGCAACAGCAAATGGTATTTCTGCATTGACTTTGCAATAGGATTAACTTCACCATCCTGGTAATTGTTTTGCTGAACAGAATCAATGCTTGAATTGTTGAATGTACCGAGACAAAAAGAAATCACTGGTGTTTTGGAGAAGTTTGTGAAAATACATTGCCTGGAATTATTCTTCTGATGTTTCTCCAATGTAAATTCATGGTCTGGGTTAGGCAAACCAAACTAGCGGTGGTTGTCCTTATTTTTAAGCCATAATATGTAGATTTGGTCTGACTAGGATACATTTTAGCTTGTAAGACATCATCTGGCAGTTAACATTACAATCTCTGTCACAACAGAAACACACGGTACTAGAAACAACAGAAACTGTCGTGCATGCAAGCAGAATTAGTTGAGAAACCTTTCTTCTGGAGTACCTCCTACTCATAAGTAGCAAACACTTTCTTGGAGGAAAAAAACAAACAAACAAACAAAACAACCCACCAAACGAAAATCCCCAAACCTTTAAGTGTTTTTAGATTTTTCAGTCACAGAAGTAAAGGTGATCTGCTTAACTGAGACCAAAAATTGTTCTTGCAAAGGCTGTTTTGGACAGCAAATAGATGGGGCGAAATTTTGGTCATGTGGAACTAGAAATCAAAACTTTCCATTTAAAATGAAATGTATCATGAATATGTATGAAAATCAGCATGATCAAGTAAAATGCTGTTATTGTTTGAGAGGTTGCATTTAAGTATTATTAGCAACTTTGAACTGCAATTTCTGGATGTTTATCTACATTTAGAACTAGACTAAATAAAACCCTTAATGGGAGCCCTGGGATTCAATCTCTGGTTTAGGGACAACTCTTATATTTTACACAGTAATACTGTTTATTGTAAAAGAAAGAAATGTTATGTAATCTTTTGAGTTCTCCTTCTTTGGGTAGTGAACTCTGATTTCCTTCCTGCATCATTTTCAGCAGGAAGCACAAGGCATATTCTCATCTATAGCAAACTACAGACCAGTAGTAATGACGCTTTTCAAAAGGAGTTGGACTGAAAAAGGCAAGAGGGAGGAACCACATCCTCCTTTCCATGGGCAAGTGCACTAATTTTTAGCCTAGTTTATAGACAGTGTATCGATAGTATTTTTATTTTAACAAAAAAAAAAAAAAAAGGTTTTGTAAGAGACCTGACTACTGCTAATACACAGTATAATTCAAGTCCGCTTTCTAGGTCAGATTATTCCACTATATTAGATAAAGCAAAACCTACCTAGGCTTAAAAAAAAAAGCAAATTAATTTGACAGTCTGTCTAGAACAGAGCAGATCTGGACAAAGACTCAGAGACAGGTGTAAATGTAGACTCTGAGGGTCAAATTGGCATCCACTGAATTTAGATACATGACTAGTTGGTGCTTTTAGGATCTAAGATGGGCCACAACTGGAGACTCGCAGGACTGAGTTGTTAAGAAGCCTATGTTTTGACAAAAAAAAAGTCCTTCAGTGTATTTAATCCTAGAATCACAAATTGACTTGAATTAGATGTTGCTAAAATGCAGCTGAAGTAATAGTTTATAAAATTTTCTATTTAGATACTTAATAGAAAATTAGTAAACTTAGACCATTCTTATATACCATAACACCACAAACTAGTCAAATGTTAAGAACAGCAAAGTGATGTACACCTCAAAAAATGAGGCACAATTCAAAATTACTCTGTCCTGTTCTTCCTACTGACACCACCAGTTTACTCACTTGTAGCCATGATACCTGGAGGACATGCTGGTATCCCGTGATCAACTGCCCATCTGTAAGCTCCTTCACCAACTAAAAAGCTAGGAGACACAGAAGAGGGAGTTTAAACAAAACCATATAACAAATCCCCCTTTTCTTGCATATATTTTTTCTATTTGGTTTGGTCATCTTAAAATTGTAAGCTGTCTACTTTTCACAGAAATGTCAGCTATAATTGCATTTGGCAACCTTATGTAGTTTCATTAAGAGACTAAGCAGCTCTGACAGTAAGTTTAGTATTGGATAGAAACAAGTGCTATTAAATTTGAAATTAATAACCAAATAGCACCAGCTTTTAATTGCAGCTAATACAGGACGAAGCCATCTAGAGTCTTGTTCTCTGTAACAACTCGGTAAGATCCTGGCGACCAACAACATGGGATGAATGAGGTGAGAATGGTAATTCCAGTCAAGTCAGCCACTGCCACAGGAATATCAACAAGTATTTTGGCAAGTACAACACAAGCTAAAAATAAGCCTTATTTAGAAGGATGAAGGTCTATCTCATGAACTTTAATCAAGCATTTGAATATGAGACATGTCTACTGAATTTTTAATATACTTGCAAAAAAAACCCCAGCAATGAGTTGTTTTCTAGTCAGCACTGAACACTTGACAGTAGCAAGACAGCGCACACTGCTGTGACAAGGAATGATAGCAAAAAACATACACAGACAAGTAACTTTTAGAGAGAGGAAAAAAACAAGCCTCAATTATCTTTACTGTTTCTCCTTAAAAAAAATATTCCGATTCCCTGAAAAGGGGAATGTAGTAATTGGAAATAATACATTTTCAGAAAGCTGTTGTGCAACAGAACCAACAGAAGCAATGCAATAAAAGACAACTATTTCCAATCCTCACTTCATATCCTGCTTTTGAAATAAGAATAACACAACTGCCTAACTGACAAAAGAAGTAAAATCTGAGGATTTACAGTCATTACAAAAAGTGTTACAGAAATACCAGATTTATGAATATGAGGCTAAAGAAGTGATTTTGGCTACAAAGAACTCCCCTGGGGCCACCTAGTACTACAATTTTTGAGAACGTTATTGATACAGCAAATTTGTTGGCATTAATGCTGTTGGATTTTTTTCTTGACAGTGCTCTGACACCTGCAGCTTTCAGTAGGTCGTATTTTGAGGTGGTACTTTCTATCTTCTCTGTGACTTAACTAATTGTCCAGTCTTCCCTTACAACAGTGTCAAAAAAAAAAAAAGTTTATCTAGATGAGAATTTGAATTGTTAAATACATATTTCTTACCATCATTGGTGCAGCTCCAGACAAATACTGTTCATGATGCAATATATTGTAGAGTAAGTTACTGGGTACTTTGGGAGAACTCAAGCATTTCCTATTAGGTAAGCTAGCACTCAAGAAACAAGCTGTCACCTTCACTGATATAAGAGAGAAGTACAAACCATAGCCAAACTTTAGTAGTATTCTCCATTGACTAAAAGAAGAAGGTTTTGACCTTCATAAGAAAAGAGTTTGATCAACAATACCTTCTCAGGAAGTGAATAAGCACTTCCTGTTCAATAAAACAATTTACACAGAGAGGAAGGATAGGTGAAGAAAGTATCAAGGTCAAGTACTAGGAGTTGCATATATGGTAAATTCAATAGCACAGATAAATCAGAAACACTGCATTTTACAGGCAATCTCACAATTGCCATTTTAATACCTTTTAATACAGAAACATTCACTAGTATTTATGACGAGTGCAAAAAAGCAACCAAGAATGTCTCAAAACTTTAGTTATGTGGGTGACTTTTACTTTGCTCACATTTGCATCCTGAGGTACTAGAATGTATAATGGGTAGAGACAAAGTATTTTCCAGTTCCAGTCCCAACAAATAATTAGATTAGTTGAAGTAGACAACTAATTAAGGCCCCATAACACCACAGAGATCATCCACCTGTTTCAAACTTTTTAGTTCAGGTATCTTGAAAAGACAGCATAAACATAGAAAAGTTAAAATAAACAGTTTGCCAAATAAAAATAAGAATTACTAAAAAAAAAATTAAAATCAGGATCTCAGTGCTCTGTTGTCTGTACTACCTATACTGTACCTCCTATAAACTGATATAGAATTCATTGGTAAGAGACTCCTACAGGACATACAGCATGAACTCAGTCCTTCAGGTAGGCAAATACACATAATCTACACAAGACTAAAGAGTCTTTACACCATCCCAAAAAGCAAGTCCTGTGATACCATTCAGCACACAGACACATAAACCGTTGTAGCAGCCACAGTCATGTAGCACGAGGGTGGCAATCAGCAGTCTGGCACTAGGGAACTGCTTTAGTTGCCATGAGAATCACCCATGTGGTCATGTAGAAAAGCTGCAGCAGGCAAGAATGAACAGGGCAATACTTTAAGCTGACATAAAAACAAAACTACCTCTGAACATCTACCACCAAGCTTGATTTACTGGGGAAGAGGGAAAACAGGGAATAAGGCCAGTGGGCTATAGAAAGCAGCCAAACCCCACCAAGTTTCAAAAGCCTTTAGGCTAATTCAAAATGCAATTTTCCAAAGGGGGGTGGGGGGAACCCAAAGACGAAGGATGAATGAGTTTGTGCTCTGTTACTCTGAAAGTTGGTTCAAACAAGATAAAAAGATATTTCTTGCAAACATATCTACAGAGTACTCTTCATTTGATGTTACAGTCTCAGAACACACAGAAGTTGAAAACATCTTCCCAGCAAGGAGTTGATGTTTTGACATGCTTCCCAGTTCCAGGCAAGCTAGACCATTATTAATGGAGAAATCCAAATAAAGGTCTCTAAAAATGGTCTTTTTAGGCAATTTTCTCCAAGAGCATGGTTATCTGATGCTATTTGCTCCAAACAGGACCATTTCAGATGGCCTGTAGGTAGGGTGACAGGCCACAGCAAACTACACAGAAGTGGCAGAAGAAGGTTAGGTTAGTTAGAGATGGTCAAGGTAATCCTGAATGTAACAAACTCCCTTTGTAACAGTTATTATAAAATGCAGCAGTCACTCTGAAATCACTGTTAAAAGAGAAGCAATTGCTCTGAAGAAACACAGAACAGAGAGAAAAGGTGGTGCAAGTCTTCATTTCAGGCACTGTCCTGACTACACCTTGCCCTACTGTACTAACATGCAACTCTTACATATCTACACTTAATAGTAAACAGATGTAAATAAGCCCTTTCCCTTAGGAAGTTCAAGGTTTCAGCATAGGAAATAGAAAGTTTTCAAACTAATTTCTACAAAACATCTTATCCACTATTCTGTGACCAAAGACCACTTCCAAAGATTGATCCCATACATAATTGTGCTATTATAACAGTTCTTTCTTTTGTAAAGTAATACAGCAAACAGGAATATCATAAAAGTTACAAATTATCATATAGAAGTATTTTATGTTCCTGCATACATAGGCAGAGAAATTCCTGCTGACATCAAGCTGAATAAAATACATCAGAAAGATATAAGGATCTTACAAGTTTCAAGAAATGGACTCATGAATTCAGGGATTTTCTATCTAAACTTAATAAATTTCTATTTGGATCGTGGGATTCTGCATTTTAAACAACACAAGATATTGATTCAAAATGACACGCTCTACCAAGCATTTTACAGCAAACTGCATGTCTCAGTTAGGACACATGATCACTCCTCCCAGTATCTTAACATATCAGAATAAATTAATCCACATTCATTAGAATTTATTTTACTGAAAATTAGAAATAAACCACTTTGAATCGGTTTTGAAGTGTCACTATAAAAACTGGTACTGAACAGGGGTAAACAGGCCAAACTAACTGTCTCCATCTGTTCATTCATAGAGAAGAATCTCCATAATACCACTTTTACTCATCTCACAGTTCCTGAATTTCTCTTGTGCGGTCATGTGGCAAACATTCTGGCCAGAAAACATAAAGCTGGCTTATATCATGCTATAGAAACAGTCTCTACCACTAGGTTTCTTTAACAAGACAGGTTCTTAGGCTAAGCAGTATTTGGAAGTTTCCCCAACACACTACTTGCCCATGAGAAACAAGATGAAACTTGCACATCTTAACAAATCAAAATCAATTGTTAAAATCCTGACACTTGGTATGACTGCCAAAATAAAGATGCTCTCTTGTTGTTTGACTATATATATTCCCAGCTCGAGCAGGAATATATTTCAGCTCCAAAACCATAATGTGTCATGCAAAATCCTGCCAGAAAGGCATGACATTGTCAATAGTCATCCCTTACAATGAACATGAGCTCCATCATTCTGAACTTGGGATACGCTGTATGTATAGAAGCATCTACCAAAGTAAGTCTAAAGCACAACCCATCATATCCCACTAGTATAGATTGTTCCCAGGGTAGTTAATTTGCTTTAAGAAAACATACATCCAAAATCCAGAACGCAAAAAAGGAAATTAAAACATGTATTCGGTAACTCAGGTCCACAACATCTGCACAATAAACTGTACGTGTTGGCTCTGAAGACAGTTCACTTCTTGCCTCAAGAGTTTGAGCTCCTTAGTCTTTAAAATCATCCATTAGCCAAGACTTGGCACAATGTTTGAAAGATTGAGTCTTGTCCTTTGAGGGCAACAGGCTATATTTTCTTCTCCATTTGGATATTTTTAAAATAATACAACATAAACTAGGTGATAAAGTTACAGCAAATGTGCTAAAACGTCCAAGTGTTCTTCCCAACAGTAATTCAGAAAAACACTGTGATACAGACAAAACTAAATCACCAGTGCTTGCTCCTGTAGCTGATTTCAGTGCTAGTTCTGGAAGACCAAAAAACCCCACCTCATGTGGCACTCTAATGTAACTCAGCACAACCCCATCTTCTCCTGACATCTGAAGAACTGAGCTACTAACAGCAATTGATACTCAAGTGCTTATCCCTTAGTAAACTTATCTGAAGGCAAAAAAAAACCCAAAAAGAAGGTAAAAAAAAAAAAAAAAGTTATTTCATACAGTTAGTCTTTTCTTTCTTAAAGACAGTTTTAAATCCAAAATCTGCTTGTTGATGGTGTGGTTTCAGAGTGGCTTTTTTTTTTTTATTTATGAACTTCCTTTGCAGCATGACAGAACAGTGACATAGCTCTTTTCCTCACTGTTTAAACTGGAATATTACACCATCCAGCTACAGATTATTTAGCTAATTTTACCAAATAACATATTAAGGAAAGTAAATTTTGTGAAGCTAAATAAATATATTTTAAACTACATGAATGCTGGTTTAATACATCTACAAATACTGTGGTCCATTAGCAAAAGGCAGCAAGTTTCTGCAACAGGTATGATAACTGAGGTTATCAGTCGATTAATATGAATGAACCGCTCAAATTCTCTATTGGTCAATCTAAGCTGCTAGTAGAGCTAAGATGGTTTTAAGAGCAATCCATTCTAATGCATTTCTTTGATTCTTCCCAAAATCATGCAATAATATTTAAAGTTGTTAGGCGTTTAATAATTACCTCTTCCATCTAAGTATCATATCCAGCTCAATAAAGGAGTGCATGTTTTCGTTGTTGTTGTAATTGATATTAAAACCAGCTTTAAAATAATTTCCCATTTTGGCTAAGATGAGAAGAAGTTACTAAACAGTGCACATTTTCACACTATAGCTACAAAATAAAGCCACAAAGACAGGCAGTAAAGTATAATTATTTTATATATTTGTTTAAAACTACGTTGCTTTTTTTAAAAGTAGACAAGGCAAAGGCAGTAAAAATTCATTTGAATCATCTATACAGGGATTTTTTTTTAAATGCTACAGTAAGAATCGTAAGAATTCAATACGACATAACGAAATAATCACACAGACGGCAATTACCGCAAAATCATGTTGCCATCTACTCATGATACTTCATCCTACCAATAGCTTCATCAAGTGTATAAGATGATTCAAGACCAGAGAACAAAGGTTAGCATGCTTTTAAAGGCACACGATCACGGATATGTAAAAGAGCACCAGCCTCCTTGGGATAAAACGTAACCTTCAAATATTGCATGCAGTAGAGATGAAAGACCAAAGAAAAGTCAAGCAGAACAAAGCAATTACCAAGGTGGAATTCTGCCAGCAGAGAGTTTTCCCTTCTGCCCTTCACACAACAATCTATTTGCAACTGAAACTGGATTCTTGATTCCTGAAAAGAAAAATCAGCGAAAAAAATGGGAACATAACATTAAAATATTTTTCCACATAGCATTATAGTGTTCACTTTGGCAATGGAAGTCAGTTTCCTTTACTTTCCATGGCTTTGCCAAGTCATTAAGAGACACTTTATGTTATGTTTCAATTTAATAACAATTTTTATCACTTTTTCCTTCACATATCCTATCAGTAGTGATAAAGCCTTCTAATCAACATTCCACCACCACCATTTTTTTCTTAAAAAAAGAAAAAAAAAAAAAAAAGAAAGAATCATATTGAAATATCATGAATTATCTCCTACCACAGAAATCTCAAATTAAATCTATGGTATTCTATAGGCCAAAGATGTTTTAGGAGCATTAATTTTTCAAGATGGAATGAGCTTTCATTTGGATCTATCTGGCCAGAATGGGGATTATAGGATTCAGGCTTAGCTTTCTCTTGCTCCCCCATTTCCTTCTTCCCCACGGTTGGAATGGCACATTTTATAACAATCAAGCCTTGAAACACTTAATTTTACTATTTATTTTAGATTTATATCTACATGAGGAAGTCATTACCATGGTTTAGAACTATTCTAGGATAAAGAACAAAGCTTGAAATGTTGTCAAAAAAGCTATTCAATAGTAACAGTTAAGGCTGTTCAATGTACTTATGACAAAACCTCAACAATCCCTATTTGGGACTGCATACCTATATTTGTTTTGTACTGAAAGCTAAAACTAGACCAAAAAAGCAGTGAAGCACATTAGTTCTAAGATGAAATAAATCCCATATGCAAATGTATCTAACTTTATAACAGCAATAAATCCAAGCGTAACTGATCACGTGGCAGAAATTATAATGAAAAAACCTACAGTATACAGAAATTTTATGTCCTAAGTAAACAGCCTGAAAGATGAGCAGCTGTGACCACTCTCCAGAATACATGAGAGGCTTCAGTTTGGAGGCTAGCACCCCACATAGCCTTCTGACACTATGAAGGAAACTTTGGTCCCTTGGGATCCTAATTGGACCAGCTTAACTAAGAGACCAAAATAACAACTGATCTTGTGATTGAATTATATGCCAATAAGTTCTTCAGTGAGATAGAGAATAAAAGCAAATCTAAAGCCCAATTTAAATGCTTTTTTTAATACTTGCATTTTGTTATAAAATTATCATCCTACAAATTCACCTGAACAAACTCACTCCCACTGTGAATAATGTATAATATCATACAATTGTTCTACATCAAAGGATTATCAATGAACTAATAAGACAATGTTTCACAAAACAAATTAGCACAAAACAGTATTTCAGGGAGCAGGAATGCTTGCCCCTTTTTAAAGGAGGCAGAATTTCTGTAAACAGGGCAGTATTTACAATGCTACCCCCTTCCAAAAAAAGTAACAAAAAGAATAAAATTGATCTTTGCACTTAAATAGTTAGCTTTGTAATACATAGTTAACATACCACTCAGTGCTCCAACTGCTCCAAAATTTAATGACTTTCCATCCATTATACTGGCATCACATTCTATCTCACCCAGAAGGTTTAGGTTAGACCCCAATCCTGCATTTGTAAAAGGAGAATCCTAAAAATAAGAACAAAACACTATAAGGCCACATCCATAGCAGATGAGATCAAAACTTTTGTATAACCGATCTGACTGCACCGATCTCGGCACAGTGCGCTTTCTTATTCTAGTAGTTTAATCTTTCACAACAAAAACAACAGCAATTTGAACACAAAATCTCGAATTACTACAATGGATACCTTATACCTGCTCAACTATAGTAATGCACTAATATAAAAACCAACCACTCAACAATTTAAGATGATCATTTCTAAGCAAGCAAAAGCCTTACAACACAAATGAAAATCTCACCCTTCCTCCCCAAAACACACACTTCCATTAGCCCCTAACTCATTAAAAACCATTTAAGTATTTAAATAGATGTAATGAGACATCTATTAATCACTGCACAAACCACAGTCTACCTGTTCTTTTCCTTAACATTCTTAGCCTATGATTGCAGTTCTGCATGCAGAAATAGAGAATTGGCATCAGCAACAATTCGCTTTGCAAAACGTCTATTTGTATAGAAAAAAAATCCTACTATAGAGAAAAATAAAATTTCTATTTGTATAAGGACAGTTATTACTGCAGTATGGTAATTTCTTGCGAACAAAACAAACAAACAAAAAAACCCAGCAAAAAAAACCAAGGCGTATTTCATAGAACGTATGGACATTTAATAAACTAATTAAAAAACTAACTCCTCTTTTATTAGCACCTTCTGTAGCTTTTTGGAAACTCGAGGTTCTCAAACAACAAGTTTTGCATGCTAGAATTAAAAACATCCATTTTACATCACCATTTCTTCAGACCATCACCATGACATTAAAACCACAGAATTTCAAAGTAGGACAGCTCAGGAGTCTCACTACCAACATAATTCCCTCCTTCTAGATGCAAGCACAGAAAGAGCAGAGAACAAAGAAAGATAACAAACAGCTCAGAAGAGTCAAACAGTAACATTTCAGAGAGATACTGCACGTTTTCAGCTTCCCATCTGTTTTGATTACAAGAGAATTGTATTTTTTCTATTACAACCTGATGTGACAAAGAAAAATGGTTGTCTAGACCACATGTGAACACGTCAATGAAATCAGATGGTCATACTTTTAAAGTACATGTAATAAAAGCTGAATCAGGAAACAAATCTACTGGAAATAGCTCAAAGTTCTGTCTGATATGTTAAGCGAACTGGTTCCTTTTTGTACATACTAATTTGGAAAGAGTACAAGGAAACAAAGGAAAGAGAGCACACAGAAATGAAAAATAAACTTGATGCTAGTAGCTCACTTAGCTTTTGTTAGCTTTCAAATGAGCAAGTAGCAACTAAATTAAAAATCTGTTTTGCAAGATGTTGATTCTAATTTAGAAAGATATTGAAATTGTTCTTAGAATTTGAGTCACCAAAATGTCTTCCTGAAGAATTACGAATACATAATACACGATTAATACATAATTTTGAAACAGGCTCTAATTTCTCTGTGTTCCTACCAATCTTTATCTTCTGCTTTTTCCTTCTGCATCCAAGAAGCAGCACAAGATTTTACACAATTTTATCTCATCCTATTTCATCCCACACCACAACAGATCTTCAAATTCATTGTGTATACTCATTGTGCTGTTCATTTTGACAGCTATGCCTCACAGCAAATAAACTTGAGAAGATTTTAGGATAATGAAACATATACAGTTTAGTGCACCGGGAGTAACTTTCTCTAGAAGGTTGGGGGGGGTGGGAATATGATTTAAAAAAAGGCTACCAAGATGATGGCCTTGAAAAGGTGCAAGACTGCAGAACAGCCAATGGGTTAACTGACTTCACTGCTCCCCAGGCCCTACAAGTACAAAGAAAATTAAGTCAGTGAAGTTTAGACCAAGAGGAGCAGAGAAGTGGTGGAAGGAATCTGAATGTGAATGGTGAAGGTACTTGGAGGACTACGTAAAAACAAGAATGCATTAGGATGAATAATGTTTACTCCTAGTGTTGTCCAAGTTCCTTTCCCATGGGTCATCAGATTGCATAAACCTGCAAGCATGGAGACAAGTTTCTAATGTTCTGTTCCAAAAATATTCACTCAGCACATTATACTCCAAAGCATTTTCAAAGAGGAAGAATTTTGAGCTCTACAGATTTGTCACTGCCACAAAGCAGACAGTTTTTATACTAAGATATGTCATGGTCAAATAAAGGGAGTAAAAAGGACCTATCAGAAGTCTAATTAACACTGTCCAGAATCCTTCTGCGGTCAAGACACAGAGCTCTCCTCCACCTGATAAACATAATGATCAAAAGAGGGTAGGGAAAAAATACACTATACAGAGTGTCACTAGTTCACATTATTTCTAAAAATCTAAACGTGTTTGATGCTTTGTCATTGCACCTTCACTGGCACATCATCAAGGATGGACCAAGACACACCTTATCCAGAGACAAAGCAAATCACACTGTTTATCCCTACAGAATATTTATCAGAATACTACAGAATATAAATAACAACTCTACATTAACAAAATCGCAGATGCCTCTCTGGTGGCATAACTCTTTCATTTTAGCACTCGTGAGGAAACTTAGCAGTACACTAAGGCACAACATGAATAACTTCCCCAGTAAAAAGAAATAAAGACCAAATTCCCAGCATCTGCTAAAAATTTCAGTGGAGCTTTACCTTGCTTTACAATCAGAATGCATTCAAGTTTAAGAAGACAGGCACAGAACTGCCAAGGGGAAGGTGGTCTACTCTAACTTCACAGATCTGAAAGGTGATTCGGTAAGAGCTTTACACGGTGCAGAAACTGGGTGTGAATGCATAGAATTTTTGATACCTATCTTGAGTATCTCTGACATGAGATACAAGCCTTTGAAATGAGGCAGAGAAGAACCTTTATAAAAAATGGAAACAGAAAGTCATACCTACTTCTATGAACCAGGAAGGACGTGAAATACACCACGCAAGTCCTTCTCTTTTTTGGAAACATTAATCTGTGCAAAAGCCTCAGTAAAAGATTTCAAGATTGATATACAAATGGAAGAATACAACTTATGAAAATCAAGGTGTATTTTGAAATGACAATTCAAAATCTTGAAGGAATGCAGAAACATCTGCATTCAGAAGCGTGCATGCTTTCAAAACGGGAATAAACGGACTTAATTGAAGCAGTCTCTTCATACGGTCAGACAGAAAAATGCAGTAATGCAAGAATTATGTGACTACCAGAGGATGGGGATGAATCACATCAAAATATGTATCCAATAAGAGGAAGAAAGTGAAAGGAGGAAAAGGTTTATAATACAGAAGGTATCTTCAGATATACACTTTTATTTAAAAACAGAAACAGAGATCAGCCTTTATATTTCTAACAAAGACTGAAGAAAGACAAGAAAGCAAACCAAGCACAAGCTTCACATGTTAACAGCAAGCCCTATTATCACAGAAAAGTAAAAAACAAGCTGGAAAAGACCAACAAATCATTATTCAAAGCATTTGAACAAAATGTAAGCTTTCGATTATGTGAAAAATACTAGACTACCTGGCAATTACACTACCACTGAACCATCTCTAACTTACAACAAAAACCTGTAGCAAAGGAGATAATACAAAGCTTTAAGACATGAAATGAGTTTCATTTGCTCAAGTTACTCATCTTGTAAAACCTCTCAAGCAACCGAGGGTATAATTTTTTTTTTTAAATCCTTTTTGCTTCAAGATGTATTTATATATGTTCTGGCAAATACAGGCATGCTGAAATTTCTAACTTCAATCAAAGTTGGAATGCTTGAAGAAGTTAATCAATGCTATAACACTAACAGGACTGAACTACATTTAGGCAAGTAGTTAAAATGCTCTATTTTCAACATGCATTAAAGAACATTCCATCTACCTCCAATGTATTTTTTTTCCATGGCTTGTTTGCAACTTTTAAAAGGGATTCAAAGTCTACTGGAATTTCTTTTTTACATACTGTAATTTTAAAATGTATTTTTCTATGGAATTTAAGTGACAAAAGTCACTAGAGTCATGTTTCTTCCAATTACACTAACTAGAATGTCTTCAAAAAACAATTCTGTCACAGATTACTGTTAGCCTTCTGCTGCAAAACATCACAGTAATGCTTTTAACTAGAATTAACAACTTGCAGTTCATTACCCATTAAAAGTTCATCTACAGTGACTGCCTTAACACAACAAGGCTGCTGGCATTCTGCTTTTATCTTTAAGAGATACCCTTGGGACTAAGACTGTATATTCAAAAATCTTTATTACTATAAAATTAATAAAAACACAAAAACAAAGAAAAAATTAACAAGAAGCAAGTTCTCTCACTGCAAAATTTTGCTGACAGCCACACAAACCCACTGCTGGAGTATCCCAGTAGGTTCAAGATATCCTTTGCATTGATCTACAACAACCATGAAAAAAAAAATGCAAAGAAAATGGAGCAATTTCAGTAACAAGGAGATCAAAATGCAAAATGTGAAACCCGCTTCCTCAACAGGCATATTAATTTCCGATTTAAATGTTGTTCATAATAAACACTCTACTGAAGTCAGGTTAAAAAACAAGTGGTCTACACAGTATTAATAAACTTAGAAATAAGTTTGAAATCATCATCATTCTTTACAACAAACATGTTTTTGTCTCCAGAACCTGAAGAGTAGACGTTCTCAAGTGCTCTACAGTCACAGAAAAACTTGAAATTGTACATTGTTCCCACAACCAGTCATAAATGCAGTCACCATGTGGTTCTTTGGAAAACTGCAAGTGCAAGCAGACAGTGTAAACGAGGAGTCTTATGAAGCACCTTGTCGAGACCCATTTTGTTACCAAAAGCTGAAAGAGGTAACAAGTTCATTTGTTTGTCTGCAATGACAGAGTTCACAAACTGGGAAACGTAACTGCCTTTAGTCAACTTATCAAATACAGCTGATGCTTACGAAGACCAGCAGTTATTTTAAGAGTATTCTGGTCAGCTTCTCTTCTTGTTACTTTGTAAAAGAAATCTACCTTTTCTCTACTTAACTATTAGCATTATTATCTTAATCACCGATTACTTTTTCACTGGAGATTCGTATAATTCAACACAGAACGGCTGTTCTTTCTCCATTTAGAGCCTGCAAAAATATATTAAAAAAAACCCCAAAAAAACCCAGACAGCATACCACAAGCAAACTGTCAGCTTGCTCATAAAAGATCAAGAGCAAGTCTTGCGCCTCAACAAGTCTTTGAAGTGATGCCTCTTGGATTAGCTGAAATTCTGTGTAAAAGGAGTTGTGTAATTGAGTGGAACGGAAGAAAAAAAAAAATCATCTTTTGTGACATTTCCACTAAAAGATATTTGTGCCTTGCAAAGACTACAGATTTTTGGAATACAGAATTAAAAGTCCTAGACAACTGTAAAACTCGATAAATATTTTAGATAAACTCACAGAAATGTGTTCTACAGCAATCAAAACACCAAGTAGTTACAAACATTACTCCACAAAGAGGTCTGTTATTACATGTTACACAAATTTCTGTTGTTCTTAATCTGGATTACAGTGACACATGTAAACAAACATGGTTTTCATACAGATTTTCACTGTGTATTTGCCAGCACAAAATGCTAAAGCACATTACGACAAGTTGCTATTTTTTCTTGCATAAACAAGAAGGTCATGATAGCTCATTAGAGACAGTCAATGTTTTTACCCATAAAATTTTGTAATTGATGAGAAAAACTATTCCATTTGCTTTATTGACTTGCCACATGCAATTTTGGTTTTTCCATAGAACAAGAGGAAAAAAAGTCAGAATTAAAATGGAAGGTGCAGCTCCAGAAATGACAGAGATGTCTGGAGGTGGTGTTCAGAATGAGATATGAGCAGATACAAACCTTTCACCAGTTTAAATGCTGATAGTCAAACCCTGGAATTTCTCACACTGGATCCAAAAACCTGCCACTGCAAACCACATCATTTTCTGGTTTGAGTATACCTTTGATCTTTCTTCAGTGTTACTGCATAGCTACATACTTTAAGTTAAAAGAAACCCAGATACCAAACCCTATGTTCTTTATCACAGTAACAGAGAGAACTCACAATTATGAAGTTATATAAAACACCTCAAGAACAAATAAAAGCAAATAATTCCATTAATGATAGCATTACAACCTGAATAAAGCAATATTTAATCTTAAAAACAGGAAAAAGGAAAAAAAGAAATGGTTTGTGAAACAGTACACATAAAAATACTACCGAAGACGATTATAAAACCAGAAAGTGGAATGAATGGCAGGCATCACAACAGCAGCAAGACAGATGATGAAAAAAAGGTTGCTGATGGGAATAATTTCATAAAAGGGTTTTCATTTCATCTTAAAGCCATAACTTCTTACACAGATGTTACTTCAGAGTATTTAAATCTACTAAAAGAAGAAAAGTTTCTCAGGGATAACAAAAACAGATATAATATTCACCCCAGGCACAGCTGCAAAGAGATATTTTACTGTTAAGCTTCTTAAAAATATGTTTTCTTCTACGTAGCTCAGGAACACGATAAAAATCACAACACAAAGTAGGTTGATTTTTTTCCGCTGAAGAGGGAACTTACCCACAAAACAAGCTTGTGGAGTAACAAGAGTCTCAGCTTATAGAAGTGCATTATAAATAATTTCATTAGAGAGATGCTTTTTGTTTTCACCGAGCTGTATTCTAATGTGTAAGATAACACATGAAAGCATATTTGAACAGTTCAGTGGAGACCAAAAGTACTGTTTAAAGCCAAGAAGCTTGCCAAGTTTGCATGACTGAAGTCTTGGCTCCTAGTCAACATGTCTAACACATACTGAAGTACATACTGCCTGCTTTACTCTAACACTGTCAAGTATGTTAATTAACACTTATCCAACATACATGTAAGCAAATCCACTGCTAATCCTCTCCGAATACTGCCATAAATTCCAAACCAAGGAAATTATTTTTACAGCACTTACCTTGCCTTCTTTCTTTACTAATAAAGTTGGAGAGGAAAAAGCAAATACTCCTTACAGAAGAGGAATACCTGTTTCAGTCATTACTGCCATAAGGGATTAGCGGATCTGGGGCAGTAACCAAACTGCCTCATTTATATCCCAGAAATTCTTTTAGCTGTACTCTCCTCTACATTATTCCATAGGGACCCTTCACTAAATTCAGATGCTATAAAAATCTCATCACACTTTTCCAGTACACATATTTTATCATACAAATCAGAAAAAAGCATTATCTTACACCAAAGACACATTGCTCTGAACAGCCTGCTTCTTTTTAGTCTGTTATCCTATCAGAGACCATAAATACACAAGGTAAAAAGATGTAAGAAAAGAAGCCTTCGGGAACTGCATTCATTTAAGCATATGGCAAAAAATGGCACAGGACAAAGGAGAACTTAAAATTCCTACTTTATTTTCACAGAGTCCTCATTGGATGGAGAGACAAGCAGCATTAAACATGTACAATTATATTTGTAGAATTATCTCAAATAACTGAAAAAGATATGAATAACACAACCCAAGAATGCATAGCCAGAGACAAATTACCTCAATATAGTTACTACATGAAAGCATTAATAGAACTATTGAAGACTAACTACAACTAAATTCTTTGGATCATAATTTCAAGAAATGAAATGTAACTTTAATACAAACAAAAGCAACAAGCACTTATTCTACAATTTCTAGTTAACATGTATGACCAGCAGCATGATTTTTTTCCCTAAGAAGCTGAGCCAGTACAGTCTGCCTGTAGCTCAGTAAGTCAGAAATAAACTTCCCTAAGTGTTCACTAAGTCTTTAAAGACTATATTTACTCTTGAAAGTTAAAGACTATCTGATAAGGCACACCTAAAATGACAACCAATTGAACCAACCAGGCAGCTTTTATTCAGTTCAAATTTTGAGAAACTCTTGACACAAATTTACTTCAAAATATAATGGAAAAGCAAAAGATAAAATTAGCATAACACAAAAATGGAAATCTCACTACATTTTTCATGTGAATTAATACCTTCCTACAGAAAAATCTGGCAATGTACTTGAGACATACTTACTACTAGTCAGAAACTCATACCTCTAATTCTATAAGTGCTGCAGTCACCGCATCTGTTGCAAGAGCACCAGCCTGTAGCTTTTCAATTGCCTGTAAAACAGAAATTTTAGTTAATAAGGAAATTCTAATATTCTGTGACTAAGCACTACATTTTCCTAGTCCTGTACAGAACAAAATCTTCAGCAAATTAGTTTCAAATGTAATAGGACACAAAAACACGGGGCACTGGAAACAGTATGCACCACACAAGGGCAGTTCTAAAGGCACAATTTTACTACTCTAACACCTCATGGTCAAATTTATAGCAAAATAAATTCTTATACCTGGTGTCCTCAAACACTTCATGTTTCAGTCAAGAAGTTTCTAGTATTTTTTTCAAGACTCAACAAAAATCCCTAGTACCATATATGGTAGTTGTCATGGAACTGAACAGAATCTACAAGCAACCTCATCTAAAAGCCAACACGTGAAAACAAATCAAGACAATGTAATCTTCAAATTATATACGCACAAAAAAAAATGAACTTCTGAAGTCTAATATTATTTTTTGGATCCCTACTGGACAAGGCCTTACACTCAAGTTCTCTCAGGGAATCCCTGAAAACAACCATGGCCGCATCCTTAGTTGCAAGACAAAACAGTTTGTCCTTCATGCAAGTTATTTATGTTGGCTCCTGATCTTAAGAAACCAAAGAGAATCTCAAATTAGACTTAGATTCAACAGCAAACAACCTTTTTTCACACATAATTAGCTGGACAATGAGTATCATCAGGGTTAATGCACAGGCTAACTTCAGTGAAGACAGTGTTACATTTGGATGTTTTGAGGCTTCTCATTACAAAATGAGATTGGTATTAGGATTGAGCAATAGAACTGTAAAATAAAGTGGTAATTATCAGAGGCCAACTCTGAGACTCTTCTAATAAGCTTGCCAAGCTCCCCAGCTCCTTCTCCCCGGAGAAAGCAAAAGGCATTAGAAATTCTGGAGACAGGTCTTCCAACTTCTCATTCAACACCTTGTAGACAAGACTTGTCAGTTCCAAAGATAAGTTCTTGGAGGAGATAAAAAAAAAATATTTTCAATGGAAATGAAAGTCTTGCCATTTCTCCCTTTCCAGATTTGGGAAGAGGGTTTTGATTTTGTTGTTGTCGTTGCTTTTCCTGTTTCTACATCCCTTCCTATTAAAACGTTAAGAGCTATCAAGAAGAAAAGAAGTCTAGAAATGCTGTATTCATTGAGCAATCTGGATGCTGGAGTTTAAATAAATTCCAAAAAGGGTAGTCATTGGTGAAAGAAAAATCCAGACACCATATTTAGTTCTCGAAATCCCAAAGCCTTGGGAACAGCGCAGGAATACCTCGTGTAGGTACCACTGCAACCCTCTCCTGTTCCTCCACTGTTCCTTTAGCGTTTGCTACTTGCCACCACTGATGAGAATGTTGCTGCACCTCACAGCCACACACTCCGTTGACTCTATCACTTTAACTCTTGCTGCTCCATTTTTCCTCTAGAAATGAGTACAGCCTGAGGGGCTAAACCCAGACATGTCCAATTATACTGAAGGGATGGTGCTATTCAATATATTTCTTGTATATCCACCATGAGATTGGAGCTGGTAAGACATACCTTCTGACAGGCTCTTTTGCACACATGCTTGTATTCTTTAGCTTTGGATTCGGAATGATAACCTGCACCTACAATTAAGGCAAAAAGAAAAGAGATTAATATTACACGTCAAAACTACAGCCTACGGTTTGCATAATGAATTAAGATACAGCCTTCCATATTCTGGATTACACTGGCATTTCCTTTTTCTGTCAATAATTGACAATTTTATGCATTCTGACATTAATTCAAATACACTCAGTAAAATATAAGCTAGAGAGCAAATCTGCAGAAGCATACAGGTGTAAATCTCAGTGCCATACAACCTCTTCCTATGAGCATTCTCTAAGGGATTCCAGTTTTGCTCATTCTTGGAAGATTTTCAACATAGCTTTTTTTAATTTATTTATTGCCCACCACCATGCAAACCCATCTAGTTTTAAATAAAACTCCAATTTTCCTTGTACTGCAATTATCGTTCTGTTCATCTTCTCAGGCTTATGCTACATTTTTAGAATCATTATTCCTGCTTTAGAACCAGGAGAGTTCTTGGAAATAAAAATTACACCAATTTTTTCACCTTTTCCTCATTTTCAGTCTTTACTTCTATCCTGTTGCACCTAACCATTCTGCCCTGCATTGTAGCTATTGCCCCTATACCTCAAAAATTTATAAGTACCCACTATCTAACTAAATACAGTATCAGAAAAATAAGACAAGACCACCACACTGATATTTAAATTCCATCTCCTTCTGTTTTCTTGGTTTCAAACTTTGAGGACGCTTGTATTTATCTCAACTTCCCTTTCCTCACCTCTAGAAATGTCAGCTTCAAGAGCTAATAAGTTTTAACACTACTAATGAAAGAAAAAGAAATTTAAACAGAGTAAAGTAATGCAGTAAAGGACAACATATTGAACAATTCTAATTGCTCTTAAAATAGAATACCTGGGTCATCAAATATCTACCCAGAATAAGTTCTTTGAGGGTCTGGGTGTTTGATTTTTTCATTTGAAGGATTTTATAAACCAAGTAGCATGTTATTTTTTTAAAATATTTTAGTTACCAGGAGGATACTTGGCTCAATTTCACCTCAAGCCATCACACACATGCAAAAAGCCACATATAAGCATCACTAATATTTTCAAGATTAACAGTATTTAAGGCAGAACCCATTAGAAAAGAATTTACGAACAAGACACATGACACCATTTTTGCAACACATCTGAGTAGATGACCTTTCCCTCACATGTGGAAAAAATAAATAGAAATTCACTTAAAAACGAACAATCAAAAATCCCAACTACTTTCAAAAGGGTAAAAGAAGTTAAGTTCTGCAACAAACAGCCTCTATATTTTCTAGATTTTTTCCAAGCTTAGCAGATAACTGCAGATAAAAAAGTAAATTAGACATTTTATGAACATTTAATTTAGGGATTTTGTTTAGGAAAACCTTTGTCAAGGAGGAAAAAGTAAAAATTCAGAACACCCAAGCCTCTACATTTTTATTAATAATTTCTAAGATCATCCAACCAATGCAACTTGCAATCAAACTCTCCACTCATAGATTTAGATCCAAACTTAATGACACTTCCTGAACATACTAGTAGTCCAAAGCCAACATAAAATTTAAGTTGATATTTAGTTTGTATAGGCACTATCTCCATTCCAGCTGTCACGCTCCTGCATCTTACCTGCATGGACAAGCACAAATCCCACTCGTTTCCCTCTTTGGGTTTGCTTTGTTTCGGGCTCTTTAACCACCACTTTTACAGCTGTAACCTGAGATGATTTGGAAGGTAACACTTCTACTGAACTTATCCCCTTCTCCATGATCATACATTAGGATCACCATCTTCTACTGGAAAAGGGCATCCTTCCATTCAAAAATAAACTCTGGAGAGGAATCATCCTAAAACCAAAACACATATATGCATTAGATACTGATTTCAAGAGATTAATCTCATACAAATAACTTCAGAAAGAACTTCTGGAAGAGAGGTTTGAAACAAGAATAGTATGCCTCATGAGAAAAGGGCTTCTGAGTTCTAGCTCTTCACTAGATAGCAGGGTTAATGAGCCGTAAAGTAATCAAAGTCCATGTTGCAAGTTGAAAGCAGCCTTTTCTTTACAATTTAATTTGAACTAATAATGTTTCCAGACATTGCAGGGAATTGTCAGTATAAGGTTTGCCCATGACTGAAAGGTGCTTTCCATGGTCTCCTTGTACTCATCCGTACAAAAAAACTTCTCCGCCCATTGCGCCTACCTGGTTTCTACCATGATGATGTTCCATAGCCACAATCTTACTTCTTACAAGTGATGTTCCTTCCTTTTGTGGAAAGTCTTAAGCAGCACTGTAGCAATGCTGGCAAAGGCTGAAAGACAGTCTATGTGGTTGCATGGCAGAGTCTCCTACCCTCACATCACATACTGGTATCTGCCTGCATGATTTTGTGTCTACATTTTATGTAGGGGATGTAGAAACTGTGCATTAACACGAATTCAATAGCCATATAAGAAGTTATGAACATGTGCTCCAGAGAATTGCAGCAGATGAGTAACACTTAAAAATTCCATATCGTTTCCTTTCTTTTTCAGGAAACAACTGTTTAAGATTCTACAATGAATTCCTACTCTTCTGTACATTTTCATCCCTTACCCTTATTATTCTCCACTAATTTGAGGGGGTGGGAGAAAAAAAGAAATAAATTTATATTTCTTATGACAAAGTATTCCTAAAAAAATGCCAAATAAACTTAAAAAAGTGAAAAAAGGCTGCCTGGATAAGTATAAGGATGTCTACCATGAGTACTGGTGAACCACAACATGCCCAAGTCAACTTCAAATAATTTAGTAACCCTGTTTGTTTTCTTTCTTAATGCTTAAGATGTTTATAGAATTCTATGTTTCTAGAAATTTAGTGGAAAAAACCCCAGTATTTTCTAGTATACAAGACAAAAAAAAGAAGCTCCCAAGTACAGAACTATGTATTTTTCAGCAGTCAAAATCAAATTCACCGTATGTACTACTCCTCTTACCACAGCCTACTACAAGTTAATCCTGACACAATACCATTTTCTCTAGTTCAGGAGGTAAAATTAACAACAGAGACATTCTACATGTTGAATTAATTCAGGAAGTAAAAAAGCATATAGTATTAATGCATGAATGAAGAAAACGTCTGTAAGATATTAAGATACTCCAGTGTGATGTCTATCATATAGTTATACAATTCTACTTTAAGTGTGAACTTATTGTTATAATAACAAAAATATATTTTATATGCAAAATGAAAGACCACTACAATACATAGACTCTACAAAAAGAAAAAGCAGTTATGGACTACGTGCAATCGTAATGGTCTCCCATACAAACTTCAGGGCTAAAATTCAAACCTTAATCAGTGCCTTTTCTTCCTTTTACATAATGATAATAATGAAGAAAGTTCCAGCAGCCATTTCAGCACAGGCAGTAAGCTGAAACACGACCTATTTCCTACAAACTCTGCTTTGCTGCATCTTAATACACCACACAAAATATCAACAGGGATGTGACAAAGGCTAAAGTACCATAACAGATGAGCAAGTAAAAAACTATATTTTTGCTGAAACAGAAGAAATAAGGTGGCAGTAGGAAAAGCAGGAATGATGGTAGTTCAATCCTTTTTGAAAAGGAAGATACAGATGACACTGAAAAATTAATTAATGGCATAACTCCAGTCTGAAAAACCCAATTAGGCCTTTGCACGCACTTGGGTCTGAGAACATGTTTATTTTTATTGGGCAACATAAAGTCAACCTATCTCAGCAATTTTCTTCACTTTGTAAGCTCCCATTGGATCCAACCTTTCTCTTTCTAGGTTTTTTCTAGGATTTATCTGTTCTCTTTCCCGGCTGTCATACATTCACCACTTCAGATCTCATCCTCCCTTGTTACATAGCTCACCGCTTTACATTTGTGCAGCTGCAGACATGGTGGAGGAACATACTCTCGTTTGACTCCTGAAGAACACAAGCCATAATGATTTTAAGTAATTAACCCAAAGCACTCATTGCACTGAAAAAGCAACTCTGAACACTACGTAAGCACTCAGAAAAATTTAAATAATTCGAGCGTGAGACGCAACGTATAAAGAGTCTCAGTCTTTCGGTGCGCTTGCCATACATCGAGGCTACGGCTATTCTATCAGCCCAGAGGTGGCTCTCGCCGTCTTCCTCAGATTCAAAGCTCTACCCAATGCTCACTGCACAGCAAGCAGCCCTATCGCACAAGCACAAACGCGGCAGGGGAGATGAAGGCAGAGACGTACACACCGATACCCCCCCTCTCAATAGTAGCAATGTGAAAGCGCTCGTTTATAAAAGCTTTTGGCGTTTACAGGTCGAGGCCTGAGGGAAGAAGAGCACCAGAGCGAGAGGAAAGCGCTTAACCCCACGAGCGAGCAGCCGAGCCCTGAACGCTTCAACAACCAAGGGGGAAAGGGCAGCAACCGAGAAGCTGACGACGAAACGAGCAAACAGCAGCCACAAAACAAAAGTGGAAAAGAAACTTTTATTTGGAGAAAAATCCTCGGCGAGACCGACCGCCGCCGTCCCACGGAAACTCCCAGGGAGGACCGGACAGCCCCTCGCCAGCACGGAGCCCGCACAAGCCGGGAGGCGCGCACGTCTGCCCAGCGGAAGGAGCTGGGGCGGCCCCAGGGCGGGAAAGAGGCGCAGCCCGGCTCATCCTCAGACCCGTTACCGCCTTCACGGAGCCGGGAGCCGGGGAGTGGGCCCGGGGCCCCGGCATCACCCAGGGGTACCACGCACCCCCCCAACTCTGCCCCGCGAAAAGCGGGGCCGCTGCGGCGGGGGTGACGTCACCCTGGGGAGCCCCCGCCGGCGCCGCGCGGCCGCCTCGCGGGGCGGCCGTTACTCCCTACAGGCGCTCGCAGGGCCCTAGAGAAGAGGCTGAACGGGCGCGGGCGCGGGGAACTAGGAGAGCAGAGGCCGGGGAGAGGCGGGGACCGGCGGGCTAAGGCGGGGCAGGGCGGAACCAGGCACGAAGCACTCACCCTCCACCGCCGCCAGCCTCGCGCACACCCGGAACCGTCCGCCTGCCCGTTGCCTCGGTGAGGATGAGGCGTCCCGCCTACCGCCTCCCCCCGATTGGGCGAGGAGAGCAAGGCGAGCGGAAATGGCGTGTGGCGGATTGGCGGTTCGGAAGGCGAATGCCGCGCCGGCTACCGCCGCCGGGGTGCAGAGGGCTCTGTCCAGGAGCGGGCGCTGCGGATGTGGGGCTGCGCTTCCGCGGGTGGCTGGGCTGAGCGGTCCGCGGCCTCGGCCGGGTGCTGCCGGCCGCGGGGAGCTCTAGAGAACTCCTGAGAGCGAGCAGAGGGCGGCCATCGGCTTCTCTGCGGGGCGGGGGAAATGTCGGCCGCGGCTTCCCCAAGGGGAAGGCGCCGGTGAAGGTGGTGCCTGGACGAGAGAGACGGACCCGGGGCTGTGGGGAGTGAGGGTGGGAGGCGGGCACGGCCACGTAACTGCCTGCGAAGCAGCTTTTGCCCGCCGGACCCGTGCTGGGCTGCTGGGCCTTCGGGCCGCCATTCACCCCTTCGGTGACTTCTTCGCAAACGGCTGTTTCTGCGGAGGTAAACCTAACGAAAAAACGAGTCCAGTCTCCGGGCTGTGTTGGGTGTAAGGCGTTAGATAATGGCCTCTGTTTCTGTTAACCTTGCCCCTGGCAGACTCGTGACTTGATGATCTTGAAGGTCATTTCCAACCTTAATGATTGATTCTATGATCCTGAGAGCTGCCTGGAACAAAACAAAATTCGCTGTTTACAAATAAGTATTTTTCATAATAGCACTGTCAGGAAATTTTCTCAGCAACTGGATGTTTTACATCATTCTGCTTCGGTGGGCATTTAAGTCTCGTGTACTATTAAAGAAATACTACGTTCTTGCTAATTTCTGTTTGTTTTGCTGTAAAAGAGACTTGACATAACTTTCTAAACTTCCTTTCCCAGGAATGAGGGTAGCCATAATTATATCCCATTTATGGTGATAACTGTCACAGAATCACAGAGTGTCAGGGGTTGGAAGGGACCTCAAAGATCCTCTAGTCCAACCCCCCTGCCAGAGCATGATCACCTAGAGCAGGTCACACAGGAATGTGTCCAGGTGGGTTTTGAATGTCTCCAGAGAAGAAGACTCCACAACTTCCATGGGCAGCCTGTGCCAGTGCTCTTGTCAGTGGTTTCCAAGGTGCCTTTACACTCACACCTCCTGTTCCTTTTCATAGGACTGTGAAATGAGACCAGATGTCTTTACAGACTTACTTATATTGTACATTCATCTTAGCTAACACCTCAAATGCTCATTTGCAAAGGTCAGCTTTTTCAAGTTGAAACTGTAAACTTGTTATAAAAAGACACATTTGTTCTTTTTGCAGAATTCACTAAAGAGGTTTCCCTAATCTCTTGCTCAAGCTCCAACGTGCAAAGTGATAGAATATATTTTATATAACATATTCTCCTGACCCCTCTAGATGAAGCAGATTTCAGCTCCTCTCCCTTCTTGTCCTAAAAGCAAGCATAAGCTGTAGCTGTTACAGTGGTTTCTGCCACAGTGGACAGTATAATTTGTTCTCTACAGACCAGCTGTCAGGAAATCACCTGCTTCAGACAAACTACATCTTTAGAGGGAATTTCACGAATCAAGTTTCTACAGTACTTTCTCTGACACCTATTTCATTCACTAGCCAAAACGTATTTCAAAGCAAATAATAACTAGTAATAGCTTACAGTGTAAGACAAACATAATTTATTCTCTCTTGTGTTTGTAGTGAATACATTTTAGCCTGTGGCTACTGTGTTTTACACACGTTATACTAGATACTAAACGTTACCAGAAACTTGAGCAGTTAACAGACAAGAGCCACACGAAGTATCTGGAAACTAAACTTTCTACTCCCCAGATTTTATTCTGTCCCACTGCGTCTCAGTATTCCTATGTAGGATCTTCCCTAGGCTCCTTCCTGACCTGCCTTATAATCACAGAAACCCCTTTTATGGCTCTTTTCCCAATAAATAACAATGTGCTTCCATTAATGTTCTTCCCCCCCCCTCCCCCCCCAAAGACCAGCTTTAAATGTTTTAAATGATGCAAAAAATGTCAAGAACAAACGCAAGCCTCCTTTTTCAACACACGTTTTTGGCACACACAACTATGTGGCTTATGGAGATCAGCTTTTGTCTTCCATGTTACCAGGTGCTTCCTCTTCTGTTGGATAAAACTACAAGGAAACAACGTGAAGTCCACAAACCCTTAGAAAATCTTTGGCTTCCTCTCACAGATTTTAACATGATGTCCAAATCCCAGTTGCAAGTTGCTCTGTTGCCAATTTTTTTTTTTTCATTCTTTTTAAAGTCCTCATTCTTGACAGGAACCAAGGAGATTCCACAAAGTACATTTTTTTTTGCCTCTCAGATGGCAATAGTTACATCTGAGCAAGGACAGTCTGATTTGGGGGGGGAAGGGAGGCTGTTTTGTCAAAGTGTTGCAATGCAGTTGCCTTCTGGCTGCAGCCTTTCTTCGACACACAGCACTGACCACTACCACAGCTGTTTTGATTTGACCTTTTGCAGTCATGTCTATGTCCTCTATAAGGTCCTACACACCTTCTGCCCCCACCCCATTTTCCCTTTCTCTGTCCACCTCTCATGTCTGTCAGCTAAGAAACAGGCAGCAAAACTTGTGGCTGACTGAGCTACACATACTATGACTTGACCCTTCTGATCTCCTTGAAGTGGGCCAGCGGGTTTAGATTACAAAGACTGATGAATGGACAACGTAATCACAGAGCCCTTCTTCCTTTAGGGGGAGAAGCTAAGAAAAGTGTCAATGTTCAGTCCTACCCCGTTCTCCCTAACTGGATTTCAAATCCAAATGTCTGTTTTCACTTGGGTTTTGATGCTTTTACTTAACTTGTCCCTTGCTGCTGATGACAGTTTCCAAATTGGCCAAATATTACTTGTTTTTTTCCTATTTACTGGTCCTCTCTCTTCTCTAGATTTGTGGTGCTACTCCAATAGGAAGGTGATCTCATTCTGTAAATCCTTCCTCAATGTACATGTTTGAAGTGAAATGCTTCCTTTATTCTCTTTATAAAGATTCCAGCTGTGTTTTATGCCTGATTTAGTTTTTTTTCTATTTCTTGCTGATTATATTAGATTTCTTCTTGCACTTTATGTTTTGAAACAGGCTGTACTAGTTATACTTCCTATTTTGATAAAGAGCTTATCTGCTGCTTTAATTTATTCTGAATAAAAGTGTCTTTTCAAGCCCAGCGGCTTCAGTGAGGCTTCATCTCACTTGCTGTACTACAATTAAACCATTCATTAAATAAAATCCGAGGTAAGAATGTAGTCATGTGTGCCACCACTTAATTACTTCTTGGAACTTTTTGTTTTAACACTGACACTTGCGTTCCAGTTTGTGCCCATTGCCGCTTGTCCTATTGTGGGGCATCACTGAAAAGAGTCTGGCCCCATTCTCTTGACCGCTGCCCTTTAGACATTGATAAGATCCCCTATCAATCCTCTCCAGGATAACCAGCCCCACGACTCTTAGCCTTTCCTCATAAGAGAGATGTTCCCATCCCCTCCTCATCTTCATAGCCCTCGGCTGGACTCTCTCCAGTAGTTTTGACCCAGATGAGAGGACAATGTTAAACAATAAATCCAAGGCAACTTTAACGCTTTAAGTGAGGACTGATCTGGTAAGTGGCCATGGGGGCGGGGGGGGGGGGGAGGTGGCGAGGGAAGAAAAAGTCAGGCCCATAGAAAAACAGCCTTACATCAACCATTCCAGTTTATTTTAGGAACTTTGCAACTCATTTCTACAGTCTACAGAAAAAGAAGCTGAATGCACCAAGAAATATGAATAGGAATTGTTACCTGAGCGATTGCATGCAAAAGGAGAAAAGCATCTGAAGGCCATTGTAAAGGCTGCAATCAATCCACTCAGATAACACATTATTAAGCCCCTGAAAGACTGGGTGATCTTTGCAGGTAGCATAAATAAGCCTGCAGTCTTCTCCAGGCATGCTTGTTGTTTCCTCTGCATATGAGGAGGCCCCTTCTTTGACTTCCAGCCAGTAAAATAATGTTTTTTGCAGATAATCAGCCGCTTTACATGAGGAAAATACTCCAGCATCCCGGACCTGTCTAAATAGCATTCCACATACTCCCGTCTGCTCAACGCCCACACACAATTATTTCCAGCGCTTGTTCCATCGCATCGCAAAAAACTCTAACTCTGTGTGATTGCAATCTTCTCTCAGCCAGCTTTCACAGCTGTAACTAGATGGGGGCCAAATCATAAGACAGTGGACTTTTGAGAAATAGAACTTCAAATACGCATTCATCAGCTGTTGCCAAAATAACCACCAGTAGTAAATTCCTGTAAGGTTCTGTCTTTATTCTTTAAAGATGGAAAGTGAGTTATATGCATACTGGGTACTTACTGGCCATTGCAGCAGGATAGTCATCTCCCTGTCAACCGCTGTGGGAAGTCAGGAAGCCAGGACTCACAGAACAGTGGTTTTCAGAATCAGAGATCATTTCTCTTCACGCCCACACAAAGCACAGTGCAGATTTAAATATGACAATTTAAAAGTACATATTTTGGCAAAACAGGCCATGTTGGTGACTAAGTAAATCCTGGACTAGGTTTTCTCCACACGTTTTATCATCTCATTTTTTTTATGGGGTTTGACCTGCATGGTTGCTTTCTGCAGCTCTCTGTGGGTAATGATTTAGTCCAAACCAACGCTGTTTTACTGCACTTAAGGTGTGATACAATTTCAGTAGGGCAGTCTTGACAACAAATCCTGTGATACTGATCCAATTGCAACAAAGAGAGCTCAGGATACCTAAGTTTACTATGAAGCTTCAAGAATAACTGGCAGAATCATCCTCTTACTGGGGAAGTTCTGAATTTCAGGATGTAAATGAGAAAGAAAAAAAAAAAAAAATCCATTCTCATTCCTCAGACTAGCTCATGAGTTCTATCAGCAAATTCATGTTTTCAAGAGATTCGAGATCAGTACAAAAATCGATGCAGGTTTGTTTTAGGATGGAATTTCCACTTTTAGACTACATCTTTACTGTTACCCTTCTTTTGTATATTGCACCTTTTGCCCTTCCAAAAATTTGACTTAGAGCAAAGTAAGGCAGTGACTCTGTGCCAAACACAGCTGCGCTTTCCAACGCAACTTGCTTTGCTGTCTAATGTCAAATTTGGGCCTCTTAAGAAAACCAGCTAACTTTAGTGATAGATTTATATTCCTTACGGGTGTCTTTGCTCTGCTACACCTGTTTTGATGTTACTACAGGCGTGTTGTTTGTAGCCACCCCCTTGTGCAGGATCCCTTTGACTCGGTAGACTCCAGGGAGGGCCCTGCACAGCACACTACTGTTCACTGCTACCAGGTGGAACATACATTGAAGCAGTCAGTGTGGTCTTCAGGACTGAGATGATGATCCATACATGAGGCAGATGAGCTTCCAAGGAGCATAAGGGTTGTAGGGTTTATTTAATAAAAATAAATTAAAATTAAAATCCTGCAAAATAACTTCTTTGTTAGCAAAATCAAGCATTTGGACATCAAAATATAGGATAATGAAGATTGCTCCCTGTCATGGCATTTTCAGGTGAGACTTCAGCTTAAAGAAAAGCATCCATATATGTAACTGAAACAAATACCAGAGCTGAGTTCACACGTACCATGCTTGATTTTTCTCTCTGACACGGTTTTGGTTCTTAGGCATTTGTACTTAGTTTCCTCATACAGAGCTCTAAAATCCATCAAATGAGAAACATGAGAAAAAAAATGCATAACTTGCAGTTGGTTTGGGAATCACTGACCTTCTTTCCCACCTCCAGCTGTAAGGACACGCTTCAAAACAACTCATGGTCAACACCAGAGGCATTGTTCCATCACCACACATCTTCTCTAGCTCCCTCCCTGCTGATGCCGCCCTGTTGTTACCATCGAAGAACTCTTTAAGGCAAAGGACTGGTAGCTCAGGCTGTCCTCAAAAATTCTTCTGAGGCCCAAGGCATCCATCTTGGGGAAGCTCACACAACACCTGCCTCTGAGTGCCCAGGTATTAACCTAAGCAGAAAAGCAGACAGGGGAAGGAGAAAGGGAAGCAGCTTATGCTTAGGGGGTTTCACACTCCACAGAAATTACTTTAACTCTTAATCACAGAATAATCATGGTTGGAAAGGACCTCCTAGATCACCAAGTCCAACTATACCTACAGGAACAAAAAACAACTAAATACAAGACCATTAGAAAAAAACAAAAAACAAAACAAAACAAACAAAAAACCCCACCAAAAACAAAACAAAAAAACCAAAACCCACAAAACCCCACAAAAAACAACAACAAAAAAAAAATCACCAAAAAACGCCCCACCAAAACCACAAGCCCCCTACGTGCCTGCCCCTAGAGCATGTTGTGAAGCACCATGTCAACTCATTTCTTAAATACCTCCAAGGATGGTGACTCAACCACCTCCCCTGGGCAGCCTGGTCCAGTGCCTCACCACTCCCTCCGTAAAGAATTTCTTCCCAATATCTAATCTAATCCTCCCCTGGTGCAACTTCAGACCACTTCCCCTGGTTGTGTAATTAAGTAACTAGGGAGAAGAGGCCAACACCCACCTCTCTACAACCTCCTTTCAGGTAGTTGTAGAGGGCAATGAGGTCCCATTTCAGCCTCCTCTTCTCCAAACTAAACACGCCCAGCTCCCTCAGCCTCCCCCCATACGACTTGTTCTCTAAGCCCCTCATGAGCTTGGTAGCTCTCCTCTGGACACGTTCCAGTACCTCAATGTCTTTCTCATAATGAGGGGTCCAGAACTGAACACAGTACTCAAAAGGAGGCCTCACAAGGGCCGAGTACAAGGGCACGATAACTTCCTGTCTCCTGCCGACCACGCTATTCCTTATACAAGCCAGGATCCTGTTGGCCTTCTTGGCCACCCAGGCACACTGCTGGCTCATGTTCAGCCGGCTGTCTACGAGCACATCCAGGTCCTTTTCTGCTGGGCAGCTTTCCAGCCACTCATGCCCAAGCCTGTAGTGCTGCTGGGGGTTGTTGTGACCGAAATGCCAGACCCGACACTTGGCCTTATTGTACCTCATACAAGTGGCCTTGGCCTATCGATCCAGCCTGTCCAAGTCCCTCTGAAGAGCCTTCCTACCCTCAAGCAGATCAACACTACCACCCAATTTGGTGTTGTCTGCAAACTGACTGAGGGTGCTCTCAATCCCCACATCCAAGTCATCAATAAAGATGCCAAACAAGACTGGCCCCAAAACTGATCCCTGAGGGACACCACTGGTGACTGGCAGCCAGCTGGATTTCACCCCATTAATCACAACTCTCTGGGAATAGCCAGCCAGTTTTTAACCCAGTGAAGAGTACATTTTTCTATACCGTAATTAGACAGTTTCTCCAGGAGAATGCTGTGGATCACTGTGTCAAAGGCCTTACTAAAGTCCAAGTAGATAACACCCACAGCCTTCAACCCACCCGAAAGGCAGGTCACATGGTCACAGAAAGAGATCAGGTTTGTTAAGCAAGATCTCCCTTTCATAAACCCACACTGGCTGTCCCTGATCCCTTGGCTTCCTTCCAATTGCCATGAGAGCTCACTCAAGATAATCCTCTCCATGATCCTTCTAGGTACCGAAGTCAGGCTGACAGGCCTGTAGTTGCCTGGACCCTCCTTCTGGCCCTTCTTGTAGATAGGTCTCACATCAGCCACCCCCCAATCATCTGGTACCTCCCCTTTTGACCAGGATTTCTGAGAAATGATGGAGGGAGGCTTGGTGAGTTCTCCTGCCAGCTTCATAAGTACTCTTGGGTGAATGCCATCTGGCCCCATAGACTTATGAGTATCTAGGTGCAGAAGCAGATCATTAACTACTTCTTCCTGGATCATGGGGGGTTGTACTGTTCACTATCCTTATCTTCAAGCTCAGGAGGCTGAACACCATGGGAGCAGTTGGTCTGTCCACTAAAGACAGAGGCAAATACAACATTAAGTATCTCAGCCTTTCCCTCATCATTAATTGCAATGTTCCCCCCGACATCCAGTAAGGGGTGGAGATTCTCCCTCATTCTCTTTTTGTTGTTGATGTACTTGTAGAAACTTTTTCTATTGTCCTTTATGTCAGTGGCCAAGTTGAGTTCCAGCTGGGCGTTTGCCTTCCTAATTTCCTCTCTGTATAATCTGACAAGATCTTTGTACTCCTCCTGAGTTGCCTGGCCCTTCTTCCAAGGTGGTAAACCCTCCTTTTCTTCCTAAGCCCCACCAAAAGCTCCCTGTTCAAATCACCTGTAGGAATCACAGCCATCCTAAAACAGTCACTCTGCTATTCTTAGTCCTTTTGGTAATCACTTCTGTTCAGACTTATATTTTCCATGGACAAACTGCCAACCCATTTGAGCAGTGGTTCGGCCACACACATTGCTGACTGCAATGGGCAGTTCCGCTCAGACTTGTAATGTCAGTCATTGACTCATGCTGTCAGAAGTCAATACAAACCCAACCTGCCTCAGTTGTCCTTTCCCTCCTTCCTTGCCCTAGAAATATAAAATGAGAGAGGTCTGAGTGCATTGGGCAGAATTTCAGTGCAAAGCCAGGGGATTTGTGCAGTGCCAAGGAGCGGATGGGATGCAGTCCAAGAGCATTTGCCCATGAAAACGTGGCAACCAGCCTTTGGATTGGGTGTCTCTGAGAATGGGACAGGAGCAAGGTTTGCCAGGGCGCTCACTGGAGGATCGAAGCAATGTTGTTTAAAACTTGCATAGTCTCACATGGCTGAAATACAGAGCTGGAACAGTACTGATTACTCACATACTAGCGCTGAGGAGGATATAAAGTAATAGTGACCTTAAGTGACATTAATCTAGATTGGATCCAGAACCCAGACAAAAATTTTCCCATTTATAACACTATATGTCAACTACAGAAAAATACACAAGACAGTAGATCTTTCTGTACATTTTTGCATTAGGAAGGTTGCAGTTTTTTAAAGTATTCTATGAAAACTGAAAATTACTGTGCTATCAGAACTGCTACTTTTGTGGTTCTTATCATAGCTACAAAACTGAGGTTGAGGCATTTAACTGATGATTTAAGACAAGTGCAGAACAACAATTGTTTTTTAGTTTTTTGGGGTTTTTTTTTTAATAAAGTAAACCACAATATTCTGGTTGGCTATTTTGTTTGCTAAAAAAGTATTTGACAGCACAACTTCCTGTTATTTTTGGACACAACTGGAATATGAAAAAGAACAAAAAGCTAACACTATTAATTGTAAATAATATATTTAATTTTTAGAAGGAAGGAATAATAGAAAACATACGTGGCTCTTCATCTCTGGTTGTCTGATCTTTCTCAGTTTTTAAATAAATCAAACCCTCTTGTGATTTCCACTTGTAATATTAGATCTTTAAATGTCTGGCTTACACTCTAGCATGAGCTCTGATGGCTGCCAACTTGGAGACAAACTACTTTGTACCAGACTTCCATAAGTTGCTAAAGAAATTAGTTCTATCTCGCTTTTAACATTTCTGGGTTTTAATGTGTTGTTTTACTCAATTGCCATCACTTTTGCTGGTTACATGACATTTAGTGAAAGGGAAAAATAAAATCATGTTTTAAAGTGCAGAGGTTAGAACTTCTAGATCCTGTTTTCATGTTTAAAAGGATGAGATCAAAAAGGTCAAAAAGATCCTTTGTTTATTTACCAATGAATTCTAGATGAGACATGACCACTTCTTACCAGACTTCCAAGATAAGCTTCTGCTGAATTACAGAAAGAAATCACTTCATATTTTGTTAGCAATCTTCTGGAATTATAGAGATTAGATGATGGGCTATGAGACATTAAAAATTAGTTATTAGTAACTTGATTTAAAAAAAAAAAAAGGGGCATGAGGAAGAGAGGGGAGATGATTTAGACCTGATCATTTTACAAACAGACCAAAAATTTCCCATCAAAGACACATGCTGGGACAGATCCTGCAGTTCTTCCCAACCACGATGCCCCCTCAGGACTCAACAACTTGAGAACACAAACGACAGTAAAAAGGAACATCTGATTAGATAAAATGATCATACAGGAAGCATTTACATGATATGCAATATCCGCTACCACACAGCAAATTTTATTTTTTTTTTCCAACCAATAGCTAAAATCACTGTCAAGACTACCTTCATATTTTTGTGCATTTTTGTCTTGCTATGACTTCCACATACAGGCTAGACTTCCTACCCAGAAGAAAGGTAGCGAGGACACATACATGTGAAGAAAAGGCACAATGTAACTTATACCATCTAATTACAATAAGAAGTCATCACTATTTGTGACTTTTTAACATTATAAGCATTTTTTTTCAAATTAGTCCTCTGGCAGAATTACTGTAAAGGACAGATGCATTGCAGAAGTGCAGAAGTTCTGCTGGAGAGTTTTATACCAGTAAGTCATTCTTTCTATCTGGGCATTCTGGAGGAGTGCAGGAGATTCACTGACGTCATGCATTGTTCAGTAAAGTTATAAAAACACCAAGCCAAAAAGAAAAGCACTGATAATTTAAGTGACTTTACTGCTACCAAGAAGTCAAACACAGCAGGCCATGCCTACTGCTACTGCACAAACAAGGAATGCTCCTTTCTAAGAGCATGTGCATGAAATGCAGCAAACTAGAAATATTTGGTAGAACTTGGCAGGGTTAAACGATTCAAGAGACAGTGCAGTTTGCTGCCTTTCACACCCACCACATTTGCTTTTCCATACAATCAGTAAACAAAGTTATAGGAGACTGTCTGTGGACCTGGTATTAAAAGAGAATTTCTAAGTGCACTAACACATAATGAAACTCTCTTATTCCTACAGCTATAAAAGGGTGCTTTTACAAAGTACCTACAATCAGTCTTACCCAAGCTGTATTTCTGAAAGAAACAGTTAAAACAACTATGAGCTTATCCACTTCCTCACTGACAAGGTGTAATATTCTAAGCACACCATTAGTATCTTCTGATAACGACCATTAGAGACCAGATACTGGGCTAAGTGGATCTTTCATGTGCCTTGTATACCTGTTCAGACCTTTTGCTTTTGATCTCAGTTGTCCATTTTCCACACATGTATAAGCACAAACACTGTCCCTTTCGTCACCATTAACATGAGTATATCTAACCCCCAATTCAAGCTACGGTGCCTAGTGCATTTCATATGCCTAGAGCATATAAGCCATACAAAGAACCACACTTGTAAAAAAATTCTGCACAAATACATGGTACGTCTGAATTTTACCTTTTCTCCTTGGAGTTACTACTTTGTGCCTTGGAAATCATATGTGCCAGTCTTCAGTGCAGTTTCTTAAGACAACTGCTTAGTTTCTCTGAAAAGAAAATGCTGCAAATTTTATGATAAAATGAATATGATCTCTCATTATGGGATGCTTGTCTCCTTATCCACTGTCTGTGTTATCACTTTTCTTCACTAGCAACAACTGGCTCTCCCATTCCAGGCAGGGACACTTCCCTTCCCTCTCTTTATAAATTCTTATCTTGCTGAATGTCTTTATGCTGTTCTCCACTGCACACCCTTTTTCAGAAGTTTCCTGCCACTTCCAGCAGGACGAGTTTTCCTTGTTCTCCATCACACTTGGTCAGCTCAAATTACAAAACATGGGTTTGTTGGGTTCTGCCCTATTGCTTGAGAGGCTAAGAAGCCACAGAAGCTGGATCCAAGTTATGTTCAAAAGACTGTAGTATCTCAACTGTTTACCACTGGCTACTTGAAAATGAACCTGAAGATGTTCAAATGCTTATGAAAAGCGATTACATTTGAAATGTTCCAGGTCTGCAAGGATTCCTCTAGCACATCATTGCAAAGCACTCTTGCAAAAAACATCTCCACCTGTATTTCTATATTGTGTCCCTTAATTACTTTGGCCATTTTGGCCATTAGGTATACAGCCCCTCGTGCGTTAAATCTGACTCCGTATGTCCTTTACATATTGAAATATATTTATATAAACACTTGTTTTGATTAGCTATAGTTTCTAACCTCTGTTTTAATAGAAGTCTTTCTTTAACTTAGTAGAATCTCTTAAAAAAGAACAATACTTCTTTAAAATTACAAATTACCTTTCAGCTCCTTGTTATTAAAATTTGCATTTGTTTTTGATACAATGTTTTATTCTCCTTAAAGCTGATACAGCAAACACCTCAAAAAGACCAAACCAAACCAAACCCTTAAGACAAATCAATGCCCACTCTAGGGAAGACAGATAATTTTCTTATCACTCTCCACAACTACCTGAAAGGAGGTTGTAGAGGTGGGTGTTGGTCTCTTCTCACAAATCACAACTGATAGGACAAGAGGAAATGGCCTTAAATTGTGCCAGGGGAGGTTTAGGTTGGACATCAGGAAAAACTTCTACACCAAAAGGATTATCAAAGCCTGGAACAGGCTGCCCAGGGAGGCACTTGAATCACCTTCCCTGGGTGTCTTTAAAAGCCATGTACATATGGAGCTCTGTGTACATGTGGCCCTGGAAGAGTTAGATAATGGTTGGATTGATTATCTTAAAGGTCTTTTCCAACCATAGCAACTGACACTGATATGGTCAAACAACAGTGTTTCTAAAATTGTATCACATAGATCTGCCTTGGACTTTTTCCTTTCTTTCTTTTTGACACTTGAAATGCTGGAAGACTTTGTATAAGTGTAACTATATTAATAGGAATGCAATATTAATAGCAAAAAAATTAATTTTGACATAATTTCATTTAGATGCAAGAGAAGAAAAACAGGTAACTGCCCAAAACTCATCTGGAGCAATTTAAAACATTTATTTTCAATATATATAAACACTTCTAAATGGCAATATTTCCATTAATTAGTTCTATTATCCATGAAGTCCTCAAGTATTTAAAGGAAAAAATAATGAAGCATATGTTATTTTATTATAATATACAAAAATCCTGTATACAAAATTTCTTCAATTTTTAGTTATATTACTACCATCTTTATGAAAAGAGATGTTTTACTGACTTCTGTAGAATTAAAAACATTAAGATCACTTAATCTCAGCAATAAACCTCTGCTGAAGTGTTTTCTTATTTAGAAATAGAACCATAATTATGACTACTTTTTGTAGCCATTTTCAGCACTTCTATTACCTTTAAGAGATGGCATGATACAAAACGAACTGCCTGTAACCCATCAATTCCTTACTTACGTGTTTTCAAGGTGTAGTTTTTCAATAATAGTACAAAACAATATATATTGTGGCAGATGAAGAGAGTGATTATTACTCTAGTTACTTAGGAACTCATCACCATAATTAAGTAACTTTTCTGGAAATTTTAGGTCAGTAAGAGTCAAAGCAGCCTGTAGTAACTTTAACAGATGTCATCAGTTCGAAGAACTGAGATTAAAATAAAGTCTGAGTAAAACCCAAGTTCAGTTATTTGAATTTCTGCTTTTTCCTTGCCTGAAACTCTTCAGTTTTATTTTTGACCGATTTGATGAGCATTGATAAGGCAGGATCTATGGCCTTCTTGGCAACCTCCCCTTTCTTTGCCATCTTGTTCTCCTGCCCCTTGCTTGCCTCCTTAAGATCTTGCTCCTTTTCTTCTCTTCGGCGAGCTTTCTCTTCCAAGATCTTTTCTACTGCTTTTGTCTTCTTGAAATTTGGATCTGAAGGATCCAAATTAAACAGGGGAGAAGTAAACATGGCTTGAAATCTTGTATCAGCAACATTGACCTAAAGGCAGAAAAGGAACCATTTATTTTGGGTTAAATTTTACCCCCAAGAGCAACACTTTTAAAGACAAACACACACACAAAAATAATCTGCCTAAGAAGTTATGAGATTTTTCAGCATTCCTGGAACTGCTCCAGTCACAAAATCCCAGAGAGACAGAAGACACTACTGTGAAAACAGACAAGTGAATGCTTGTATAAATCTCATATATGCCTCTATTGACAGACAAAGGAAAAAGTTGCTGTTGAGAACTGACCAGGATGAAAGAAGTGCTGGATAACAGTCAGAAAAAAATGTATCAATGAGTATTTAAGGCAAGGAGTTGTACAAAGCCTTGCGTAAACAGCGTCTTGTCAACTTGCACACAGTTTGAGTACCTTCCCTTCAACACTGTATCGGAATAATTGTTGATTTTTGAAATCAGCCTGTCCTAAAGAGGTAGATCTAGTTCTTCTCCTTCAGAGAGTAAGGGAGGAGGATATGAAACCACCGAATTTGTCCTGAAAATAACAGATACTAACAAAGTTTCTAGCTGAGCCTCAAAATCAAAGACTACACCATTACCTGGAAGTCATCTTCTATTAATTCTTTCTTTTTCATTAAAAGTTTCTTTTTCTTCTTACTCAAATTCTGTTGTTCTACAATCTTTTTATAATTAAAATGTTTTCTGGCATCATCCTCATCATCCATCATAAGCAGAGCCATTTCAGCCTGTTAGAAAAGAAGAAAGTTCATGTACAGAATGAAATTAAGTTTTCTATGACGAATATAGCTTCATGTTAATAAAGTCTGTATGAACTCTACAAACATATAAATGAGTTGAAAGAGCGTTGTCAGGGCAGTATTACTTCATCCATAACAACATTCTTCTAAAAGGAGGTGTACTGTTAAATACAATAGTTGATTTCCTTTTTATTAGATATAAAATCAATGCAAATACCCACAATCAAATTTCAAATATACTAATAATCTAATCTGAAAATTGTAAATAATAATTTATACATCACAAACAGATACAATTTTATACTAATATTTATATAGCAAAATAAAAATTGACATTTATTAATTCAGTTAACTTTTTCTGAGAAAGAATGTAAAGTGAATATGCAGTAGAAAACAATTACATTTTCAAAGTTAAAAGTCTACAGGACAAAGTTTCAACACAAAATTGTTTCATACAATGCTGATATTAAAAATAAATGTTCAGCACCTCCCAACGCATAAACACACTCAGATAGCTTTAAAGCCAAAGGGACTGTCAGCTCAACCAGTACAGCTTCTGTGCCCTTACATTTCAGCATCACGTGCCTCCATTGAGCTGTATTCAATTGTAACCTTCCAGAAAGATATCCTGGAATAATCTTAAGACATCAAGGCATGGACCAGCTACCATAAGAATGGTAGTTTTTGCTCCAAATGCTCTCACTATTAAAATTATATAGTTTTATTCTATTGCCATCCTATAGAATTCAGTAGTTCCACTCACAGACACATAACATAAGTATTTGCAGAATTCAGGCAATGCAACATCTGTAATTCTTAACATTTCAAACCACTTTACCTTCTGTTTTTCAGCTTCATCTTCTGAGGTACTTTCAGCGAATTGTGGTTTCTTCTTTAAATCTAAATGAAAATATAGGACATGAACACATTTATTCAAGCTTATGCATGAGAGTATAACTTACCTATGACTAGAACCTGTAAGTGCATACTGTAATTTAAGTGCATTTTCTTGTAATCAGTACTTAAATGTCAGATGTGGAAAAAGGCTGAAATGTTAAGAAAAAACTACTAGACTTAAAGCAATAAAAATCCTCTGAATATTTGTTCCCTTTAAGGAGGTAGCAGTATTCAAAAGGGCATAAAAAAGACAACAAAAAAGAACAACAGAGCAGTAGAGAGAAGTACCATAACAGTGCAAGCAAACATATGACACTGTTCCACTCCCGGGGCATTTTTAAAGATAAATTTGTTTATATACTCATAAATGCAATTTAAGTGTCCTGAAGTTCTCAAATTGTTCATTCTTTCTACTTAAATACACAATGTAGTAAGTACTTCAGAGTAAACAGCAAATGTGCATCTCTTCTCTGTATCCAGAATACAAGTCTGCCAGAGAATAAGAATTCATCAGTAAAAAAAGATGGCTTTATAATTTATATGTAGGGCTAAAAGACCCTAGTGTGCTGTTAGCCGTGCTTGTGCAAAAAACCCTTGCAAAAAAGATCTGAACAGAATCATGGGAATAAAGATGTGATTGACTCTGATCAGACTGAATATTCTCCTGATGAAGCTCTTCTACTCTCTTAAAATTTACTTTAGATAGACAGTCCTGATTAGACAGACATAATGACTACTAACAGCATAAGACATTAGTCAAACGTAACTTTTAATGAAAACAGACCTGTTTATAAATCCTACAAAATCACATTATTCTCTCAAGAAGGAGCAGGAAAAGCAGAAGATTTCCTGACCTGAACCACATACTCTAACCTTTGAGCATGGAATTACATTCCCAAGCAATTTATTACAGTCCACTGGGGGTGCTCTTAAGGAAGATATTTGGCTCCATTTTGTTAAGCCAGATTTGTAGTCAGACTAGAAATACAAACATGCCAGAAAAATGTCAAGTTATATCTCTAAGTATACTCTGGAATAGGACACATTTCTTGAAGAACATTTTTTTCTCCCTTGACTATTCTCTTGACTATTTCTAAATGGATTCCAAACTGGAAATGGATTTCTAGAAGAAACAAACCACCACCACCAAAAAATAAACTATCCAGATGTGCCATGTCATCAGCTTAAGAACTAAACTGTTGATTTAGTAGTTCCAGAAAATGTGCAGGAAAATCAGATTCAGATATAATATTGTTACCTGACCTAGACAATTTATGTTAGCGTGTAGAAGGGAGAAATAAATGTCTTGTGTAAGACTTCAACAATCCTGAAATCTTTTTTATCTTCCCAGAACTGGCTAAACTAGAGTCTTGCTACACAGAACTGATAGCTGACACCAGCCAGTGAGAAAAGCTTTTTGTCTCTTCTGCAATCCCTGCTCAAGCTGCCATTCAGCTCTTTCTCAGATCAAAAATTTAGTTTGCAACATTCATTTTCGTATCAATTCAATCACTGAGACTTCAAATACAGAGACTGACCCCAGATCAAAAAGGCCTCTCACAAGACCTCTTATCTGTCTTACTCAGAAGCTGGAAAGCCAGAATGAAAAGCCCCGTGAAGGCACACAGTACATGAATCAGTAATACAGACATGACCTTTATCTTACAGCTACTGGTTCTACAACTATACTCAGATTTTGCTGTTAATCTCTTATGTCCCTGCAGTCATACTGTTATCTTCCAGCATCAAAATGCCATCAATTTCTACATATATAATAAATCAAATCATGAGAAGGCATCAAAGTGTGTGGAAACTATAGGAGATTTAATAATGTGTAAAGTCATGTAGGCATTTTCCTCAAAGAAAGATCAATAGAAACTATGCTTAATAATTAGTCTAAAGCATTTGGAAACTATTCAGTGATGTCCAAAAGCAGGCTATTGCACTCATGTTAATAAGCATTTATACTATTCAGCTATTAATCCTCCAGCAATTCGGCAACACCACAGAAACAGATGCAGCAAGACTGAAACTCTCCAAGCCAAAGAAAAGTCATAAAACACTTTTTGAAACATGCATATTATCGTAAAGCAAAAGTGACAATTTTTTTTCTTTTTCCTTGACAATATCAAACTAGAATCAAGCTTCTGAAATGCTACATCAAGGCTCATATATATGCATCATTTTACATTGTAGCTGGTGCTACTGAAAAGCCACACAGGGATCATGCCCATATGAAAACTTTGGGCAAAGCAAGCACTGTTATGAATTTCAGGAGCACTAACTTGCACACACCTGCATCCTGCACAGACACTATTGGGGCATGGCAGGAACAATTTGCTCTCTCTTGCCTCTCCCAAGATGAAGCATCCACAGTGTAAGAATGACTGCGTACTTTACAAACAGTTTTCAGGAACAAAGACAAACCTGATGAATATACATTTGAGTAGTCTTCCCGTAATTTCCAGCTTTCCTTTCACAGCACTCAAATTTGTTAGGTCCTTTGTCTAACAGCTCCTTACACTCTTCCTTTGCTTCAGCTGTTCAAAAACTAACTTCCACAAGACCCATACACACATATAGTCAACACGTGAATCCAGCATGGGAACAAATATACCTCTGCAAAACTAACAGCACTTCTGCACCCTCACAGTTTATTCACTGCTCCAGCCTACAAACATCCTGTCATATGCTTTTCCAGCATCATGGAAGATCATCTGACAGACAGATTAAGGGAGACATTTCAATCTTTGAGGGGAATTATAAAAGGCTTATGAAAAATTACAATCATTCAAGTTAGTGCTGCCTGTACCCTAAATACAAAGTTAGCAGAGCTACGGGCTCGTTACAAGAAAATTGGAACCTATTTTCCCTAACTGGATAAAGCAGCTGTGCTTAAAAACAACCCCAGCTATGAGACAGAGGCAGTTCTGGGTAAACTTGGTGAAAGCCAAAGTTGTGCTGTGTAGCCATTGTTACACTGTTAACTGGCTTGCAGCCAACCACTGTACTCTCCCTTCAAACTTCTCCAGGGCTAGCCACATGGTTTTACTCCTCTTTCTTAGTACGTTTATCAGTAATCTAGCAGACAACAGCTTCACTTTCTTAACTTCTGTCTATTTTACTATCCCCAAGCACTCCACGCATACAATACAAAGAATTTCTTACATAATGCAGAGGAAAACATTTCTTCAGAGATTTCACACAGAACATTGAAACATCAAAAGTTAGTATGAGAGTACCTACAAAACCTTCCTAGTCCAAAAAAAAAAAAAAAAGACAAGACATTGCATGCCACCATAAATTGTGGTATTTTCTATAAAGCATAGATCTCACCCTACTGTTCTGTTCAGACTATTAAGACATAGGCATAAGCATATTAAGACACAAACAGGTTGAGGTTTGAAGTTTAAATTATTTACTCTCTCATAATAAAAACTTCAAACAACCAGGCCAGAAGACTATGCTGGCTGGTATCAAATTAAAAGTAATTTACTCTTTTTAAATGGAACTTGGATCTGCATTGCTATACTAAAAAAAAAAAAACCCAAAACAACCAAAACAAGAGACTGGTGATATTTCTGAATCTGTTGCTATCTCCTTTTTGTTTGTTTTCTTCCCACATTTTATTTTCCCCAGCCTCTTTTCTTTATTTTAATATACTATAGCATGAGCTACCCTTAGGTTTTTGCTCCCAAAAGCATGGAAAGACAGAAATCACACTTATTGATTGATTCTCTCTACCTTAACCAGCAAAATCATACTTCAAATAAATTTGCTGTTACCACAGCAAAAGATAACTTAAACGTTAGACTAAAAAGCCTGTAAAAAAGGTATCCTAAAACCCCAATCTGAACAAGGTGTTTTCTAAAACACTGAATTTCACTATTTGGGTTTCTAGGCAGTCAGAGTACACTAGCAAAACTGATATCAGACTAAGAAAAGAAAATTGACTTTTTCTGAAAGACAGCTTTGTTTATGATGCAAAACCACTTGATATTTATGTAGCTGACCCGAACTTTAAAGAGATTTAGACATATCTGGATCCCTCTATATAAAAGGAAACAGGCTTCAAAGGCAGTGAAGTTCTTTTAACTGGAATATTTCGGGAAGCAGATGGTCAGCTTGTTTCTAACAGCCATCCCCAAAAATTGGCTAAATAGTGGTCTCTGAGGAAAGCTAAGAGAACAATGTTGTATACCATTCCACATATCACAATATATGTCATTTTACAAGAACAGCACCTGCAATTTTAGGCAAATTTAATCTACTTCTTTTCATTCTGAACGTACTATCTCTGCACTTACTGTATCCCAACTTTATTTCTAAAGCTGATTACTTAAAGAAAGGGCAGATTTATTCTAGAAGTCACCCGTCTTGACCCACCTGTTTTCTCAAGCTCTTCAGCAAAATACGGGTCACTGAGATCAACATCAGGTGGAAGTTCATCTTCACTCTGTTCTTTCTCATCAGCAGCCGCCTGTAACAAAGCACAAACATTATTTCTATCAACATGTAAATTACTATACAAGTTTCGCTGGAATTAGATGTTCCTTCTGTTACAACTATGAAGATGAAAACTAAAATACTGCATGCTGAACATGATAAAACTAGAATACAGTAAAAAGTGCTAGCAAAGACAAAAAACCAATTTAAAATATGTTTCATGGATTGAAAACTTTTTGTGTACCTGAGGAAGGGCTCTTCATATATTCCAGGGATCTTTATTAGATGTACCCACAAACTGTGATACATCAGCTAAACACACCAACAAATTACAGGATCACAGCATTGTTATGTTCTTACTTATATTCCAAAAAAACTCTGCTTGGGGAAAAACTTGAGCCATGAGCTTCATTTTGCACTCTGAAATCCAGAAAGACTGAGTTCAGATTTAAAAGACCAAATTTTATTACTGGAAGTTCTGTGTCATACACCTTTCCCCTTGGTTTCATTTATCAGACTGACCAGGAATATTATGCTAGAAAAAGCTGCTCTACTACCTAACAGTGCTACCTGCTCTATTCAGAGCACTTGTTTTCTGTTAGGTTTAAGAAGTTACTCATCAAATGCCAGTTAAAACTAACTGGAATGCACAATATTAACTCAAGATGTAGAGATTACTCTTAAAAACATTATTCTGCAATATGAATTATATTCAGAGTAATTTAAGAATGCAGGAGAGCTAGATTCTGTATGCCACATGCTTTTTTCCTATCATATGCACAAACAGTTTAGCTGCCTATTTTTGCACATTACCACCACAGGAGTCAGTTACTTGACAATTACTTTCTGTGTGTGGAAAGATGGAGCAACGGCAATTTTCACATTAATATAGGACCATTTCGCTATTCATATATAGAAATATTTACCAAATCTGCTCTTGAAACTTGAAATTTGAATAGTTCTTTGTGGCTATTAATTCTTTGCTATTACAGCTTTGGGAAACAAGTCTGTGTTATTTTAGGACGTAAATTTCCAAACGTACAGTTTGGAACAGTTGTACAACTGTACAGTTGGTACAGTTATTGTAACAACTTCGAACTGATGTGCATATGGTAGCAAAAAGAACCTTCCCAATGCATTTAAAAATGTAAAATAAACCCAGCTGTTATTATGACTCATTTATCTTTAACACAGCACAAGCAGATAAACAAAATTCTGTGTAAGCATATGTATGATCAGTAATATCCTGAACATCCTTTTGCTCCGTAAGTTCGATGAAGCATGCTCGGTCTTTTCACACAAGTGACCACTGCACATTTGAACCTTAAAATAGTATGAGAAGTGATACAATTTCTTATTTAGTTTATCCAAAACAAACAATAACAGTGACTTAAAAAAACAAACAACTCCCCTCCAAGTGGCCCACATAAAAATTACCTTTCTCTTTTTCTTAAGAATTCTTTTTTCTTTCTTCTTCTCTAGATATTTTTGCCATGGGGTTAGGTTATCCTTTCCTTCCAATTTGTTTTTGACCATTTCTTCAGCAGTTTCTTTGAGGCCTAAACCAAAAAATGGTAAGATACAGAATTGAAATTAATCTGCTGCTTTTTTTTTTTTTAAAATCAAAAATTTTCTCTTTCGTAAAAGATTAATCTAGTTTAACAAGTCTGTGAAAGCAACATAAATACTGCTTAAAAGACCATCTTTTGTAAATGAGGTCACTTTACAGGATGTGTTTTTACAAAAAAAAACCCAAAAAACCACACCTCCTTCAGTAATACATTGAACAAGAGTCAGAAGAACTTGCTTATGTGATATCCGACTTCCAACACTCTTGCTATTCCTCATAAAGGTCTCCTTGCCAGACTTAGACTTGCTTAGACTGTGCAGTCCACAGATGCCACTTTTGAAGGGTAAGAGTAACACAGTAAAAATAACAGCAGACTTATACAGAGCCCTTACATTTAATGTACCTTACTGTAATTAAGATTCACAAAACCACTCAGAATACAGTCCACTCATTCCCATTTTTTGAGCATGGCAAAACTAAGTATAAAAGATGAAATGACAATGACTCCAAACTGTTAAACCAGTACCAGAGCTGGCTTGAACCTCTCGCTATATATATCTAGTGCTCTCCATTTCACAGAGAGATACTAACTGGTTGTTGCTGCATCAGTACGTCTTGCTTACATGATAAAGTTGCTATATATAGCACCTCCACTGCTGACACTTTGCCTCTGTGATTATATTATGACAATGCTGCAGAATCTCTGATGACCAGTGTGGTTTTCATCCATCATCATAAAAAAGAACACTATGCTATTATTTGAATAAAGGTAAAAAAAAATAAATTCACAGATAGAAAAGCACAGAAAAATGTAAACAAAAACTCTAAATAATTTCTTGAATTATGTACTAATGTCATAATATGACATGCATTAAGTTAAATTATAAAAGCTATTTTCAATCTATCTAACCTTTCAAAGCTACTGAGTACCAGTCTGCTTTAACCACAGAAAACTACCTAAAATTAAAAACCAGTACACACCTGGTACGGCAGTAAACCTAGATTCAGATTCAATGCTCGAGTATTGCATTACATATTTAATACTTTATTTTTATTTTTTTTTTAACATGCTTGTTAGCAAGAAGCAGAGACTACGGGCACAGACTGCTTGAAACAAATCAGCTTCGCAAAGAAATAAACAAAAATACTTGAAAGAATATTTCCTTTTTACCGATTACCAGTTCAAATTGTAATAACAAAAATGTGGGAAGAAAAATAAACCATCCTCTGTTTTGGTTAGCACACTAAGTTACCAAATACTTTACACTTCACAGCTATTCAAACTGAAAGATCTAAGGAGGACAGTACCATTCTCTCACTAGATTCAGTGAGGAACTGTAACTATTAGAACATTAACTCAGATCTACATTCCTTTGGTATCCTTTTGTTACAGATGTGATGTTAGAGACAACCTCAAGTTTGTGTTTCCTGTCCTATCAACAGCTGGGAAAGGTGGCTACAAGCTTTTCTGAAGGAAACTTCCTCTTTACTTTCAGAGCATGAAAGTTTTCTGAAGGTCCTAAAAAAGTAAACCTCATAGAAGTGCAACATAATAAATAATATTTCCTACATAATATAATTTCCCACATAATAATTCCCACATGACAGGATCAGACAGTTAAGTTTAGACGTGTTAATTAGGTTTACATTAAATTCCGTAATTTCAGACTGCCACCGTTTCAATGCCTACCTCTTGAGGCTGCATACACAAATACATCGTAACCCTTAATTTGGCTTTTGTCAATACACTTTCTGATAATTTCTCATCATGTGATCACATTTTACCTTTTCCAGAGGATCTTAGCTGTTTGATCTATAGATGATGAACATGTAACCACTCGATATTTTGTGTTACTATCCAATGTATAGCTAAGTTACTGAACATAATAATGTGCAGCAAAATTACCAAACATAACTGAGCCCTACTGCAGAAACAGAACGGAGTTTTATAGAATATGTAGCATTACAGTATTTAATGGTGTGAAAATATCACCTTGAAAAAGAATCCACTAAATACCTGGAGCATCCCCACTTGATATCTAGAACATTCACGTCCAGAATAAGCATTTTATTTAAAAACAATCTTCCTTCTGTGGTGAAAAATTCCAGACACTTCAGGGATGCTTTTTTCAGAAGTATTTATTAAACAGCACTTATATGTTATGAGGACAAATACTGATTTCAGATGCTTATACACTTTCAACGCCTTTTTTACAAGATGGGAACTTAGAAAAACAAAAATTCACAACGTAAAGAGATTAACTGACTTGCCTTGCAACACACTGGAACAGAATTCAGTGGCAGAAAGACAGAATCCACTTCCCAGGCAAGAGGTAACAGCCTGAGCAATCATGTATTTTTTCTCCCACCTACACCTCCTTGCTTCATTCACTACATACTTTTTTTAATTTTCTTTTTTAAACTTCTGTAACGAGTCAGGTGTCCTACAGTTAACATTTTCTTTTACAACATGACTGATAGAACTGGGAAGTGCGTAGGAATCGTGTTTCTGCTTTCCCCTCCAAGTCTGATATTTGCTGTCTCTTCCCCTATTCTACATGCTCCAATTGTCTCTCTTCAGCATCCCTTTCTTATCACCCCAGACCAACCCTCATCTAACAAAGTCCTACTCTCCCACCCCACATACCAGTTTTATTGCTCATACTGAGACTTTCCAGATGTCCTAGACGAGATCCCATCTTTCTCCCAACTCCCAGGTTTCTCAGTTGGCCTTTCCCCACTCTTCATCATTTCTTCCAGCCTTCCTCAGTAATGAGGAACTGAAAACAAAGTTCATAATGGAAAAAATGGGCAGCTTTCATAGACAGTTATACCCGTCCTCAGAAAAGAACCAGAACATTTTTCTGAAAAATTGCAAGCACCAATTTCTGTTCTTTTGCTTGTTGACGCTCCAAAAATAATTCAAAGGCTGGAGAGATGGTTACAACATGTCTGAGACACGAAGTATGGACAAGATCTAAAATCATATAAAACCATGTCTTGTAGGGAGAAAAGAGTGAAGCAAAAAAAGATAAAGTGTCCTTCTACTCTCCTGGGAAGTAGTCAGAATTAAGGGGCAAACCGTTACAGCAACAAAAATTAGGTACTAAACCAGCATACAAATACAGAACCCTGATAAAGGAAGGATATTGTATAGGTTCACTAGAAATGTACCACTAAGAAAGCCTCTCTTACAACAAGAACAAATATTTAGCTATTTCCAGCTCTACACTTCTACATCTCCAAAGTCAACCAAAGCAAAGTCATCTGTGTCCTAGAAATTGAACTACTATTACTTTGGATATTATTTTGCATACTTTTGTGGAAAAAATTACTGGTCAGCTAGCAACCTTGCAGATTGTCTCTGAAGACAGAAAATACTGGATTAAAAAATATATGTCATCTCCAGAAAAAGAGAGACCCAAAATCTCAAAGGAGGTTACAAGATTTCTGATTTATTTGCCTGGAAAATGGAATCATTTGATCCATCTGGCACAGAAAGACTTGGAAGAAAATACAGCCCTTTCTTGTGGTATTTGGCAGTCTCATGAAAGGCATTAGAGTTTCTCCACAGATTAGAATGGCTTAGAAACTACTGTCCAGACCACTTCCCGAGAATAAGAGTGTATTTAAGTGGTCAAAAGGCTTTTGATTGCAGAAAGGAAAAGGAATCGTCTACTTTAGGTAGAATTATTAACTGGCCATAGAAAAGGATAATTTATACCCTTACCAACATCAGTTTTTTAATTTTTTTTTGTTTTACTAAATTAATCACACTGATTTTCTTTAACCTTCACAAATGAAGGCCAAGAAAAGAGAGGGGAAAGGTCATCTATATTAGCACACAACTAAATCATACCTGAGCTAGAGAATTAAAAGCATGATAAACACTAAAACAAGCAAATATATTCCCTCTCACTCTGGTGGGAGAATGAGGGAGGGTGTGCAGGCCAGAATTTTTACTGCTCTAAACACTTAGTTTTGAAAACTTTTGGAAGTTTTAACAGCATGCAACTGTCACAATTATTAGAAGCTAAGAAGATGCTTCTCTGTTCTCAGGAGATCTAAACAAGCAAGTTCATCTTGCATATCATGTCTTAGAAGAAACACCTTGCAGCAGGGAGCTAAAAGGAATGGGGGACAGAAACATTCTGATAACACTAGAATTTGTCACCCCTCAAAGTAAGACTTCTTATGCCAAGAAAGTTTTCCTAACATAGTATAACTGCCTGGAAAAAACCCACCACACTTAGCAGCTGTCAAGTGTGAGGAACTGCGGTGCAGCTCAGCGCACACTGCTTCGTGCTGCAAGAGGTAAGACCGCTTCAGTCAGAGGACATGCTACACAGTGAGACAGATGGATAGTCCATAGGAGCATTTCTGTAACAACAGACAGTTGGGGTTTACTCTGCGCTTTACAGAGACACAATTGCCTGCTGTTCTACTGCTGATTAAAACAAAGATGAAATTTTCCTTTAAGCCTAGATAAATATTTACATCTCATTCTTTGCAAAGGAAGAAGTTTGAAGTCCAGTAAAAAACCAAAAACAACTGTATGAAAACCTGGCTGAACATCATCAAGAAATGCAGTTGTGATCTTCTCCCTCTTCACCTTCTAAAAGGAGCTCTGGGAGCTGAATAAGGATGCACAGTAATTGTTGCTCAAATCAGGTATGATTAAGAAAACAGATGGATGTTTAAATATAACACTGATTTTGTGCCTAAAAGAAACAGACCAAAGAGAGCTGGAACTACATCTGATTTATTTTTGCTGGCACTGTGGTTTATTTAAAACTATTATGATTCAAGAATAACTGAATCATTCACAAAGTATGCTTTCTATAACCATGTGTAAATATTTGTGCCAAAACTCAAATTTTTAAATTAATTCTCTGCTTTTCAATTGAAAGGCTTCCTAGATTTAACTGTTGTAACTCTCTCTATATTAAACACTTGGGCAGGAAAAAGATTTTGCAAAAAGCCAAGCAGATTAAAGCAGAGCTTGATAATAAAAATATTTCAACAGACATAAACCGGTTCTGAAAAAAAATAAGGAGTCTTAAGAGATTATAACAAAAACTATTTTTGAATTCCCAGAATGCTCCAACTGAACATAATTAAATTGGTTTGGAATTTAAATAAGCACATTTGTTCAAGAAAAAATAACATAATAACTAATGTACTTCTCTCCCGTAAGAAAGCACAGCCTCAACTATGCATATACTGCCAGAGCTATAAACTACTGTTCAGCATGTGCTGACTGTGCTCCACCATAAAATAAAATATTAGAAAAAACTACAACTCCCTTCCAGGTGTGCAGGACTTCCTCTCAAAACGCTGCCTGAAATCAGTGGTGGCTAATGTGTTGCCATACATTAGACTCAAAAGCAAAGTTAAGACACTCATCTTAAAACACTTTTAGGACTTGGGTTTTGCACAAAGCTATATTGCAGGAGCTAATAGCTAGTAGTGGTATTGACTGGCCTCATGGAGATGCATATCTAACTAGCAAAGGCAAGTGAACACTTCTATGATTTCCAGAAGGTCTGCTCTTTGATAATACGTTTACTTTTGCAGGGTAAGAAATGAGGAAATGTTAACATATACTGCAAAATCATCGTTGCTAAACTAACATCAAATAATATAACCTACCCCTGTAAACCTCACTGTGCACACAGTCACATTCAACCCATCACTGTATGAACAAATCTGACCCAGTGCACAGACATCTGACTAACTCTAAAGAAAGTCAGTCATATTTGGAGGATAGGGGTTTTCCTGTTTGGTTTGGGAGTTTTTCCCATCCCTCCCTCAAAAGAGATGAAGATATAAAAGAAGTCCCAGGAGCCCTGCAAGAAGGTGCAGTAAGAAAGTGGTTGTACTGGATGAAATACAGAACAAATCTAATTTTCTAGTCAAGTTCCATTGCAAAGAAACAAGGAGCTTGTCTATTAGAGAACTGGATTCTTTCTCTACTACAATTCCTAAATGTTAATATAATTGACTTGTAACATGCAAGGCACAGTTTCAAGAGGCAGATTCTTTCAGAAAACTTCTTGCTCTCCCTGGGCAAGAGAGTCTAAAGACAGTTTCTTTTAGTCTCTCTTAAAACAATTTTCCACCTCCTCCTATGAATGGTTTGCTCTAAATTCTGAACTGTGTCACCACATTACATGGCTTAGACTTCTTTAATTTACAGAACTTCATTCATACAATTGCAAAATTCTTCAGAAGACAGACTATATAACAAACAAAAAACCCTCCACTCTTGTTTTCCAAAACAACACAAAAAACAGTAGCTTTTCTAGCTGTTTAAACAATGCCTGGTCTATATAAATACAGAACACATTCCTAGTAGTATTTGTTTTGACTGTTGTTTCCACCTTCAGCCTGAAAGGTGACAACAACAAATCTTTGTAAAAATCTTGTAATGTATGAATTTACCTTGAATGCTCAGTGACACAATGAATTAAAACTACTAAGGAAGCAACACGAAGAAGGCAAATACTGACACACTGTGGACAGATGAAGTAAAACATGACAGTACAGCTGCAGCAGGAAGCACTTGTCCTATCACACATGCTATGTGCTTTCTTTAAAATTTAGGGAGAATTCATGCCAGAAATTATCAGAATCATATCAGCATGACTGAAAACACACACCTGTTTTTAATGCCAGTGAATACTTTGCAATAGGGGTCTTATCAAGAACTAGGAATAAAACTACTCCATTCAGTTCAATCCACGTCAGTGAATTAGTACAGATGAGAACAAGATTTTAGAAGTGTTTGCATTCCACAGAAGTTATTTGAGTGAATTCAGAATAATGCTAGTGCAAATAATATCATTACACATGCATTCCTAGCTGGTATTAACACATCAGTGATGAAGGAGCTGGATTCTAGTATGTCTCTGGTCGCAGTATTTTACAGTAATGGATCAGATTGTGTCCTTACATGGCCTGCAGCCAATACAGAACCTTGATGGCCCCAAAAAGGTAGTATCACATTTCCCTAGTCTCTGGACTGCATAATTCAGCCCTCTGAGCATTCACCAAATACTTCCATTTGCCCAGCTCACTAACTCAGTGGGGAAGATCCAGATTTTTTTCTTCATTTCCAGAGTAGTTTTGTCATTTTAGCAAATGAAATTGAGCTTGCAAAGAGATCGAGAAAATGCCAGGGTTGGTACAGGCAGTGAGAATGAGCTTTAGGCCAGAATCAAGGAGGAGATGCCACAGTGAAAATCTTTCCCTTTGTGGATGTAGCAAGTTGTTAAACTGGCTCATTACATTGCAGGGAAAGCACACATCCATAAACAAAGTTTTAAAAACATTCTGGATGCCTTTTCGTCATCATAAAAAAAAAAAGAACATCGCTTTTCAGCTCTCAAGATAAGTTCTGCTGGTATTCTATATGGTGAAGTTACCTTTTTTTCATTTCCAGGTGAAAATCTGGATGTCACTATCCCCCAACTTTTCTTCCTGGTACCTTTCTTTCCCACAGAGCACTCTCACTGTCACTAGAAGGACAGATTTCTCTGTTCCCCAAATCTTCAATATTATGCATTCTCTTCCAACTTTATGCTATGTTTCCATATCATACTGGTTTTCATTTTAACATGTATAGGTATGTTTTATGACTCTATTCTAACACATGAATTCTATAAATTGAGGAATGAATAAGCAAGCACACAGGAAAAAAAAAAATGTCGAAAAAATAAGCTACCAAGAGAAGCTGAGGAACTGAGTTCAGTCATATTATTTGTCCTATTTCCCTCATTGTAGTTCACCTGGATTTCAATTTATAGAAAAATAAAAAAAGGTCAGTTTTGACTACTATAAATCCAACACCTTACACTACAGCCCTATTAGTAGTCCAATACTGTGTATCTTCCAAGTTAGTGAAAGAAAAATGTAAAGCTTACCTGGAACCCATTTAATCTCCATTCCTATATCCTTTTCTTCCTGTTTTTTCTCTTTTTCTTGGATACTTTGCAAAAGTTCTCTATACTTAGCAATTTGTTCTTCATCATCTTTTTGGCTTTTCCTGGGTTTGTCGTCTTCCATTTCATGAGCTGTATCACCATCTAGAAAGAGAAAGTAAAGCTGTCACAAACAACCTCGAGAAAGTAATCAATGGAAACACACTGGAGGCACATACATTGGTTCTAAAAATAAATCTAAAATATTTTCATCTATTCTTCCCCCAAAGAGTAGCCAGTTTTAGAATTCCCCTACTTAGATGAAATAAAAATAGTATCAGAAAAGACAGAAGAAAAATTTGTCGACCAAAGGAAATCGCTGATCAGACACCGCATCCCTTACTGCATTTTAAAAGTACTAGTTTCAGAGTACCTTAGAGCAGAATAGTACTTAAACCTCAAAAAACCAGTCATTTTGAAAAGAGTGCTACATTTTCATAAATAAATCTTGCAAGATTCTGTAACACAGATAATTATTCAATGCCTTAATCTTCAGTGACTTGCTCAATTATAAAATTCAGCAAGATGGAAAGAGGTTTTTTTCATCCTTTCTGTAGAAAAATACAGTTACAATGTGACTTACAATAAGCTTTTAAACAAATGTTTCAGAGAGCACGGGCTTTGAAGATACTGCACCTCAAACTGTAGAAAACTAAGTTTGGAGCAAGCTCCTGATTTTCTTTTTCCCTGGTTTAGTAAAGTAGTAAAGCTGTGCCTCCTACAGTACCCAGATGCATGGATGGCATTACTGGTGGGTAGAAAGACAGATCTTGCAGTTGCAAGTTCACATAGCATGTGAAGTTTTTTAGTCTTTGGATAAAACTTAGGTGTGTGATACTGTTTTCTTGTACAACCCATCACTGCAAGAAGTTGATCGTTGGCTGTGAGCAGAAATATTTACTGATCACAGAACCATAGAACTGTTTAGGTTATAAAAGATCTTCACAATCATCAAGTCCAATAGTAAACTCGACAGTGCCAAGCTGCCACTAAACCACATCACTAAGCACCATATCTACACACATCCTCCTTTTCTCTCTGCATAACTTCATGACATCCTTGTAGTCCTGAGTTGCAGGACCCTTCTTCCAAAGGTCATAAACTCTCTTTTTGTTCCCAAGTTCCAGCCAAAGCTCTCCGTTCAGCCAGGCTGGTCTTCTTCCCCGCTGGCTTGTCTTTTAGCACATGGGGACAGTTAACTGCAGCTGCTTTTCCTCTTTCTTCATCAGAAGCCAAGATCCAAGAGGAAAGCATCTGATCATGCAGAAAGCAAAAGGCATTCTTTTTTGAAGACAGAGGAGAAAAATAAGCTACTTGGTTGTTTCTTCTTCCTAGTGTCATGTGAAATGAGATGGAAAGCTACACTGAATGCGCACTTAAGAAGTCCTTAAGCTAAGAAAGGCTCTCTTGAAACTGTGTTTTGTATTTATGGCTAGTTTTGATAGGAGAAATTTAAGTAGCAATGCATATTGCCATAATTTCTCATTTAGACAAAACATGCATTTCTCTTGTCAAAACTGACAGTTTTAAAACAAATGTTCAACATCGCCTTCAAAAAAACCTTAAGAGCCTTTTCATTCTGTAAGCAAATAAAGAACACTTGACAATAGCTGCAAGAAAGGAAAGTGAGCTTAATATGTTCTCAAAGTTTGTTCAGAGTTCAAATAACCTTGTCACTGGCTTTCAAGTATCACGCTGTATTGCACAACATGAGGATCCACTTTCTGATGGATATTAAGGCAGTAATCCTTTCTGCCAAGAGCTTGTTCAAAGACTTTTTGAACAAAATGCACAAACAAAACAAAATGTTCTGGTGGATTAACAGCTGCACTGCAAGAGAAATGCAATTAACCTGTGAGGGAAAAAAAATAAAAAAGGCAAAAGCTAATGAAATTTAGAGTATAAAATACAAGTACATTCTTATTGTTTTCAAAAGAGAGTAGTAACAGAAGTGCTAAAAGAATTAAGAAGTTAAAACTCCTGAGGCAGATCAGAAACTTTCCAATACAACAGTTTATAGGTTTTGTTTGTTTGTTTTTGAAATTAATCAAAAATATAAACAAACGCAGAGGCTCAATATATTAAATTGCTGATTGACAGCTGTGTTAGCCAAGATCACCTTCTTGTAATCACGGGGGTTTGAAGAGATCATATTCTTAGTTTAAGAAAATTATCTTGCAATGGCTGAGTAGATGATACCTTTTTTTGTTGTTGTTAACTCAGACTTACAAAGAAAAGAGTATCAAAATTATAGCAGGCGCAACAATTGTCAAGAAGTCCACTGCAAAGCTGAGTTTCTTTTAAAGATAGAAAGCTAAAATTCTCATGACGTAATAGCACATCGGAAAATTCAGCTACTGATCTGGATGCTGATGGCTCTACCATAAAAATGCTCTAAATGTCTCTGTTCTATCCAGGATAGTTAATCAAATTCAGACAGGTACAAAAAAAACCCAACCCTACAACACATGTAGGCCCACAGAAGGAAAAATAAAAAGCTCAACACTTCAGCATTCAGGAAGCAGGTTTGAGGTAGAGGTTATTGCACTATACCACAGCATGATACAAAACATTCAATTCATTGACCTCAGCCTTGAGCCAGAAATTAGTGACAAAGAAAACTGGTTTTTAACCTCACTTGCCCACATTCTCACCACTTTCTGAAAAAGAAAATAAGGTTGTGCAAATCCTATTAGTTCACCCAAATGAAAACAAAAACAAGGAAAAAACCAGAATTCAAAGTAATCAAAATAAGCTTATTCAAAGCATATCACAATACATGTCTTTTTTGTAAGGTATTTTTCAGGAAGAAGGCAGATACTAGAAGAGAATGCAAACAGGTAAATAAATGGTAAGCATTGCATTCTGGATTTTTTAATTTTTTTTTTCAGGTCAGGGGAGTCTAACCACTTGAGTGGTGTGTAATGGATGTAGTTTTTAAAACAGTTTGCAAATCAGGTGATTGTAGACACCGCAGCTTTTCAGCACCTGGCTGCCCCTGAAAGGTGACCAGGCTTTCCTAGAACCAGGGCTGTGAGCCAAGATTAAAATGCTTGCACTCAGAGCCGGCCCATCTAGTCATCTCAGAGTAGGGACACACAGGTCTGCAAAAGCACACAAACATGTGTTCTTCAATTCTAAGTTACTTAACTCCTCCAACAGCAGAAATATTTACTGATATTTACTGATCATACTGACCGTATGAACTTCTTGGAAGGAAAGTTGAGATGACCCTTGTTCCTGTCCTTCCAAGCACCTTATGTTATTATTATTATTAAATAAACCCAAGACAAAAATTCCTACAAACATGCTTTGGAAAATTATCCAACACCTGCATGATTTATACCAAGCTTCTGATGCTTCATAGAAAAAAAAAACTAGCCAGTCTGTGGTATTTCTATTCTGTGCCATGAAATTCCACCCAGGCTTGGCTAAATCATAAACTCATAACTCCTCTTGCTAGCTTGTTTACTTTCAAAATATTTCAGCAATATGCCAAAACTAACCCACCAGAAATATTCTAAAAATTCAGATCTTTGTTCCTTTTAAAGCAGCAGAAATGCCTGAGTGTCCAAAGCAGCTACACAGCAATAATAGACAGAAGCTAGCCCAAATAATATCCTATTCGATGCATTTTAGAAACAGGGACAATATTAAGTAACTGCATGTTCTACTTCTGTCACCTTCCACTTTTTAGACTTCCATAAGAGTTCTAGCAAATACAAACACACATGAATACTGTTCATTTTTAAGACAGCAAGGAGGGCTGTACTGTCACATGATAAAAGGTTAAAGATGCATTTAAATTTACATACGTAATCAGTTATTGCACCAAATAGCCTTCGAGATGGTAAAAAAATTTACTAAATGGTCATCAGTGGTCTGATTTTATTTAACATTAATCTCTAAAAATAAGATTAGTAGCACTACTAAAAAAAAAAAAAAAAGGTAACACTCCTTCCCAATAACTACAGTTCTCCTTTCTCTACAGTTGTACACCTCTGACATTGGTGCAGCAGCACAAAACAAAAGATGTACTGTCTTTGTAGAGTCTTGTATTGGAAGTCCAACACCACACAAGACTGTGCTTCCTTCTTGGTGTCCAAGAAGCATTTGGGCAACTTTTAAATATATGGTTTAAGTTTTAGGTTGCCCTGTGTGAAGTCAGGACTTGGACTCAATGATCCTTGCGGGTCTCCTCCAACTTGGGATATCCTATGATTATATCATTAGGAACAGCTAATTAAAAATACCCTTTTAAAAGTGTTTTGTCATACAATTTATTCAGGTATTCTGTGTGGCTGTGCAAGGCAGAACAGCAGAAAACATGTTGCTCTTGCATCTTTTGAGCTCCAAGCTGAAGGGTCCTGCATCCCTAAAAAGAAGAAATCAGGCAAAGCTGCCAGGAGGCCTATATGGATGAACGAGGAACTCCTGGCCAAAATCAAACACAAAAGGGGAATCCACAAAGGGTGGAAGCAAGGACAGGTAACTTGGGATGACTACAAAGAGATTGTTCATGAAACCAGAAACCAGGTTAGAAAAGCTAAAGCCCTAATGGAGTCAAGTCTGGCCAGGGACATTAAAAATAACAGAAAGGGATTCTACAGATGTGTCAGAGAAAAAAGAAAAACAAGAGAGAGAGAATGTGGGGCCCCTCCAGAGGGATGCAGGTGACCTGGTTACTAAGGATATAGAGAAGGCTCAGCGACATCTTTACTTCAGTCTTTACTGGTAACCACTTTAGACACACCACCCGTCACAGAGGGCTGGGTCTGGGAGAGTGAAGAATCACCCAGGGTGATTCACACCCAGAGTGAAGAATCACCAGGAGTAGATCAGGTCCAGAACACCTAGAGAACCTGAAGGTGCTCAAGTCCATGGGACCTGATGAGATACATCCACAGGTCCTGAAGGAACTGGCAGCTGAAGTTGCTGGGCAACTAGCTATCATGTTTGAGATGTCATGGCAGTCTGGCAAAGTTCACAAAGCTTGGAAAAGGGGAAACATAACCCCCCATTTTTAAAAAGGGAAGCAAAGAAAACCCAGGGAACTACAGACCAGTCAGCCTCACCTCTGTGCCACATAAAATCATGGAGCAGATCCTCCTGGTATCTGTACTAAGGCACGTGAAAAATAATGAGGTGAACAGTGGCAGCCAGTGTGGCTTCACTAACAGCAAATCATTCCTAACTAATCTAGTGGCCTTATACAACAGAGTTACAACTCTGGTTGATATGGGAAGAGCAACTGATGTAATCTACGTGGACTTGTGCAAAGCATTTGACACTGTCCCACATGACATCCTTGTCTCTAAGATGGAGAGACATGGACTTGATGGATGGACCACCGGGTGGATAAAGAACTGGCCAGAAGGTCGCACTCAGGCTTGTGACCAATGGCTTGATGTCCAGGTGGACACCAGTGACAAGTGGAGTTCCTAAGGGATCTGTTCTGGGTCCAGTGCTGTTCAACGTCTTTGTCAGTGACACAGACAATGGCATCAAGTGCACCCTCAGCAAGTTTGACAACGACACCGAGTTGTGTGGTGCGGTGGGCTCACTAGAGGGAAGAGATGCCATCCAGAGGGACCTTGACAAGCTTGAGAAATGGGCCAATGCACACTGCATGAGGTTCAACAAGTCAAAGTACAAGGTCCTGCATCTGGGCTGGGCCAATCCCAGGCAAAATTACAGACTGGGTACAGAGCGGGTTGAGAGTAGCCCTGAAAAGAAGGACTTGGGAGGACTGATTGATGAGAAGCTCAACATGAGCCAGCAGTGCACTCATGCAGCTCAGAAGGACAACTGTATCCTAGGATGCATCAAGAGGAGTGTGGCCTGCAGATCAAGAGAGGCTATTCTACCCCTTTAATCTGCCCTTGTGAGACCCCACCTCAAATACTGCATCCAGTTCTGGTGTCCCCAGCATAAGGGGGACATAGATCTGTTGGAATGAGTCCAGAGGAGGGCCACAAAGATGACCCAGGGGCTGGAGCTCCTCTGCTATGGGGATAGGCTGAGGGAGCCGGGATTGTTCAGCCTGGAGAAGAGAAGACTCTGGGGGGACCTTATAACTGCCTTCCAGTACCTGAAGGGAACCAACAGGAAGGCTGGAGAGGGCCTCTTCAGAAGAGTGTCCAGCAATAGGACAAGGGGAAATGGTTTTAAACTGAGAGAAAATAGGTTTAGATTGGATCTTAGGAAAAAGTTCTTCAGTAGGAGAGTGGTGAGACTCTGGAATAGAACGCCCAGAGAAGCTGTGGATGCCCCCTCCCTGGAGGTGTTCAAGGTCAGGTTGGATGAGGCTTCGAGCAAACCAGTCTAGTTGAGAGGTGTCCCTGCCCATGCCAAGGAGGTTGGATTAGATGATCTCTAAGGTCCCTTTCAGGCTAAGCCATTCTGTGATTCTATGATTAAAAAACAGAACAAAAGCTTAGGTATAAAAATGATAATGCTTAACTTGAAACATCATCTGAAAATGCCATACACTAAGTCACTTGGTGCTCATGGTCAAAGTAGCAATTACAGGCTGGATTTGATGCAGGCCACAAATGCTTCCTAACTGAAACAAATGCATCCAAGTAACAGAAAATTCAGAAGCAATGTAAAGGAGATTCTTTGTGCCATGAACTACGACGTATCAGGTCACTGAAATACTGACATTACAAAACTGTTGTATAATCATGATACTAACATTTGTGACACACATATTTTAAGTTGAAAAATTCCAGAAAAAACAAGATGTTAGAACAGGCCAACAAAAACCTGTTTAGAAATAAAACATTTTAGTAAGTTTTAAAAGAATGCATAGAAGTCCAGGACATTTTTTTTTTTCCCTTCTTATCACACTCCTATGTTTCCATTCAAGCAGCTGACGTTGATTTTTCCCATTTGCACATAGTGCCACATAATTCTATTGGATGGAAACCCACTGGATGGAATCTTGTTTTGCATCACATAACTGAATGGATAAAAGGTCAGGAACACTTTAAAGACATGGCAACATAATTAATCTATTAAATAACTTACTTTTCAAAACATCATTTGAATATAGACATTTCCAGGTTTAAGATTTATTAATGTGATAAGATTACTTAACATTGATTTCTTTTCCTTCAAGGAACGGAAGTTTACTTTTTAAAATTTCTCAAGCATTGCTCACTTACAGATGCTTGCTTTCATCAGCGCCCTATTACAGATGCTATTCTTTAACACAGCAGTGGTCTTGTACATAATAAGATGGAAATGTGCTCCTCTGCATCTACTGTTCCCATATATATACTTAACTAAGCATTACTAGAGAAGCTAAAGCTCACTGACGTGCATTTTTATGTTAGATGAGAAACAAATGGACATTAGCCTGGCCAAGATATTGCCAAACTAAGTTTGCTGCCAGAAGATTTCTCAACTCTGTAACCAGAAAAATCTGTAATGTTCTTTTGCACACCCCAAACTCATCTCTGATTGCAACAACCTGCAGTATAAATCCATTTTAGCATCTGCTTGAAAGACATGATTAAGGCTTAAGGAAATTTTCTTCACCTTGTGATTTAGGCTATACATATTTTCAAGAGCAGACTGAATTTCATAGTGAAAATAAGCAAGGCAATTCAGGAACTGACATGTTGATGCACCATACATGCAAGATTTATGTACCTTACGAAGTTAGATGACATTCTCTTTATGTGCTTCAGTATGCAAATCAAAAAAAGCTTTTGCAAGACGTTACTACTACACTCTAAAGTTCGCTTAACTATGTTCTGCTGCACACCTTTCCCCTCACTGTGTAAGACCTATAGCGTCGGAGTACCAGAAGGCCCATAGCACTGCTTTTCTCCACTGCCATTCATACTCCCCTGGCTGCCCAAGGAGACCTTCTGGTGGATTGAAAATGCTCTCCAAGATCTCGATCTCCCTCAGGACCTTCTACGTTCTGAAGTGCATTCAACACCCTGTCTAGCCAACCCAACAAGCACTGTCTTAGGGCACCTTCTTCAGTATCTTCTTTCCCTGCAAAGACTTTAGTATTTGCACAAAAGGCCATGAAGAGGATAAAACACTAGATAAACCTAGAAATAGATTTCTGCAGGAGCATTGTACCCAATTCATTTAGTCATTAACAACTTCAAATTTCAAACAAGGACTTTTCCTCTGAAAAGGAAACCACCTCCACTTCTACTGAAAATAATTTTATTCAGAAATTAAGAGATTACAGTAGATATTGCCAAACTTGACAAAGAAATGTTAAGGTACCCCGAAAAGAAAAGAGAGAGAGTGGTAGGGAAGGGGAAGAGAAAAGCCAACTCAACCAGAACACAAAAAAACCAACCCACACCACAGCAGGAAGAAAGTTATTTTTACACTCAGATGTACAAATTCCTATTCAGAAAGCAGTTATTCAGAGTGTCATTCATTAGAATAACTCCTAATCACCTACCATTTGGTAATTTGTGATCAGCACTAGTCAGACTTCACAGAATGGCAGCAGATCTTCATTCAGCACTGAATGAACAGATTAGCTACCACGTTCTCTACATAAATCATTCAAATCTATGATGAAAAGCAACTTTTCTTTAACAGATTTATCACATCAGAAGTAAAGAAAATATGACATGATTTAGATCACCTGTGATCTTGCTATTTGAAATCGCTCGAATTATAAGCATTATATTTGTCTTAATCAAATATTAATTACTCCAGGTAAAGAGACTTCACAGTACAGAAATGAAAACCAGAAAGTAGTTTTAAAGCTTGGGTAACAACACTTCAGTGAAACTCTCACGAATCTCCTAAGTAAGCTGCAACTCCTCATTCAACTAACATAATTGGTCTTCAAAAAGAACGCAGTAATTTTGGGGTCACACTAGTGATATTATTTATCTGAAGAATCAGAATCAGGTTTGCATAACAAATCTCAACTGCAGCTTTACAGATACCATTCTAAAAACTTGTACACGTTTTCTTTTTTTTTTTTTAAAGAACTCTACAGCTTTCATGTTAACATGCCTAACTCAAAGTTTTATGAATCCTTTAACATTTTTTTTTTAGCAATTTTCTGCCAATCTGTCAATGTCGTGCAGTCAATCCATTTATTTCCTAATTGAAAAGGGCAAACAAAAAATACCAATGTGCTCATCAGCAATTTCCCTCCATCTTCAGGTCACACAACAAAAATTAAGTATATGCCACTATGTTTAGCTCTGGAGGAAATGTACACTATTTTCGTAGTGGAACCTGACCACAGCTTTTATACAACGACCGTAATATTGTCCCTGTAAAAGTCAATATTCAAATCATTTTCTAAAGATATGGAATGCACATATTTAAATAACTTGTGTTCAAAGCACTGCAGCTAATGACTTTGTGGACAACATTAATTAACATAAGTACCTTGCTGCTGTTCTTCATCATCTTCGCTAGATGAAGCCAAATAAGCTTGAAAATCCATGTCAAGAAGTTCCTCTTTTTTAAAAGTTCTGTTAAGTGACATTACTCGTTCATGATCTGTCTCATCCCATGTGATATCTACCTTAAAAATAAGAATGCTGTTTGTAGAAGCTGAAATACTACAATTTTACACTGAGTTACATTTTTTACACAGTTACATTGTAACTCTGTCTCTTTAGGGAAAATTAAGTGATACCTTCCATTTAAGAAGCAAAGTAAACCTGTTACTAATGTTCTCTATAACAATTAGCTGTAATAGCCATTTACTAAAATTAACTGAATTACAACTTTTTGGAATTTGTTCTACAGTGAGTTTCAAGGCATTTTAACTACATGAACAGCTGCTGTAACAGCAGGTCAGACAACATGAAATCTCTGTAAGCCACATTCCCTTTGTGGCAGCATACTGGTGTTGAGGAAGCCACCAACTCCTCCCCTTTCCTGTTTCAGCAGCAACTCATTCCTGGAATCACACATGGATTGCAATGGGGACAATGAAAGCATTTGTGCAACTGCACCCTCAAGTGGAAGGTGAAACAGATCTCACTGAAAAATGATCCAGCAGAAACTGCACTTCTCCAACCCAGTTCACTTCAGGGCCAGATGAAACTTTGGGCTGTCAGAGTATGAATTAATATCTACAAGAAGGGGAAGCAACTGTTTAAGCCTGGCACTATCACCAAAAAGGATCTTGTTGAGCTACACACAACCACTCATTTTAAGCAAATTAGAAGATTTATCTGTGCCTAGGAAAGTAATTCCATGTGCAACTTATATCAGAGGTGTAATGAGGTCAAAACGTAGTATTTAATTTCTAAGAAGCCGAATCTCTTTTAAAATCCAAAAGTGGAGTTTATTTATGGAGTTGCAACTTGTGACTCCATAACATGCTTACATCTTCTAATGTTTGATGTCTTTATTTTGGTATGGTGAAGATAATCCGGAATCTCTTCTCCACTACTTATATAATTCATAAGCTGACAATAAAAATAAACAAATTAGAAAAACGTTACAAAAACACTGTAAAGATACCTTTGATGTTCCCATAGCAGCAGATGTGAAGTACTTTGGCTTATATACAGCTATATTCACTTCTGAGGCGACATCTTTTGGCTTATCATCAAATGTAATGTTATCTGGAATAAATCTTCAAATCAAATACAACATGTTATTATTCAAATACACTGGGAAATGTCACAGTATAAACAGTCTAAGCTTTTCATGAGTATGGTACATCAGCACAAAAAAATCTGCTAAAGTAAAAAGTTGGTAAGCCTGAAAAGGAAACAAAAGGAATGGACACATACTCCACACATGTAAAATTAACTGTCTAGCTTCTGCACAGATAATCCACAGGTTTTCAATGTATAAAACTGCCATGTTGGGAAAGTAAATGAAACAACTTCCAGTCTGGTATTAGCAGGGTCAGGGCTGTTGTTATTTTTTTTTAAGTGTTTTTGTTTGTTTTAAAAATCATCTTTTTCAGGAAGCTTAATTTTAAAAATTTAAAAGAAAAATGTGAATAAATAGAATTTGGAAACAGATAAAAAATTCAAAATATTTTTTGAAAGCCTGGTATATCTTTAACATTACAACTAGTGGGGGTGGGGGTATGTGTAAATAGTAAAGACCAAAGTCATGTGTGACACCAGAAGGAGTTACATTGAAAACAAAGACCTCTTTGTACACTGCATGAGAAATCACTTTGGCTTTTTTTTTTTTTTTAAATCATTGCAAATGCAATCCAATGAATATTATTGAACATTAAAATTTAACAAAGTATAAGATTATGAAAAACAGTAGAGAATTTTAAACAGCTATGTCTGTTGTAAAACATTATCTATGTTTAAAAACTTGAAAAATTACATGTTCATTTGGCAGAGACCATATTCTCCAACACGTCTGAAAGAAAGTGAGCTAAGTTCCTCTAGAAAATGATACAAAGCAAGAAACTTATCTTTCATTGACTTCCAAGAGGGCCAATAGCATGGGCCCCAGCAGACAAAGTCAGCTTCTGTCAAAACTTATTATGATTTAGTAACCTGCTCAGGCAAAAAGGCTTTTTTTACAATAAAAAGGAATACTAACAATAAAGCATAACTATATATTTTTTTTCCCTCTCCAAACATTGACTTTTGAAATATTAAAGCTTCCAACTCATTCACAGAGGCTAGTAACCTATTGCAGTTTCACGACCACAGCAGCAGTATTCTTGCCCAGTGGTAAGCAATCCTGAAAAAGACCTCTGCTGGACCCTTGGAAAAACAAACAAAAAGCAGCAGTATGTTGTTTTGTTTTCTAAATCGTACCATTTTCTTTAACTGTATCAGAAGGTTGAAGATGCAACCAGAACATTCTACCTGACTTCTCTGAGAATAATCTCTCTATGGAGAGATTCTTGCAAACTTTCCCTATTCCGGTAAAAATGCTCAAAAAGAAGAAAAAAAGAATCAAAAGGAAACCTAGCAACTCACTGGATACCTAATTTATTTACATTGTCATTTTGGTTACAGAATAAGGACAATATACTTTCCTTCAAATTATTTTAAATCGGATTTAATTCTCCTTCTTCTCCCAACGTGTAAAAATGTCATCACTGGAGTTACCTCAAGTCTATAAAAGAACAGCTACTTTCAAATTCGAGTCCATCGCATTCCTCATAGATTTTATTAGCTGTTTCAGGAGAATCACATTCCACAACTGCATAGAAGTATTTCAGTCGCTTAAATTGATATTCCCGCAGTTTTTCCCTATAAAGCCTGCAAAAGTGGAAAACACAACAATCAAGTGAGCTGGCTTGAACAACTTTTCATTTGCAAAATATTTTAATTGAACTCATTAACAATACGCAGCATTCAAACACTCTCCTAATCTTATGATTAGATGGTAAGCAGCATGAAGATTCACCAGTATCTATTCAGTTTTACTCAAGTAAAAGGCCTATTTTATTAAGTGTACACTTTCTCTATCTGACTCTGCTTCGCACAGGCATTGTAAGGCCCTGTGCAGGGCATAAAGTCACATCACTGTATGCACTGCGCTGGCCACAGAAAGTAGCATTTAATAGTTCCTATCAAGTTGTTTGCAATTATTCTGGCTCTCAAAAAGGTTGTTGAAAAGGCTGTTCATACATAAGTAAAGATACACGTTAAGAACGTAAGAGAAACTGGGAGACTGTAAGGACAGGACTGCACATGCTCACACTAGAAAGAGGCAGTGTAAGAGTGATGAGTAAGAAAGCGGTATGGGTGAGGAAGGGAGTTAGGATACTAACTTGGGTAGCACAGGCAGTGGTGTTACAGATGATGTCAAGAGAAAAGGGAAAGCAGAAAAGAGATTCAGAAGTGGATGAACTGGTGGAAGGATGCAGGAGAGAGATCACAGGGTTGAGGTCCTGTCCCATGAATTTGAAGGGTACATGCACAGGTATCACTGAGGTATCTCTGCAATAGCTGGATTTCTGTTTGTTGTATTCCAGATGCTCTAGTGCCCACTGAGCAGTAAATGTAACACCTCAGGATGTGCCTCCAGAATGCACTGGAAGTTTGTCATACACTTCCAAGATGCACTAGAGACCTTCTTCAAAAGGATCTGCACTTATTTAAGCGTCCAGATTTTCCAAATATAGGGCAGTCCAGCAGGACATATTACACAAAATTGGCCCCAGTCAGGCTGCCAAACATCTGGAAATTCTGGAAAAATATAAAAGCAGAACATCTCAAGTTCCATACAGACAAGACTTTCAAGTAGAAAAAAGGGAAAGAAAGAAAAAAAAAAGAAAAAAAAAGGAAAAAGGAAAGGGAAAAAAAAAAAAAAAAAAAAAAAACAACCCCAAAAAAAAGAGAAGAGAAGAAATGCCTGAATAAGCCTGGACAATGGTAGGCCTGATGAGCTCAGCCTAGTAAGCCAGGGCTGGTGGTGGTGGCATTCCCTCAATCTGGGGATTCTTGGCCTAATTTAAGGTCCCTGTTGATTATGCAGATAATTTAGACAGTATGCAACAAAGGGCATTTACTGCCTAAACTGCAATTCGTAGAGGAGAAATGCTATCTTAAACTCTCCACACATATGTTCTGTTTATTATTCCAATGAGCTACATAATAAAAATTTTGAACTCAATTATCAACAAGCAAATCTTCTCAAGTTTCATTGTAATGCATTTATAATATGCATTGACAGTGAACCAGGGACAGTTGTAAAATATCCTTGAAAAAGCTGTAAAATTAAGGTGTCCACAAAAATTTTGGAAACAAGAGTTGATCAGGATTTTCCCTGGGAATTAGATGTATTATATCTCTCATTTGAAGATAAAGTTAATACCCGTCATTCTCTGTAGTATTCTCTGGCAGATCAAATAGTTCCACAGGTCCTTTTTGTTCCTCCTCTTTTAATCTCTCTTTTCCAAACTCTGAAGGATAAATCTACAAGTGCAATAACACAAAAGTATTATTCTAATTGTAGAGTCATAACTTAACACCAAGTAAGGAAAAGTATTTCAATGAGCTTTTTAGACTTCAAGTTTTTCCTCCAAAATCAATAAAGGGATCAATTCCATAAACTTTTATACCCTCCTAATTTTAATTTACAGAAAAGTCAGTACATTAAGCAAGTTGCCTGTTAGGAATGAGAATATTTTGGGACAGACGAAGAACCAGGACCCTGACTTTGTTCATTTCACCATGGTTCTTTTCAGAAAGGGGTATTTGACTACCACAGTTCTCAGAAAGTGAGGGCAGACACTAAAGATGGGTAAATGTAACAACTGATCAGAATTTAACCAATATCTTAATAATTCAAATGTGGTAAAAAACAAGAAGTGTTGTGCAATGGTAAAAAGGGTTAGAGAGCATTTAGAAATAGTCAGATATAAGGCTGGCTTATCTCACAAAAAATCCACTGAAAAATAAACTAGCAATGGCAATGTAGTCTCCTTCTACTAGACTTCAAGAACTTTGCTATTAGTCTCAGATAAACAGCACCTAGAGGCAACATCATAAACATGAGAAGTTAAGAGCTTTGGGCTCAAAGTCTCTAAACACATGCCTGTTGCTGAAAAGCAACATGTTTTTATTTCCAGCACAACAAGTTAAATTGCAACACAGTTTCTCATTTACGATGTTAATATCTCCTCTGGCTCGTCCCAGAACTGTCTTACTTTGGTCTTATGTGGAATTTTTTGTATTTATTTATTTATAGTAAAAGCCAGTAGACCTCCTACAAATCAGGTCTTACCTTAACAGAAAATACCGTTCCTCCCTTCGGCGCGAAAGAATTAAATAAGGCCAGCAGATCCTTAGCCTTCAGTCTATCCCAGTCCATATTACAAACTGCCAACCTACTTGTAATCTGAATGGGGCGGGAGGGGGTGAAAAAGACATAAAATTAATAGGCTTAATTCCTGACTTCTATAGGGAACACACAATTCTCTAGCAGCTATCCATGGTAACAATCAAAGTCAGCAACAAACTCTGCTGAAAAAAGACATAAGATGCATTTTCCTCAAGAGTTTGTATTACTTAAAACTAGCAAAGGTGAGAAGCAGCAATCACCAGAGTAGTTAAAAAGGTCATAAATAATGAAGCATCACAGAGTGGACTGCACCAATCACTGATTTAGGACTGCAGTTAAACATGAGCACTTAGTATTTGCTATTATCATGTGTTTACTCACAACAGCAACTAGTATCACAGTATTTTAAGAGCGGTGGAGTACTGTGATTTCTTATACAGTAACTGAGCTTAGTTTTGAAGTCCTACTTCACTGTCACATTTTCTTTCTTCTTAAAGCACGAGTGAAAAAATTAAAGTGGAAAAAAGAAAACAGCAGTGAACAAAAGCAGTACTATTTCAATTCTGGAATTTCTGAAAAGCTCAATTCTGCTTTCTCTTTCACTTATAGAAAGCTTACTTATCTATAGGCTTATCTATCTCTGCTTAGAGGGAAGGGGAGACACCAGTGAAAATTGCAAGTCTCTCATTCTCAGCCAGTTTCATCATCACTTGCATTGTGTAACTAAAAGGCTGAAAAACTTTTAGGAAAATACTTTCATAAACAGTTTCACAGATGAAGGCCTATAACAAACTCATAACAGCGCACATTTCTGAGTTTGTCAAGTAGCAACTTTTCACATGCAAAGTACTGTTACCTCATCTGCACGAGGGGCATCTTTATCCAGCTCACGCCATGAATGCTCTATCTCTGGCTCCTTTGGAAATAGTTCATTTAAATCCTCATCGTCATCTGAGCTCGTTTCAATGTTCCCTATGCCTCTAGCTAGGTCAAGCACATTATCACTTCCTTCATCGTCTTCTGAATCACTGTCTTCCTCGCCTGTTTCCTCATCATCTTCTAGCTCCTCTTCCCCATCATCATCTGACTCCTCTTCCTCGCCCATTTCCTCAACATCTTCTGGCTCCTCTTCTTTTGATTCTGCATCATCAGAAGCATCACTTGCAGAAATTTCTTCTTCTGCTTGGCTTTTACTAATGTCACTTTGAACATAGATGTCTGTGCATACAGCTTCTGAAAGATAAACAGTAGATATTTATTTTTTTGTTGGAATTATATGTGATCCTTTACAAAAAGAAAAAAAACCCTACGATTTTCTTCATGCAGATTTACAGAACCCCTGAAATGTCTAACAATGCAGGAACAAACGACATCAAGGAAGTACAAACAATCATCAGAACCACCTCTTCACCTCGTCTAGTCTAGTCTAATCTAGTCACATCACTCTTTAGGAACAAAATTTTATTATCAATCTCAAACTAATGAAATATTGCTCTGTTACTCTATTTATATGTACAGAATCAACAGGGGGAAATCAGATTTCAATAATGCAGGCTATACACACACACAGGCAATATAAAGCAAGTTTTTCTTCAAGTCATTTGTTCTCTCTAATGCCTTCTAATACTAAAGGCTCGATGCCATGATCCTTACACTTTAGGTTGACATGGATATGCTGAAGCCTTCATACTATCAGACCTTTTATTTGCTACCGAGTTTCATATATAGTCATATATACACTACTATATGTTACTTTTCCAACTAACCAGCAATTTCAGCTCGAGCAATTAAAAGCAACCTAGATGTTCACAATCTTACTGAAGAATCAGCACTCATTCTATAAACAGCTGACCAGCTCTGATTCTTCATCAACACTGAATCTGAGTCAGTCAACTACACTGTAACTGATGTCGTAGAAGATATTTCATGGATAAAACACAAGCAACACCCAAGCAAACATAGCTGAATTCTACTTGCAATCTGAACAACTAACCTGATTCAACTGATCTTCCTCCTGATGCATCCCCTTGCTTGTTTTCCCCTTTGGGTAAAAAGCCCTTGTTTCCCCGAGAGCAACCAATTTCTGTTGCAGTCTTCTTAGAGTCCTCTTTCAAGTTGAATTTAGATGTAATTTTTTGTTCTTCATTTTTAAGGTCATGTAGTTTTATCACCACTTCACGTGTTTGGTCCAGCCCTGGTTTCTTTATCTTCCTCTCCTCCCTAGGCTTTGCAGAATCTGCTTCTCTTTTCGGTTTAGCTTTTTTTTTCTTTATTTTCTTTTCTGTAGTTTCCTTACTATCATCTTCAGAAAGATCAGAGTCAGATTCTGACAGAGCATAAAATTTCCTGAGGTTCTCTGTAGAGGTATAGTTCACAGGGCGACCTCTTTTATCCACTGTATATTTCAGCTTAAACTTCTTGTCATGAAACATAGCTCGAAATCGTTTGTCAATCTTGACTTTACGTTCTCTTTCAGGCATCTCCCAAAACCTGGGATCCCTAGTAATGCGGCTGAACCGCACATCGCTCAGTATTTCCTCTTGGGATGACATTTTTGATGCTGTTGAAGACTTGGCCATCTGCAATATGGAAAAAAAACCCCAAACACTTATGATTAAAAAAAAACCTGATTACCATAGATTTACATAAATAAAACACTACTTCTGATTAATAAACCTGATTAATATACAACTAGATACATAATTAAAAACAAAAAGAAATCAGCAAAGTTAGATTTCTAACCTGTATCTAAAAATTCTTTCCAAAAGCACATACAGCAATTTAAACGAGTCATAAATGAGCCTGTAACTCCCACAGCCTTGGCCACAAATCTTCACTTTTTCAGATAACGGATGCACAACTACAAGACCACATGTGCTGCAAATACAGCCTCAAACGATTCCCTATCAACCCCAAACAAGTTCTAAAGCAGCTTCATCGTGAGCCAGGCTTCAGACTTTCACTTCCCACAGGACTAGGGCATTTCACATGTAAAAATGCCACTTCCCAAGGAAGACAAGAGCGTCGTGGCGAGCACAGGCCAGGGCCACCTGCAGCTCCGGTGCAGAGAGGCTCAGCCTGTCTCGGCGGCAGAACCTTCCCCGAGGCGCCGGCTGCGGCCATTCCGCACCCTCCCCGACCCCAGCGGCGGAGAATACCCCGCAAAGGCGCCCAGTGAGGAACCCCGCTCGCACTACCCTACCAGCCCGGGCCTCCCGACCATTAACAGCCGCCACCTACACCTCACCGTCCTGCTGCGCTCGCTCACGCCGAAACCCACAGCCTAACCACTTCCGGCGGCACTACGGCGGCGGCAGCAGGACACGGCACTCCCAGCCAATCACGCGGCGCGACCGGCGGAAGGCTGGCCGCGCGCATGCGCGTGGGGTGGGAGGGGGGGGGACCCGGACACACGTGACGAGACGGGTGGCCTTGGGGTGGGTTTTATTCGTGCGCGCGCGGGGCTCGCCCCCGGAGCGATGGGCGCCGTGGCAGCGGTTGGGGCGCTAGTGCTGCGGGCGCCCGGCCGCCCGGGCCTGCGGTCGGGCTGGGGCGGCAGCTGGCGGCGGCTTTGGGCGCCGTCGGGAGGAGCCGCGGCCGCCGTTTCTCCTCCTCCCGGCGGCGCTTTGCCGGGTTCGGGCGCCCTGAACCCTTTCGACCGGAGGCTGAAGCGGAAGCAGAAGAATTGGGCGGCGCTGCAGGCCGAGCCCTCCAAGTGCGACTACCTGCGGGAGGAGGTGGGGAGGGCTGCGGCGGCCGGCGGCTCGGGGCGGGCCCGCTGGGCTAGGTGGGAGGGGAGGCGTCAGCGAGGCGCGGAGGGGGCGAGGGGCAGGGACTCCCCGGGGCTGACCGGCGGGCTCTCCCCCTAGGTCGGCAGCAGGATAGCGGACAGGGTGTTCGACATCACCAGGTAAGCTTTGCCACGGGGGGCGGGCAGGGTGCGTGTCCCTAGGGAACAAACGGTGGCTAGTGAGCGCCTTCCCCAGCGCTTTCCCGTGGCGGTAACCGCCGAAGGACGCTCCACGTGCTTAGTTCGAAAAGACGTTCGGAAATCGGCGGCTGAAGTTTTGTGTAGTCTAAAAAGTAAAACAGTTGTAAGTCTTCATGACGTTTTATGTTGCTGAACTTTTCCTTTAGAACATTTCCTCTTGCTCTGGATGTTGGCTCTGGAAGAGGTTACATAGCTCAGCATTTAACCAAGGTACTCATACCTCAAACCTTTTAAAATAAGTACTTATTAATCTTCTGTCTTCAGTTAGGGCTTGATTACAGCTTGAAACAATTCTCTGAATTTCGAAAAGGTAACTCCATTTGTTTGTTGGAGGTTTTTTCCTCTCATATGTGTAGCTACAGTTCAAAGACATGTTATGCAGCTTGTTCTAGACAGACGCTAGTATGACAGTTGAGCTTCAGTCTTGAGTAGGGAGATGGAAGTTTTTCCATTAGTCTTTGTTGGATAAACTTAGTTTTTAAAGAGATGTCATTATGGAGACTTTCAAGCAGTTTATCCTTCGTGAATGGCACTGTAAATAAAGGTACTTAATCGGTCATTAATCTGTGATTTATATTTCACTGAATTTATAAATAAAAATGCAGGATATTTTTTCTGTTACTCAGCTGTTCTCCCAGGGAGTAATTACTTAGTAATAAGTACTGGGGGGGGAGGCTGGGCACAGAAAGGCTTGCTGCTTTATATAAAGTTTATCAAATGTGGAAGAGATGTCCTTTTAACTTACTATGAATGTGTGTAAGCGTTCTGAAAAATTACTAATGTAAACTTCTAAGACAATTAAATATGTGATAGACTTTCAAAATTTTATTTCAGGAAACAGTTGAAAACCTTATTCAAGTTGATATTGCAGAGAATGCTTTAGTAAGTAGCTTTCTGAATGCTAATGTGCTTCAATTCCATAATACGGGAAAGCAAAAGAAATTAGTTTCTGATACTGTTTTTCTTCTAATCCAACATTAGAAAAATGCTGTAGAATCTGAAATCCCTGTGGTCAGTGTTGTAGCTGATGAGGAATTCCTTCCTTTCAAAGAAGATACATTTGATCTTGTTGTTAGCAGCTTAAGGTATGCATTCATCATTTATGTACATTTTATTTTTTGGTTAAAGATGCTAAATAATGTTCTTTTCAGAGTAGCTTTAAGGGGGGGAGGGGGGAAGAGAAATATTAATAGTATATTAAACAGCAATAAGAAATGTACTTGCATAGTTAATGAGTATATATTAGGAAAAACTGCTGTCCTGGTGGTTTTTTGTTTGTTATCCTTCAAAACACATGTAGCTTCACTCTTTCCTGCGTTTTGACAAATTAATCTCCAGGACTTCTATCTTCTTAACTTAATTGGGGGGCAGGGAGAGGAAGCTATTTGTGTAAACCTTTGTTTTTATTTAGTATCAATTTTAGGCAGGCATTTCGGAACTTGGGCAGCTCAAGAAACTAATTTGCTGCTTTGGTTTCTGAAACATACTAAAATAATGTATTGATTATTTATGTTCCCTAAACTTTGTTTAGTATGCAATTATAAAATGTAGGCTTCTGTCATTTCAGTTTACATTGGGTGAATGACCTTCCTAGAGCTTTTAGAGAGGTAAGAATCTGGTTTTTTAATACTAAAAATCAACGCTTGCTATTGATTCAGAGTGCTCTATATTTTTACATTCTCTTTGAATAAAAGGCACAGAAATAGCTCATGTTACATACAGCTATTTTTTGCAGTATTTTTGGACATTTGAAGAGCATCAATTGATGTTTCTATGATTTTGCTCTCTCAAATAAATTTGGAATAAATGTGAAACAAAGTATTTGAGTACAATTTTATAGTCTCCACAGCTGAGATCATGGTAAATAATGGAAACTGAGGCAATGCTATTGATTTTTATTGTGTGTTAGCTCTTGCTGCACGTAGTACAAGAGGTTTCTAAACCTAACTTCTTCAGAGCTGGCTCATTATTTTTATGTCTCAGCTATTTATCTTGAAATACAGCTTGAGTCGGATAAAGGCTTTTTGATTTTGAAATGAAGCAAATACTTGTCGATGACAGAAAACTGAAACTGTTACTGAAAAAAATCTGGGTTTGTATTATTCCAGCTTCTTCCTGCAGGTGAAAAGTTTTTTCAAATCAGCTACATTTGGAACAGCTTGCTGTTTTTTCATTTATTTCAAACTGATCAGTTGTTATAGTGCTATTCTACCACCTGTTGGTAGGAATAAGAATACACTGCTGTTGTGGAAATAATAAAAGTAGCTATCGCAATGCCTTCAGTATTTAAAAAAACTTGGAAAGAAATACATAATTTTCTCTGGAATTTAAGTGTTCTATGGAGTGTCAAATATTTTTACACCCACAGTAAAAATAACTGACACAAAGGGGAGGGAACTGGGGTTCTTGACTAACTTTCATGAATGCTCATTTCCTATATTGGGACCTCTGGTTTTAACTAATCAAAACTGCTTTCAACTGCTTAGGTTTCTTATCTGTCATAATAATGCTATTCTGACTAGTTAAAAATAAGGCCTCCATTTCTATTAAACCATTAGAAAGTATTTTTGTTGCCTTCATCTGAGAAAGTAAAAGTAAGCAGAAGCTACCTTCATCTGCCTTATTTTCAGAAGCAGATTAGTTGAAGATACCGTTTTAGGACTATCCCACTGAAAATCAGTTTAACCTAGATTTCCACAGTGCATTTTGTGTTTCCTGACTGTAAGTCTAGTTTCTGTCTTTCTTAAGAACAATCTTGTTCCAGACAGATTATTTGTTTTGCAGTGGTACCAAAAGCTTTGGTACCATTTTGCCTTGTGGAATACAGTCAATACAAAAAAAAAATATATATATATTACAACTGGTTTTTTTGTTTTCTTCCCTTCATTGTAGATTCACCAAGTTCTTAAGCCCAATGGAGTATTCATTGGTGCAATGTTTGGAGGAGACACTCTATATGAGCTTCGCTGCTCTTTGCAGCTAGCAGAGTTGGAGAGAGAAGGGGGATTTTCTCCTCACGTATCACCATTCACTGCTATCTCTGATTTGGGACATCTGCTGTCGAGAGCTGGTTTTAACACCCTCACTGTGGTAATTATAAATAAAAGAACAATCAGACAGAACAATCCAGAACATCAGAGCTGCTGGCATATTAAAAAAACTTGCTATTTACTAATGTATTAGGGATGTACTGCTTCCTTCTGCATGTTGTGCACCTTGCTGAATAAGTTCCTGAAATAGCCTGGAGTCCCTCTGTCCTCAGCTTCACTGTGAGTGATGAAACCAACTGAAGTGTATCTTTGGCTAGTGGCCCACTAGAATTTGGATGGCCTTCTTGGAGAAATGTCAGAGAATGTTAGATGTGCTTGAAGAAACTTTAGACAGTCTTGCGATTCCTTTTAAAACCAAGGAGAAAATAATGTCATTTCCATTAAAAATTGATTGCATTTAGGCTACTAAACAAAACTTTTAGGAAATGTTAAGACAGTATATTCTTCTGAGAAATAGCACAGTTTGAACAGAAGCGGCAGTTGAATAGTCTGTTAGCAGCTCTGAAGGCTAACATAATATTCCTGGTTTAGCTTGATATTCCCTAAAACTAAGATTCTCAATTCTTTTAGGATACTGATGAAATTCAAGTCAACTACCCAGGGCTGTTTGAGGTTATGGAAGACTTGCAAGGCAAGTATATACTTGGAGGAAACAAACATTTCCTGTATCACTGATACAGACATAGGAAAGTTGCATTGTGTGTTCCTTACCTCCAAATCATAGAATGGTTTAGGTTGGAAGGGACCTTCCAAGGTCATCTAGTCCAAACCTCCTGCAGTGAGCACAGCCATCTTTAACTAGATCAGGATGCTCAGAGCCCCATCCAACCTGACCTTGAGTGTTTCCAGGGATGGGGTATCTACCACCTCTCTGGGCAACCTGGGCCAGTGTTTCACCACTCTGGAAAAAATGTCTTCCTAAAAAAAATATAAATAAATAAAGCTTATTGTAGCAGGGGAAGCATTACTCTTTTCCTGATATCTAGTGGTTCAGGAGATGATACCTGTCAGCAGCTTTGCATTGGGAAGTGGATGTCAAAGATTTAGTACTTTGTGGCCTTCTGTGAATTTTCTGCTTCCTTTGTATTCCCATTGTTATTGAGCCTGTTCAGTGTAAGCTGCTGAAAGGCCTTGAAAGGAAGACAGAAGCGTATATCCCACATACTAACTTTTCCTCTGAGCCTTCCTAATTATCAGGACATTCAGGAAACTGCTTTGCAATGAGAGTGAATAGACTCTCTAATTGGAGTCTGCTGAGGAATGCAAAAAAGAATTGTGATACTTAACAATTGAGTTAGTAAGCTCTTGGGGGTGTTATTTTGATGCTTATCTGTTACTAAAGAAAATACAGAAGTGTGTGTCTGAATAAACGCTTTATACTCATGTTTAAACTAAATTATGCTGGAAAACATAAATGATTGAAAACTAAAGCTGAAGAAGTCGTGATTTGAAATTATTCCTAGTAATACAAACTGTAAATTGCAAAGCATTGGCATTAAAAGGCTTGGATTCTTTTAGGCAGGAAACCTAATTATTTATGTTGTTTTGGTCTCTCTTGCAGTGAGATTCAGAGGATTCTATTCTGGTTTAGTAAAAATCTGTCATTAGTGCATGACACTTAACTCATGGCATATGCTGTATCTTCTTTTTCTTAAAGCTAAAACATATTTTTAGGTATGGGGGAGAGTAATTGCTCTTGGAATAGAAAACCTCTGCTACACAGGGACACAATGTTGGCAGCTGCTGCAATATACCAACGTAAGTAGTTGAGAGGTAACTAGTTAATCTGAAATGACTTTAAGAAGATATTTTTTATGTCTGTTTCTCTGATGTCTGTAAAACAAAACAACCAAAGAAAAAAAAAAAACAAACACCAAAACCACCACATTTTGGAACAGAACAAAATACCATTATCATACAGACATTTTTAACTTTAATTATAAGGATAGGATTTGAACTATGTTGATATACCACTGAGAGATATTTTTATTGTCCAAAATCTTTCACCAGGAGTCTTTATGATGAATACATCATACTTAGTTCTCTTGTTCTTAGAACTCATATTCTGTGTACAATTTTTTTTTTTCCCCTCCCTTCCTGCCCTAACAGAAATGTATGGGAATAGCGATGGCTCAGTACCTGCCACGTTTCAGATCTACTACATGATTGGCTGGAAATTCCATGAATCACAGGTAATGTGAAGCTGAACTATTTTCTCTTTGAGGGTACTTTTTAAATTACTGATGATTTGAAAGCTTTTACAAAATATTTTAATGTAACAGCCCTATATGATTTTTTTTCCTTTTTTTTTTTTTTTCATTTAGGCGAAACCAGCCCAGAGAGGATCTGCGACAGTTTCATTGGGAGATCTGGCAAAAATAAATGGACTTCTTTCCAAAGAAAAATAGTTTGTCATCAGAAATAATAGTTGTTTTGAAGCTTTTATAAAAATTCTTATTGCAGATAGTCTTGTGCTTATTTTGTGACCACATTCTGAAATTATAATAATCTGCATGGAGCAGTTTTTCTCTTTTTTTTTTTTCTTTCGTACTGCCTGTACTACCACATCAGCTGTGTAAAGTGGTGTTAGTTTTGTTTCTAGAGAAATATTTGAACAGTATTCTAAGTGAATACATGCTTTTCCAAATTTTGATTAGATTACTCTTCTCAAATGGTAATGCCTTTTCCAGCATTTCAGTATCACAGACTGCAAGCCTTGAGTGTGTATCACTCTGCTTTTTTATTTATTTATTATTATTCCTAAAGGATGGTAGATTGTAATAAAGAATAGTATTTATTGCAAGTGCATTTATAAGACATCCTATAAGAGGAAATACCAGCAAATACACAGATCTTGATTATGGATGTTGTGGGTTGGAAGTTGCTGTCAGTGATTAAGTAAGTTCTGTATTGTAAAGATATCATGTTACTTCACCTACAGCCATCAAATTCAATGACATTTCTAGTTTTGAGGGTGGAAGAAAATGTTTCTGAATCTGAATAGTAGAGCTCAGCCACAATTAAAGTTGAAAATTTCATTGTAGCTATAACAGAATGTATGTATCATGATTTGACTTAATTTACTGAAAGGAGCATCAAGCGGAAGAGTCACCTAGCACTCAGAGACATGTATGTTTCAAAGTTGTTAATTAGCTTAGAATTGTCATTCTCTGTAGTTGTTACTCTTGGAGTCCAATGCCCTTTTTTTCTGTTTTGTTTTTTTTATCTCAGCATTTGAAAAATTAAAGATGGTACTTGAACTACTAGATAAATATTACATTCTGTGTTTCTACTATCAGAAGCTGAAAAGCTTGAAGTGACTTTGTTTTCCTTAACTGTGGCGTGAAGCTGTAACTTCTGGTGTCTAACTGCATTACCAGAAATTGATACTCATTACAAATACTGATAGTTAACCTGAGGTATTTAAAGAAAATACCTACGTAAAGATTCCACTTGATTGTAGTACTGACAGAGAAGAGTAGAAAGGAAAACCATGAAGAATATCTAATCAGGTATAACTGTTTAATCAGTTCTGTCATTGTATCAAGGTGTTGTATCAATACTGGTGAAATGAAAGCTTCACTAGGCTTCTTGTGACTTTATCCAGCAGGTGGAGTTTGATAGAATGGTGTGGCACAGACCAAATAGGCAAGGTAGGCGGAAGCCTTCCAGTTCTGTCAGGGATTACTAAATTAGGATTGAAAGAGTGATACAGATACTAAACTTGCCTCCTGCTGTTTAAGCAATACTCAATTTTCAAAATAACAAATGCTGTTTAAAAAGAAAACTATTCATGCAGTATTCAGCTGATTAGAAGATCAATTTAAGGGCCACATTGAGCAGTTTATTTTATCTACCAGGCTCTGACGGGGCAGAGAAGGTACAAAACATCCTGGTAAGGAGGGGAGGAATCTTCCATCCTGATTTTGCTTACAAGCCTAATCCATTAATTATTCAAGGCAAATTAATTCATATTTCATTTTTCTTCAAAGAGTAACCCTCCTGGAAAAGGGGCTTTAAGTGATCTGGTAACCTTTATAACCCTTCATGTGAAGAATAGACCCAAAAGAAGAGCTTGTCTCTCTGAAAGTCATTGTTTATTTTTCTAGTACATCAATGAACCCTAATAGAAGACATTCCATCCCTTTTTAGGTCCTCTCTTTAATAAAATCTTTAATAAAATTCACTTATTTCAAGGGAAAACTCTACTTTCCCAAGTGCAAGTTTCTATGAATTTATGTCAAATGACTGCGGAACTTGATGGACGTTTGCTTTAGTAGGTTAATTTCCAGTTACTTGAGCTGGTGCTTGTGACTCAGATGCGTTAAGGGAATGAGGAGGTGGAATTCACTGGATCAATGTTAATTGGAGAAATGCTCCTACTCTGCTTGTTTCAAGCACTTACGGAGGAGAGGAAGGATTTCCAGTTCTTTTGATTCCTGCAGATGGACTATATAAACAGTAAAGTAGGTAAGAATTTGGTTGTTAGTAGGGGAAGGTACTTTCTGGACAGGGAGACATGGAAGAATAGTTTTCTTCTTAACACTTAGAGACTAAGAAAAAGTATAAATAATTCAGTTAACTTGCAAGAGTGTTGTGAAGTAGTAGAAATGGGAGGAAGGAGCAATGTTTGATGGAATTAGGGGGAATGTAACTGACAGGTGAGGTGTTTCCCTGGCTGACTATATTTGAATATCTGTCTTTAACTGCAATTTTTAAAACTTTTATCTTTTGTGTAGCATTTCTTGCAATTCTGGGTTACTCTGGCTGTTTTTCAGTATCTGCTTTCTTTATATGGCACCTGTACAAATAGCTTTGAAAACAGACATTTTACTAGGTATGTAAGACTTATATTTTAATCATCTGTTTCAGATTTAAGTCTTTATGGCTTTCTGAAATTGTAATAAAGAAGAATGTGGTTGCCAGTTGCTAGTCTAGAAATTGTTCAAAACTCTTAAGTGCATGCTAAAAATCAGCTTTTGCAGTGTGACTTCTCAAAGTTAAGGTGATGTAGTGTCTTTTGTAAGCTTAGTTACTTTTAAAAACCCTGATGGATAATGCAGAATGCTTTAATCCTGATTACAGAAGAAAGAAAAAGGAATTCTGGGAGATGATTATTTTGACTAATCAAAACTTAGGAGCCCATAAAAACAAAATCCCAGATTTTACAAGAAGCATATTTACACTTAATGAGTATTAGTATTTTTGAGTCTCTGGAAGGTTCTGAGGGTCTGAGTCACAGATCAATGAGCATGCTTGTTCAGTGTCTTTGATTGAAAGAGCCATCAATGTGCAGTTTTATGCCAGTCTGGTTAGGATATAGGGGTCATTAGGCCCTACATTTTGTAATCCAAGCATTAGATTTTTCTTTAGATAGTTTCTGTGCTTTCAAAAGACTGAGAATTTGTAAATTTAAAACATGGGAAAGGATTCTTGATAACCTCTAATTTATAAAAAGTTCAGAAGTGAAACATAAAAAAATTAAACTTTTTTTACTTTGCTTAAAAAAGAAATACATAGGAATGACACTTTTTTCAATGTTTTCTAGAAGTGAGCTAAAATTAAACTTTGTCAGTTGCAGGGCGGAGCAACACACCAGCCTTTCATATGATGTTTAATTGGAATTTCCTGATGCAAAGATTGTTGTAGTGGATTACATTCATTAGAGCATCTTGTTTGAGATACCACAGTAGAAAGCTAGCATGTATGTTCAACCTTTTTTTTTTTTCATTTGTCTAACTCAAGAACGTTATATCCACTTTTGAAAACCATGATCTATTTTGGTCAAGGTTTTAGATCACTTTTGAAGATAATATGAACTGTATAGCTAGTTGGTTGATTTTTGTGAATATCTCAGGTGAAGGAAAAGGGGGGGGGGAGGGGGGGGAATAAAAGAAAACTCTGAGACAGCTAAGTTTTAGCTGAAGGCTGCATGTCACTGAGTAGAAAGCACTGAAGAGAGTACGTGTGCTTCTAAGGGAAAACTCGGCTTAAATCAATTTAGTGGTTATTGATTTATTAGTAGCTTGAACTATAACTGTTAGTCTGTGAACTATACGTGCAGGATTAATAGCAGCAATATAACAGATAAATGACTGTACTAGACCCTTGCAAACCACAGTAAGCACCTTCACAGCCTTCTACAGCAATTCCTTCACAAGTTTGCAGTTACATGCTCACCTCTATCCCTTTAACAGGAGGTTTGGGTTACAAGAACCCACCTTTCTAGGATGTTGCCCTGCTTACATACATCTTTGGAGACATGGGTGCTGTAGCTGCAGGTGTACCTGTGCTGTTCTCTCTACTCCACTAATCCATCCACCTGCTGGGATGGTGATGTGCAGACATCCCAGGAGTGGTCGGTGCTTGTTGCACCCTGTGCTGTCCGCCTGCTCACCAGAAGAATGCCAGCTACTGGTGTTGGGGAGGGGGACAGGGATGGGGGGGCCTGCTTCCTCAGGTCTTGACAGAGCTTGAGATGCCAGGAGGGCATCTTCTCAGTGTCAGATCAGGTTTTGACCGCTGCTTTCCTTTGCTAGGAATTTCAGTGCTTTTTATATTTAATCTGAAGCTGACTTTTCCCGCCCCCTACCCAAGGTCTCTTGAGAACTGGCTGGTTGGTGTTTAACGTGGCTGATGATTGTCTTCATTTTCAGCCTTACCAGATTTTAAGCAAGCAACCTCTCAATTTTGGATATTCCGTTCGCACACACTGCACTCGTGTTTTGTCTTGGTAGCTGATGTTGTCCAGGCTTTTTTGTCAAGAGGAGGCTGTGTGGATTTCCTCGGCGATTTGGAGCTGGTTCTTGGGGTACAAGTTATATTCATAAAGTAAGAAACAAAGTCTTTCTTAGAAGAAAAAGGTTCTGTTTGGAACCTTATATTGGAGCAATGATGATAAACACTGGGGAATCTTATTTGGCCTCAAAGTGTTCATGACAGGCTGGAATGTATCACAATATGGCAGTTTTCTAATCATATTCTATGAAATAGAGGCATAATCTTTTCCGTGCTCATGAATCCAAATTCACACACTTATGTTTCTGCATTCTATAGGGATTCCTTATGCTTTGTACAAATAGAAATGCAAATTGAAGTTGAGATCCGCATGTTATGCAGACTTCTGATCATTGACCTAGTCTTTTAATATTGCACCCAGAGTTTGTGCAAGTACACTAAGACAACATTTATTCACATAAGTAGTTTTATTTACCATGAAAATCTGCATACTTTTGATTAAACATAATTTCATGGATGACAAAACTACAGGGGCAGAACACATTGGATGCGTCTCTGCTGTATATAGTACCACCTTTTTGGTCAAATGGACAACCTAAAAAAGTGACTATTTTACTTAGTGCATGAATTAATTTAAATCATTCAGAGCTCTAATTTTAACATTCCTAAGGTGAAGTGCCCTAATACTAAGAAACTACTTATTCTCTGGAAATACTATCCAAAATGAACAATTTACGAAGGTATTCTAATGAGTAGCAGGTAGTTACATCTAATGTACATCTAATAGGATGTTACTTCAAATTTTTGTTGATACTGGAATTGCTGTGCTCAGTTTTCTTCACTGATGGATGTAGGTCATGCACCTTTTTTAGCTCCTCTATTATCTCATCTCTACAAAGTCTATCCTGCTTTAGCATCCAGGTGGCAGGTACATCCATTCTTACTGAAAGCTATTTAAGGGATGTTGTGAAATCTGCTTCTTTTCTACTATATTTTATTTTCTTTTTGTGAAGATTTATTAATTAATTTAAGTTTTGGAATGACTCACCACTTTAATTTGTGCTGAACTTACTGACATTTTATACAGGGCTTCCAGTGTTATTTCCTAATATAAGAGTTGCTTTCACTTTTGTAATTAAAAATATAATTCCCATAAAGAACCAGTTTATATTATCATATTCCCAGTCAGTATCTTTCCTAGATGAGAGCAGAACGCCCAATCTTTCAGAAGTAATATTGCTGCTAATGCAATGGCTGTAGCAAGATTTAGTTGGTGAACTAACTTGGTGAGCTTCCTATGTAGCCAGGTTCAAAATATAAACTGAAGTCACAGCTTAGTATCCGTGTAACATGCATTTGTGTCACATGCCCTCTTTGTCAAATTTTATGCCTATGAATCTCAAACAAAGTGATCCTTAGATTATTTTGTCTCCAGGATGCAATTTAGAAGGCATTCTCAGGAGGAGGAACTGTGCTGCTGTCACACCACAGTTCAGGCAACAGACTTGGAGCACTTGTTTGATGAATGGATGACTGACTTTCCATTAGCACCCTTCACAAAACAAAATAAAACACCTGTTGTTTTATTTATAGGTGAGCTTTCCAAATAGTAGCTTACAGTTTTGGGGTTTTTTTATTTTTCATTTGTTGTTTTTCTTTCGCATGGCTCCATGAATGTTTATTGTATAGGAAGTAGAACTTTCAATGGATTGGGTGATTGCATGTATATATGGGACATTTTTACAGTGTGATGGCTGGTACTTTTTGGTAGCTGGGAGTTAATTATCCCATATTCAGAAGGGATAATCTTCTATCAGAAGACAGAACTTAATTTATAGCTTCTATAACTCTGTGGTTACCTATCTCAAAGATACAGAATTAAAAGAAAATAGTATGACTATTTACTGGTCTTTGACATGTTTGGAGTAGACTTTGTTGTTCTGGTTTGGGAGGGGATTCAGGTTTATGAACCCAAAGCCTTCATGAGTGCAGGCAAGTGTTTCCCTGCGGAGTTTATCTTCACAAATATAAAATTACTCTGCACTCCTTGCTGGTATTTTCTACTGGACAACTTGGCTTTGTTGTACCTAGATTTCTGAGCAGTCACACAGAGACACTGCATAATTTTAGATATCTTGAGCATGGAAGTCAGAGTCCTTTAGCTGTAAAAGAATCTAAGTTTGATGTTACAGTACCAAGTACTGCAGCACTCAGATGCTGCAGTACACCTTTCTTTTCCGAGTCTGCTTTTGAGTGTTGCTGAAGAACTCACTCCATTTAACTGCACTGTAAATATTATTTGTTTTCTAGCAGTTAACCATCTTGAAAATGCATCAACATGACTTAGTGTATATATAACAGTTGAGATGAATTTACAAATGAATCTTGGCATAAGTTCCATGTATTTTAACACTGGTTTGTATGCCTTCTCCCTGCATAGTTATTTTCAACCTCCAGTTGATTAGCTGCTTTGTCTTGTGTGCAGAAATGGCCTGCTTAATGCAGTGGGAAGTCAAGTAGAAGCCAGCATTTGTTAATGGATGCTTAGAACAGGCACAGTCAGACATTTAAAATTATTCTAACTAAGCAGTAATTCTCATTTATTTCTAAAGATAGAGGGATAACAACCCAATTACCTAGTTTCCTCACAGACTATAATGAGTACAGTTAACATAAAATGGGTCTATAAATGTAATGGGCAATTTCTTGTTCTGTGGACATTGAAAGCTCTAGCAAAAATGTGGCAAACTGTTTGAGTCTATATAGTAACTTGCTCCTGTTGGATGCTTCCTTGACAAAATGCATTACTGTAAAATACCAATATAATCTGTTCAGTGCAAGGAGTTTTTAATGTATTGACTGAGAGTTAGAAGTGGAGTTGACAGTTTCTTCAAGAAAAAAAGCTTGTTTTTTAATCTAGATTAGCCGTAGGGTTTTTTCTCTACATGGTATTCTGTCTATACATTCAAACCTCTAATGTATGTCAGGATGTGTCTAGTATCAGGCTAATTCTGTATGTGCAGCCTTGTCAGAATAGTTGGATCAGTTCTTCTAAATGTAGAATTTACACATAGGTGATACAGATTTAAAAAAATCTCAACATGTTAATACTCCACTGAAAGGAGAAGGGCATGCTGAAGTCCCACAGCTGTTGTCGTGATTCTCAGCCCACAATTCAGGCATCAGCTGCTGCACACGGGAGTGAACTTTGTCAAGTTTGTTGGGTGGAACTGGGTATGGGGCACTTCAGAATTTCTGGCTGATAGAATCCAAAGGAGACTTTTCCCTCACTGATTTGTTTATGATAGGAAGGTCTCTTTGTGACCGTATTTTCATACAGTGCAGTAAACTGAGAAAGACATAGCTTAGATGCAGCGACCTGCCAAGACTGACGTGGTGACAATTATGAGCCATGAGAACAGTGTTTAGTAAAACACAAAGTTTCTTCTACATTGCTTGTACTCTAGAAAGTAAATAAACAATAAAACCCTGAGGCTTGAAGAATAGAGATAAGTTTTTCAACGATGATGGACTTTTCATGATGGACTTTTGATTTCACTTCTATGCAAGTAGGCATTACTGGAAAGAGGGAGGAATGTAAGAGACTTCTTATCTCAGACCTCTCAACCATGAAAATGCTTTAATTACTTCAACAGTGCATCCATTTTAAAAGTACTTTTATTACCTCATTAATTACAATTAATAAACTTATAACTGCAACTGTGGAAGTAGCAGCAAGTTCTTTCTTGTGCATTAGAACACCAACATAGGGGCACCAACTTTCTGAGGGATTTATGCCCTACCACACTCTTCCCTACTTGATCATTTTGTGCAGCACATTCTCTGCCTCCTCCTTTCCTGTTACAATGCTCACTGAGCAAATGGAGCAGTGTGGCTCATCCTAGTCTGCTTTTGTGGACTGGTGGGCCACTGTGCGTGTTCTGGGGCTAGTAGCCTGCCAAACAAAACTATCAGTGTGTTCAATTTTCTTGTTTGTAGGTCCATGGAAAGATGTATCTTTGCATTTCTAGGATTTGATTTGGGGCAATGTAAATTAGTTTATTAAAAGGTATTATTTGCATATATTACAGAAAGAAACATGGTCTTTCAGTTTCCTAAGTATGCAATATTGGATCTTCATTTTGGTCTTGGATTAAAAATTGCATTCCAGGTTAAACTCAAAGAATTCTAATCCTGTGGGTCTTCTAATTTTAGTTTATCCAAGAAATAGTATTTAAAAGCAAGTGTTTAAAAAAAGAAAAAAAATATTTTGTTTCTGAACTCAATGTGAACCCTTCAGCAAGGGGAGAAAAGCATGGAGCCGTCAGTCCATTCCTGGCCCCCATCAAAGTGAGCTGTACTCTTCTAAAATAGAAATTCTTATGCAGTAGAAGTGTACTCCGGTCTTTTGTTCAGAAAGGGTCACTGAAAAGGTAGGTCAAAATTTTAAAGAAATCTCTTTAGAGAGTGTATTGCTATTTTATCCAACAAATCGGTGTATGTCTCTTCACTAGTAGCTAAAGAGTAAAGATCTTAAAAAAAAAAAAAAGTGGAAATTAAAAAGTGTAAAATGCTTTAGGACTGACAAACTGGAAGTAGATGGAAGCAAAGAACAAAGCTATTTCCCAAGATGTTTCAGATGTAAAGAACTGGGCACATGGGTAAGTTTGGAAGCTGGCTGCAAGGCCAGATAAGTAAAGCAACGTTATTGTTTGTAAGAATATTTCTGTTGCAGACCAGTACTTGATTTTTCTCTTCTGTTATTTTTTGGTTTTTTAGCACGTTTTCACCATCTATTGGACGTAAAACACTTATACTCTGCAATGAATGTAAATAACTGTTGAAATATATGTCACAGATCTGTGCTCTATCAGTACTATTTTCCGCTTGCCTTCTCTTGCATAACAGATAAATTATAACTAAAGAGGAGGAAAAGCTACTAAATCCTATATACAACTTTAACTTTTAAGTGAAAATGAGAATGTGATGTTACGGAGATAGTGCTTGGGAAAGAAGTTTCAGTGTTGCAATGATAAGAACAGTAAAATAATGTATGTTCCTATAACTTCCTTAGTTCAGAGTTTTCCTGTAGAGTGATTCTCGTGGATTTTGGGTTGTGTGTGAGTTACAGCTCAAGATCTGCAGTGTAAGCCCTGGCACGCTGCTGTACATGTCTACAGTCCTCATGTATGCAGTGCAACAGTTGGCATTTGGAGTAGACAAATACCATGACCTCCATTAGCCACCCACTGAAAGGCCTACATCAATCTAATCTTAGTGTTTTTCTAGTAATCATATTTTCAGCAGTGTTCTTATGGAACAGACTTTGTGAGCATAGTTCATTTAAAAAAATAACAACTCCAGTGCCATTAAATGACTATTTTTACTAAATGGGATACATGAGAAGAAAATCATTTAACTGCAACAAGGACATTTAAATCAGTAATCTGTGGGCCATATACAGTTTACATTTCAGTAAAACATGCATCTTTCATTATTTATAATATATTTTGCAGAAATGTAATGTGATTACTCTTTTAGTGTCAATATTTGTAGTTATTGCCACTTGTATTAAGTTGGTTTGCAGCTTGTCCAGCTCATTGGAACACAGCCAACTGTGTGTTGCTGACTATTTAATTTGTTTCTCAAAAGGCATAATTATTTATAAAACACGGTATGAAAACTATTGTTCTGGTAAATTTTACCCAACAATGCAGTATAAATTGATTAAAGGAGAGGGAAGTTTGTGATGGGAGGGAAATGTAACTTGAAAAGGTACAGCTGTAGTAGAAAAAGGTGTGTGATAACTATGAAGACTTACCTCTTTTACCAAGAACTGGAATAACAAAGACGAGAGAAAGAAACTAAGGAATGAAAGATGGTTCTCAGCTTGTCTACTGAAGTTCACATTCAAAACTAATGACAGGCTTAAACGTATTGCCAACTGAAGGTGGGGAAAAAAAAAAAAGCCAGGTTTTTGTTTAACCTTACTTAATAACTTAGATTTCCATCTGTATTTTTCCATTTCACCTTTTTGTGCCCTGCCTTCCTCTCTATATACTACACACAACTCTACTAGTTTTTGATTGAAAATCTGTGTTGCTTAGAGATACTGAATCATGAATCACAATGTTTTGTTTCATTCAGTTTGCAAAATGAAACAAGTATGCACCGCTTCTGCATTGAATGATAAGTTAGGTTGCCAGAATTTTTTTGTCTTGAGACCTTGACATTCATTCCCTCTCCACAGGCATTTATGTCAGGAAAACTCAATTCTTTGAGCATTCCTGGAAAGTAAATGCAAAAAGTGCCCTGGTTTGACTAAAGCAAACTCACTGAAAAATCGTAGAATCGTTTTGCTTGGAATAGAGCTTTAAGATAATCAAGTACAACTGTCAATCCAGCACTGCCAGGTCACCACTAAAACATGTCACTAATGACACATTCACACATCTTCCAGGGATGGTGACTCCACCACTGCCCTGGGCAGCCTTTTCCAGGGCTTGACAACCCTTTTGGTGAAGAATTTTTTCCAAATATCCAGCACAAGAAGTAAAAAGGGAAAAAGTGAAGTGTGGCTGCGGAAGTGGAATGCGGTTAGACATAGAAATAAGCTTTGTAGCTGGCTTGAGCTTGGGTATTTTTATTACTTAGGAACTAGTTGCACAATTGCATGTACAATCTGACAGTAGATCACACACAAGCCTGGCTGGAACAGGTCTGGAACTTTGACCCCTAGGTTAATGAGTTATTGCAATCTGTGTTTTCATTTGCTGTATGAATTTGTTACAGTTTTTTTAGAGCTGGTGATTATTACTAGACACTACTCTGGAAGGGAATAAAGGATATAGCTACAAACAGGATATAGCTGGCATTTACAGGCAGTATACAAATAATGTCATTGTTCTAAGCAATCTTAGATAGATAGAGGGCTGGAAGTTCCAGATTAAGGCAGCAGGTTCCTGATGAGTGTGTCTGTGCAGAGGAAGAGCAGGAGACGCAAAGAACTGAACAACGAATCTCAGAATGAGTTTTACTCATAGTTTCCGTTTGCCTCTTGTTGCTTAGGCCCTAAAATGCAAAGCTTACCAAGTGGGTTGAAAGTTCCTGCTAACTCGTTTCCTTTTTTTTCCCCTCTTTTCTTTTCCAAGGAATGAATGAAAGCTGTCTAGAGCAGCTGAAACAGCACAGGCAGTGCTGGGTTAAAAGTTGGACTCAGTTATCTTAAATGTCTCCTTCCAACCTAATTGGTTCTGATTCTATGCTTTAATATTTGCTATAGTTGTATATTCAGTTTGAAAGTAGAGGAAATTCTGAGGGCAAAGCCTTTGTTTTGGGACATGACTCATGATAACATTTTTGATCCCTCTTCTTGTTACCAAAAATAAAAAATATTAGCTGCAAACATTACTAGCTGTGTTAAGGAAGCTGTATTGCTTTCATGGGATTGTGCATGTGTAGCTACTTAGAACTGGGGGCAGGGGTACTAGAAGTGGATGGAAAGGCACTCCATTTATCAAGGTTATATTAATACCAGAAGGCATTATAGAGTGAGGAGTCAGGAAATTTACTTTCATCACTGAATGGTAGGTAGAGTCAGAATACTATCAATGTATGCAAAGCGCAACTCTGAATTAAGGTTTTCTGAGTTTACAGTTCTGTTTTAAAGTGACTTCTCTGCTCTTGCAGGTAGGTTAAGACATAGAAAAGATATGTCCATTTACCCCATGTTCACCAGAGGAAGGCAACTCTTCTAGTTTCTACTTAGTTGATGGTATCAGGGCTACTCTGAAACCATCCAATCCCCTTTTGGCTCAATTTATTTAATACTGACTCTACAGTGATTATCTCATTTCTTAGGGAAATGCTAACTGAGAATTGTCAAGGGGAGAGGATAGTCCATAGAGCATCAGAGAACCAAAGAGCCAAAAGACTTGCACACTTCTGACTTTCCTTATGACATATTGCAGTGTGTATCTGTTGTGGTCACTTCATTCGCCCCTTTTCAATTTTCCCTCATATGGAAAGTTGTGCCTAACCAAGCCTCTTAAATCATAATAAATCAGCTGCAAAAATGCAAATTATCAGTTAATGCTTTTTTCGTTGTTAATTTTATTTATGTTCAGCTTCACTATGGTCCCACGTTACTCATGGAAAGACCTAAACCATGATACATAGCAAAACTGGATGTGGATTGAGTGTTGCTGTGATTTGCTGTAATATAATCAGTTCTACTAATGTAGGAGTAATAATTGTTGATTTCAAATTTTGGAAGTGTTTCGGGGGGGGGAGTTAAAACTGTTTTTTCTGCAGAACTTACCAAATCTTTCTTCTTTCCATCTGATGTTAAAATGAAGATATATTAAAAATTGCACTTTCTGTTATAAGAATCCTATGATTTGTAATCAGTAGGGGAGAGATGAAGAATGAGAAAAAAGTCTTAATTTAGAATCTGTAGAGGTTATTCCAAACCCAACAATAGTATCAGATAAAGGTGCCAAAGTACTGTCAGCAAACACTCTGAAAACAACTCAGAAACAGGGCAGTTGGAGTGGAGAACGCAGGCTGCACCATTGGCTAAACTAAAGCCCAAGATGTCAGTTCAGGGACGAGCTGGAGAGTTCTGAATACGAAAATGAAAAGCTTGAATGTGATGTGAAACAAAGAATGACAAAACCAGGTGTGAAGGGCAGGGAGGTGGCAGCTCTATTCCCAAAAAAGCCCGAAAGAACACAGGGTGACAGGCAGGAAAAGGGGTAATGTCAGGATCAGAAAGAGGCAAAATGGATTTAAAGAAGAACATGAAGGTAAAGCAGAAAGAATTTAGCAAGCTTAGCTAAAGGAGAAATATGTTTCAGTGTTCTGATGATGGAAGAAAATAAAAGTTTGACAGAAGGGGAAGAGATCTAACAAACTTGAAACACTTTTTTTTGTTAGTTAGCTGAAGGTGACAAGGCACACCTTCAAATCTACTGCTAAAAATGGGAGCTGTGAGTACACCCAGAAGAGGTTTAGATCACTCAGGGGCAAAAATTACTTTTTGGAAATACTGAGAATAGGTGATGCCATTTAAGTGAAAGAGACAAAGTGCGCTGAAAGAGCTGTCCTTGAGAATGCAGGAGAAAGAAATTTGTCTTTTATCAACTTATTCAATGAGAGGAGGAGGAGGAGGAATTATTACTTTTCCTTTCCTCTTTTACATTATATAGATAGATAGCTGCAATCATCAAAAAGATTTTTAAAATATTAAGGTAATACTTGGACTCTGTCATTGTCTTCCTGGTCACATGGATAAGACAAATTTCAGTGAAGGTAAAGTATACTGTACATTCAAAGGGTTTAGAACTAGTGGAGCTACAGGAATTGCTTTGCTGTACAAAAGACTGAAAAAGCTTTGGAGATGGTTCAATGGAACAGGTTTGGTAGTGAAGATGAGAGACTGAAACAGAGAAGAGACAGTTTGGAATGTGGTCTGGGCTGACTCTACTGCATGTGAAATTCAGGATAAACTCAGTATTTCTCAGCACTGTGAACAAAGATGAGTTTTAATGCCCAAAATGTGAAGCAAAAATAAATTCCCTCTCTCAGAGGATGAAAAGTGACTTCTGTGGCTGCTTCGACTTGACTGAGAGTAAATTTGCAGCCATTGTAGACAAGAAGTCAGACACAGTGCCATGGCAACTGCTATGAGACTTAGCAAGTCTGTCTCTTCTTGCCTTCTCTTGTTATGCTTTTTCCATACTGTTAGTTCCTTTTCTTTCCTACCCCACCCCCCCGGTAGTTGCTTGCTTTGCTAATAAGTGAATAAAAATGAGGAAAGGTGTCATATAAATTGGTAGACAAAGGTAAGAACACACGTAGGAATTATATCACACATGTTAAAAGTACTAACAGCAAAGTTGACTGTGTTTAATGGGTAGATGAAAAGGCATGTTTCTGTTTTCTGAGTAAATATTTTACTGTCTAGAAGTCCAGCAGTAAGAGTTATTATTACAGACTGATTTAAGGATACAGGTGAGGAAGCACTTAAGGATATCTGTTTGCTTCATGTTGGCAGCTTCATACGATACAGTCCATTAGTTTTCAAAGACTCCAGTGGAATCCAAGATACTTTCAAACAAAAAGGAGATTTTCATGTTGATTGGTAAAGTTTTTTTGTGCCTAGGGCCTTGACTACTTCAGGGGCTTAATATCTGTCTTTGTGCCACCATCTCATAGGGGCATCATTCATAATTCACTGAAGAAACCTGAATGACTTCAGTAAAGGACCCAAAAGACATCTTATCCTTATCTAAAAGCTCAAATGCCAGAGATCCTCCTACAGACCTTATTTACTATGGTTAATTATTTTCACTTTTTAAAAATGTGAACCTTACTTTCAGCCTTAAATCTTGAGCTTCCAAGTGTTGAATAGGTTATGGACTGCTATATAAGACTGTAGCCCTTCAGAGTCAAAATTAATCCAAGAGTGGTTGGTGATTAAATTATCTTTTAACAGACTTGGATGAAGAATCAAGGCAATGTTTTTAGAGGTGCTCTTTCTAAAAATATCATGTAGTTGAACTAAGCACTGTATATTTAGCCGTGAACATATTTTAACTGTTTCACTCAAATTTTGTGCTTAATTTCCTTCAATTTTTTGAGGGAAGAAGATGACTTTTTTTTTGTGGAAGAGGTTAATAGCTAAAGACAACTTTTTTTTCTTTTACATTTTTATTGATTGCAGATATACAGACTGTATATGTTAGCTAATTTTTGGTGCAAAGAATATTAAAATATTACAATTATGTAAATGAGTAGTATGGTTGTACAACCTGAGATTGTGAGCATTTATCTGTCCATCATTTTTAATGTGCTTAAAGTTTTACAGTATGTCTTATTTTGTGAACTGATGCAAGAATAAATTCTTTGATGATAGAATAACTACAGTTTGCAGTACCAAACTAAATGTTGGTTGATTTTACTAATGGTGGTGAACAGAGTAAAATCCAGTTGGTGACCAGTCACAAGCGGTGTCCCTCAGGGCTCAGTTTTGGGACCCGTCTTAATATATTCATCAACAACCTGGACGAGGGAATTGAATGTACCCTCAGTACATTTGCAGATGACACAAAATTAAGCGCAAGTGTCGATCTGCTTGAGGGTAGGAAGGCTCTGCAGCGGGATCTGGACAGGCTGGAGAGATGGGCTGAGCTCAACTGTATGGAGTTTAACAAAGCCAAGTGCCGGGTCATGCACTTCGGAAAAGGACCTGGGGGTGTTGGTCAATAGCCATCTGAACATGAGCCAGCAGTGTGCCCAGGTGGCCAAGAAGGCCAATGGCATCCTGGCCTGTATCAGAAACGGTGTGACCAGTAGGAGTAGGGAGGGGATCGTACCCCTGTACTCGGCACTTGTGAGACCACACCTTGAGCACTGTGTCCAGTTTTGGTCACCACAGTACAGGAGGGACATTGAGGTGCAGGACCAAGTGCAGAGGAGGGCAACAAAGCTGGTGAAAGGGCTGGAAAGCATGCCCTGTGAGGAGCGGCTGAGGGAACTGGGTTTGTTTAGTCTGGAGAAGAGGAGGCTGAGAGGAGACCTTATTGCCCTCTACAACTACCTAAAAGGAGGCTGTAGAGAGGCTGGTGTTGGTCTCTTCTCTGAAATTAGTAATGATAGGACAAGGGGGAATGGACTCAAGTTGCGTCAGGGGAGGTTTAGATTAGATATTAGGAGGAAATTCTTCACTGAGAGGGTGGTTAGGCACTGGAACAGGCTGCCCAGGGAGGTGGTGGAGTCACCATCCCTGGAGGTGTTTAAAGAACGATTACATGTGGAGCTTGAGGATATGGTGTAGTGGTTAGAGAAATGCTAGGACAAAGGTTGGACTTGATGACCCTGGAGGCCCTTTCCAACTATAATGATTCTATGAAATTACTGGATGTAATTTTGGAAAGAAAATATTCAGTATAGAAGTTCTTAGAGCACCTTTCCAGTTCAAAAGCATGTTGGTAAACCTGGAGAGAAAACTAACAGTAGTAGAACTAAGTGAGATTTTACATTTCTGCAGCATATCTGAGCAATCAGCCAGACCTCAGCGGTTTAATATACATAATCTAGTTTATAGTTTAATGAGATCTTGAGCTATTGGCTCTAAAGATTGTTAGTACACTGGTGAATAGCCTTGCAGACTTCAGGCATACAATGAAAATTTGCTTCCTCTTTAAATTCTTCAACTTCTTGGATAGAATTTATTACTTCCATAAATATAAGCGTCTGCCAAAATTTATTATATATTATAGTACTCCTTTCTGCTATGTTTACCTCTATCTCATTAAGTGGACTACATGGCTTCTTCTCATAATTAAATGCAAATCATATATTATGTTGCAATATTTATTAAAAACATAAGAAAGTACACCTTTTCAGCTGCCATTTTGAAATTCTTAAAGACAGAAGAACCACTCTGACACTGGTTTTTTTTTTCACAGAAACATCTGGTCAATATAAAAATGATAACTTCTCCTTATAGATGTGATAGTGCAGTCAGAAATATCACAGGTGAAATGTGCTCTGTTCTTTCCCACTTGAATTCCATTTAAAGATAATTCTTTCTTTGCCTATTTTATACTTTCAGTCTCTGGGTAATACTGATGTCCTTCAAAGTTTTCTGTTGTATATGGGTTATCTGGACACTGGCAAACTTAAATATTAATACAGCTCCGAGAATAGAGGAAAAAAAAAAACCCTTAGATCTGTTAGGGTCTTATATATTCAGTAAGTGTTTGTTTTATTTGATAAAGTAAAATTTCCATTTCCATTCGGTAATTAGGGTCAAACCAATCTATGAGAATTGTTTACAAAAAATTCTTCTGCATGATTTAAAATTTGATCAAGGCAAGTATTGTGGACTCAAGCCTTTCGCCATATGAACTTGCAGAGTCCCAAATCAAACTTTAGCCCATTTAACGTCAATCACATAACTAAGTTAAGGCTTCCTACAGAAGTGAGAGGGATTAGCCCAGTGGTTTCCACTGAGCTCAGTGTAACTTGATCCTGTATCTTTAGACTTTAGTAGGCAAATATACAGCATTTCCACAAGTTTGGCTCAGGTATGATTTAAGTGTAAACTAAGTGTATGTTATTAGTTACCTCAATCTGAGGTAACTGGCTGAGCAGGGAGCTACTACATAAACTGTAGCAGAAGAAGGAATTCTACAGAACATGGAAGGAGGGGCAGGCCACTTGGGAAGAATACAGGGAGGTTGTCAGAGGATGCAGGAATGCAACAAGGAAAGCTAAGGCCTCTCTAGAACTAAACCTGGCGAGGGAGGTCAAGGACAACAAGAAAAGCTTTTTCAAGTATGTTGGAGGCAAAAGGAAGTCTAGAGGAAATGTGGGCCTGCTGCTGAATGAAGTGGGTGCCCTGGTGACCGAGGATAGAGAGAAGGCTGAATTACTGAATGCCACCTTTGTCTTGGTCTTTACTACTCAGGCCAGCTACCAGGAGTCCCAGGCCTTCAAGACCACAGAGGAAATCTGGAGGGAGGAAGTTTCTACCTCTGTCAAAGAGGCTTGGGTTAGAGATGAGCTGAACAAACTGGATATCCACAAGTCCATGGGCCCCGATGGGATACACCCACGAGTGATGATGGAGATGGCTGAGGTCATTGCTAGGCTGCTGTCTGTAATCTTTGAGAGATCCTGGAGATCAGGAGAGGTGCCTGAGGACTGGAGGAAGGCCAATGTCATTCCAATATTCAAAAAGGGCAAAAAGAAGGACCCGGGTAACTATAGGCCGGTCAGCCTCACCTCCATCCCTGGAAAGGTGATGGAACAGCTTGTTCTTGCCACCATCTCAAAGAACGGGGAGGAAAGGAGGCTTATCATGAGTAGTCAGCATGGATTCCGTAAGGGGAAATCATGTTTGACTAATCCGATAGCCTTTTATGATGGCATAAGTAGTTGGATAGATGAGGGGAGAGCAGTTGATGTGGTATTTCTTGACTTCAACAAGGCTTTTGATACTGTCTCCCATGGTATCCTCACAGCCAAGCTTAAGAAGGGTGGATTGGGTGATTGTGCAGTGAGGTGGATTGGGAACTGGCTGAAGGACAGAACTCAGAGTTGTGGTCAGTGGATCAGAGTCTAGCTGGTGGCCTGTGGCTAGTGGTGTCCCCCAGGGGTCAGTGCTGGGTCCAAAACTGTTCAATATATTCATCAATGATCTGGATGAAGGGATAGAGTTTGCCCTCAGCAAGTTTGCTGATGATACAAAACGGGGAGGAGTGGCTGACACTCCAGAAGGCTGTGCTGCCATCCAGCGTGACCTGGACAAGCTGGAGATCTGGGCAGGGAGAAATTTAATGCAATTTAACAAGAGCAAGTGTAAAGTGCTGCATCTGGGGAAGAACAACCCCATGTATCAGTATAGGCTGGGGGCTGATCTGTTGGAAAGCAGCTCTGGGGAAAAAGACCTGGGGGTCCTGGCGGACAAGAGGATGACCATGAGCCAACAATGCGCCCTAATGGCCAAGAAGGCCAATGGCATCCTGGGTTGCATTCAGAAGAGTGTGGTCAGCAGGTCGAGGGACGTTCTCCTCCCCCTCTACTCCACCCTGGTGAGGCCCCACCTGGAATACTGTGTCCAGTTCTGGGCTCCCCAGTTCAGGAAGGACATTGAGCTACTGGAGAGAGTCCAGCACAGGGCCACCAAGATTATTAAGGGAGTGGAGCATCTCCCTGATGAGGAGAGGCTGAGAGAGCTGGGTCTCTTTAGCCTGGAGAAGAGGAGGCTGAGGGGGGATCTCATTAATGCCTATAAATATATAAAGGGCGAGTGTAGGGAGGATGGAGCCAGACTCTTCTCGGTGTCATCCAGTGTTAGGACAAGGGGCAATGGGAGCAAGTTGGAAAATAAGAGGTTTAGGATAAACATAAGAAAAAAATTTTTAATGGTAAGGGTGACAGAGCACTGGAACAGGCTGCCCAGGGGGGTTGTGGAGTCTCCTTCTCTGGAGGCGTTCAAAACCCGCCTGGACACGCTCCTGTGTGACTTATTATAGGTGATCCTGCTCTGGCAGGGGGGTTGGACTAGATGATCTTTCTTGGTCCCTTCCAACCCCTAACAATCTATGAACCTATGAATCAATCTGTATCCTAGAGAGATTTATTTGGATAATACTGCCGCTAATTCTGATTTATCCGGTTTCAAACTGAGCCACTAATTACGTGATTTCAAAGAGCAAAATTCTGTTTCCGAGCTCTAAGGGTAAGTAGAGGTGAGAAGAAGGCTAGTTTACTATTGCGCATATAAGAAAACAGTTCCTGTTATGCCTATGTGCTGACACTGTTCTGCTCAACTTCGTTCTTTACTCTTTTTTTACTTTTTTCCATCCTACGTGGTTGTGGAGTAGTGGAAATTAGCCCAATATGTTATGAGTGCTGGAGTCAAGCTACAGAATTTTCTCAAAAAGAACAAAAAGCAGGAATCATATTACTTCTATTTACCTGAGCAGCTACATTAAGCCTAGCCCTTATGAACTCCTTAATTATGGCAATTTATCAAATTCAACTTAAAACACATACCTTTTCCCAAATGCCATATTATTAGCATGGCCTATTTTGGCTGTCTTTATGAAAAAGTAGAAAGCTTTCTTTAAAATAAGACAGTCCTTCCACCCATCCCCAAAAGCTGAAAGAAGCTTGATATGTTGTATGTTTTCACTGTGTTTTATGTAGATTGGAAAGCATCACAATGCACAAAAATGGGTTTCCCTGATTAGGTTCTTAGTCTGTAATTTCTCCACAGAAGTGATTATTGCATGTACAGTCTACTCAAGAGAGACTCATGACAACAAAATATCCAAAACTTAGTGTGGGAGGTAGAAAGTTGCTGAATTTGAGGTTACATGAGAATAGTTATCTATTTCAGCTGAAAAGACTGCTCTTTAGAGACCAAGGTCAGGTTAGCACTACTAGAGCCATACAAACCAGACATCTGAAATGCTTGTTGCAGTGAATTGCTATATATGGAAGATGCATTACTTTTTGTGAAAATATGCATTAGTGTTCATAAATATTACCACTTCAAGTACATTCCCTGCTCTGCCCAGCTGACGAGAGTATTTCTCAAAGTGCTCAGCAAAGTACAAACTATAATCAGTATATTTATTTATGTGTCAATGGTTTATATTTATGGGTTTTTTCTGAGAAGGCAAGCCTTAGGAATGAGGAAGTAATTGCATCTTTATTGTTTTGCAAAGCCTCGCAGACTATGCTGACCTAGTAAGTCAGAAGTGGTTCCATATTCTTTTCTGACAGTAAGAAGAGAAAGAGAAAAGACTCACCTGATTTGTTTTTCCTACAGCACTGAAATGGGAAGGAACTTTCTTCTAGTTTCAATCTGTCTGTCAGCCTCAATCCCCCTGTAGTTGGAGATATAGAACATACTTTGATTCCAAATTTGATGCTTAGTATCTTTTTGCCATACTTCTAGTTTTTATAGCTACTGCAATATTAGAAGCTGTTAGGATCTAGACTGGAGTATCATTACTCTGGGCACAGTGAAAACAAGTACAACCATTAGCTTCCACCCCAAGAAGTCTTAAAATACAATCTGCTCTTCTGTAAGCTTTTCAGTTCTGCAGACCGTGTCTGTGTTAGCAAATAATGTGGAGCAGTGGATGTGGTTCTGCAGAAACAAATAGGTGGTGCTGCAGGCTCAGTGTACTCACTGTATATGTTTTGGAGGGGGGGTTTACGTCGGACTAGTTAAGATCTCATTCTATGAACTAAATATCCATTAATGGTTGATGTGCACTTCCAATTTAGTTTCATCTTAAACCAGTCTAGTTAGTGCACACCAAGTGGTCCATGATGCCAACCAAAGCAGATAAAGTGGGGCAACCAGGAGTTTGCTTTGAAAGTACATTCCTGAGAAAAAAAATAGCACACCCATGACTTTTTGTGTAAAACATGCTGTTGTAGTAGTGCAAACACATTATCTGTGTCCAAGAAGTTCCTATCCTGAGTGCCTAATGAATCTACATACCTGAATAGAATCCAGTTGAAACCAATGACTTAATAGTCAAAGCAGCACATCTGAGCAATCAGCCAGACCTCACTGGTTTAATATGCATAATCTAGCCTATGGTTTAATGAGATCTTGAGCTATTGGCTCTAAAGATTGTTAGTACACTGGTGAATAGCCTTGCAGACTTCAGGCATACAATGAAAATTTGCTTCCTCTTTAAATTCTTCAACTTCTTCCAGTCAATCCTGTGTATCTATTATTTTCTGTGCCCAAAGGGTACACTTTAATGAATTACGAGATAACATTCTTTGTGTATGATAGTGCCTACTTTGAGCAAAACTCAGGATACACTGTTACTGTGTAAGAGGGCTGGAACTCATTCACATGAACAAGCAAACCAGAATTTCCTTTTGTACTGCTCCCTTTTTGCCCCACGCTGCCCAAAAATTTTAACAAAAATATTTGAGTGTCCCATGAATCCTCTGCTACCCAACACATAGCTTAGTGGTTAAAGGCTCAACTTTTTAAAACTGGCATATCTTCAACCTTTTTAACCTAACAGCAGATGATAATAAACCATAAGACCTAAAGTTGAGATGAAAGAGCAGTATATAGTAAAACAAGGATATCAAACCAGCCAGCTTATGTTAAACATAATGAAACTGTGCATAAACTTGTTGGGTAACTAGAATAAATATGCACAAGAAAATATTTGAAATGGTCTTCATTTCTCCTTTTAGTAATTATTGGATGATACAGAAAAAAAGAGAACAGTATCTTTGTGTAAGATCACTTCTTACTTGTGACAAAATTCCTGAACAAGTCAGCACAGAGGGATTGTTTGAGGGGAATGAAGATAAATAGATAGGTTTCTTTGATAAGAAATAATGCTTTAGCTCTACCATTGTTATTGTAGTATGATTCAGGATAACTGGCCTGTCTCCTGGTCTTGTGTACCCAAGTATACTGGTGAAATGTGAAAAAGCTACACAAAAGCCTTTAACAAATCATTGTAGTGATTGTTTTGGTAATGCTGCAGCAGGAGCTGGATGTAAGAATGGAAGCAAGAGACAGAGCCTCCACTGTGTTACCCTCTGTGATGCAAAAGGTAAGAATTAAAAGTTGGGAAGAGAGACAGTGCCAGGGCTTACACTGGGAATTATCAACAGTTTACTCTTTGTGTGGCTTCAGATACAAGGCCAACAAGAAGTGAAAACCAATGATAACATTTACCAAAAGGTAGGCTGTTTCTATGAGTCCTGTATTCACTGTTGCTGCACTAATGGAACTGTTGCAAGAATGTTGGCTTGCAAAATAAGATACTTTCATTTTACCATCCCCATGAAAACCTGATGTTCTACTGATAATGTATTAAGGATAAAATTATCTTTTTTTATATAAGAAAACTCAAATTGATACACATTAACTTCAAATGGTAAAATATGGTTTCAGACATTACAGGTACAATTTCTTACAAAGCCCACTATACTTTAGAAACAAAGTTAAAAGTATGACTTCAGGTACAACATGGTTATATTTATTTTCTTTTTTAAATACAGTGTAATATAGTGAATTGGGGAAATTTCTTGTTAACTCTTCTGTATCAGGGACAACATTGCTCCTATGTCTACCCATTAGCCGCTTGCAGAAGGGAGCTCCTTACCAGTTCCCTCAGGAAACTCAGCTTTGTTAAATAAATTGCAATAGTATGGTTTTAAATTGCATGGTACAACTTAACACCTACTCCTGTAGTTAATGTAGGGTTCAGTAATCTGTTGAAAAAAAACAAAACCCAAAAAAATTTGGGGAACTCGTAGTTCAAATGGCTGGGCAGATTTTGCTTGTAACATCCATGAAATGTGTGCACAGGCCTCGTGAGCTATGGCTCTGCTGGCTGAGCTGGATTTCTATGAAATCTTAAATGTAGTTTTCTCATGCTTTGCAAGACTAAGTAGGGTGTAAGTATAATAAAATGTGAAGCCATTAAAGCAGCAAAGTTCTGCTGTCAGATTCATTTCTTGGCTTAAAGCACTAGTGCACAGTTGAAATTTGAGATACAAGTCTACAGTGGCACAAAATGCATCAAACTGTGTCTGGTGGGAGTTCTGCAAATTTTTTTTTTTTTTTTTTTAGAATATGTCAGCAACTCAAACCAGAAACTTTTGTCAGGCTAAAGTATACTCATTCAATTTAGTAAAGATTTCATAGGCACACTTTGGAAATTGTGAGGAAGAATGAGAAAGGAGTTAACTGGATAGTGGTGAAATCCAAGTTTCCCCTGTAAGCCACCTTTTTTCATTAAAAAAAAACACAAAAAAAAACCCCACACAAAACAAACATAAACCCTCAGCAACACTACAGACCTGGGGAGGAGTGTCTGGAGAACTGCCAAGCAGAGAAGGACCTGAGGATGTTGATTGACAGCTGCCTGAACATGAGCCAGCAGTGTGCCCAGGTGGCCAAGAAGGCCAATGGCATCCTGGCCTGGATCAGGAACAGTGTGGTCAGCAGGAGCAGGGAGGGGATCATTCCTCTGTACTCGGCTTTGGTGAGGCTGCACCTCAAAATACTGTGTCCAGTTTTGGGCCCCTCTCTACAAGAAGGACATTGAGGTGCTGGAGAGGGTACAGAGGTGGGATACAAAGCTAGTAAAGGGGTTGGAGCATGTCTCTTATGAGGAAAGGCTGAGGGATCTGAGGCTGTTGAACCTTGAGAAAAGAAGGCCGAGGGGAGACCTTATTGCCCTCTACAACTACTGGAAGGGAAGCTGTAGCGAGACAGGATTTGGTCTGTTCTCCCTGGTAGCAAGCAATAGAACAAGAGGAAATGGCCTGAAGTTGAACCAGGGGAGGTTCAGGCTGGATTAGGAAGCATTTCTTTACAGAAAGGGTTGTCAGGCATTGGAGTGGCCTGCCCAGGGAGGTGGTGGAGTGTCACCATCCTTGAAAGTGTTTAAGAGGCAGTTAGATGTTGTGCTTAGGGACATGGTTTAGTGGTTTTTGATAGGGCTAAGAATAAGGTTGGACTTGATGATCTTGAAGGTCTTTTCCAACCAAAACTATTCTATGAAAAAACCACCTCAACACCTCAAGTTTTAGATTGAATCTAGAATAAAAATGTTTCTGATATCTCAAAAACATCATCTTTATTTCCAGTATAACCTATTGAGAACATGTTGAGACCTAATCTGGTAAATTGGTGGCAATGGCTCAGAAATGCTCATAATCACATAATCATAAAGGCTGGGAACCCAGAAATCAATGGAAACTGATGTGGAATCTGGGGTATGTAATTTTTGCTGTGCATTCCAAGTTTTTTTTAGTAGGTACCATCTGGAATTAAAAACATTAATGAAGATTATGAGATTAGAAGGATAAAAATCTACAGCAGCTCCTGTGGATATTCTAGTAAAGATCCTTCCATGTACCCAAAGAGATAGCCCTGTACCATGTGTAAAATATTCTTCAAGATATATTTTTTAAAAATTTTGATTTAATTGGTTTTCATTCTATGTATATAATTTTTTTTATAAGGACAAAGTAGTTCTTCAGAGCCTTTAAAATGGATGAAAGGGGAAGGTGAGTGCATAACTCACGTACCAGCCTCAGCCCACCATCCTGCACAAAAGGGAAGCTTGAAAGGAAAAAAAATTCCCAACACTTGTACACTTTAAAAGAAGGGGCTGGGATGTTAAATAAGGAAGAAGTAGAACTTCTCTCCCACAGTTTGAACTCTGAAGTGTTAGTTAAGTATGAAGGAAAAACATGCTGAAGCGTATGAGAGACTTTTGACCAAGGGAGTGGAAGCTTCATGGTTAGGAGTGACAATATCAAAATATGACTGCAACATGGCACACTGTTCTTGCAAAGCTATAACAAACCGCTATCCTAACAATCTTTTATTGTACAATTGCAGCTTGAATTGCTACCTAGTACAGAGCTCCTTTTTGGTCTTGACAATTTCTTTCTTTTTAATCTTGTCTGCTGTAAAACTACAGGAAAAGTCACAAAGGAATTACAGGAAAAGAAATGTATGTTTCAGGTTCTCTGTGGGAGACTGGAGCAGGCTGCAAGGCAGAAGTTTCAAAAGAAGCCTGACTCACTATGTGAGATGCTATGGGAGTGTGGAGCAGCTAAGGAACAGGGAATTACCATTATACAAGCCTTCTATTTCCTGGTGGAAACTGAAATGATGAGCTAATGTAAATCCTTAATACATATGACAAAAGAAGTGTCACAGTGAAGTGGGAAAAGGCACCCAATGTAAGAGCTCTGGCAGGATGAATCCAAGAGGGACAGCTGCCCCAGATGTCTGTTTATGGAGTGCCTCAAATGAAGTGTAGGTAAGATAAATTGTTTTACTGACAAAAAAAACAGGCATGCAGAAAGTAGAATATGCAGATCTAGCTTGCAGGGACAAGGGAAGGAGCAAAATGGTGCTGGTCCAACAAATGTCTTTTCTTCTCTCCACCTGATGCCATCCAAGGCACTTAGCATCAACTCCTCTGCAGCAGGATGCAGTCACTGGGTAGGTACCAAATTATGCCAGGTGTGATATCCCACTGCTGTCAAATGCAGACTTCATGGGGAAGAGCAAAGAGATCCTGCCAGGGTACTTGGTAGATTCTGTTCCGCTTTGAATACTTGTTTCTTCCATCTTAAGAAGGAAGAAAAAAAGGCAAAATTAATGGAGAGTCCTTGCTTTAGCAAAGAAACTCTTGCTCAGTCCTAGAGTGGGCAAAATTGATTCAAATCTTGTTTTGATTAGCATGTATATAAGCCATTTACAGTTAGTTATCTGCTTTTTCACTAGTGCTTTTGTCCTAAACTTGTTATTTTGCTTTCCAAAAGTAAGGTAGTGATGAGCTGCTTTTCTTATCCTCTGAGGGAAGAGTTTTGCAGGTGCTCAATTGCACTCGGAACAGTGGAGAATGATCACTGTGATTTACAAGGAGGCTTCAGGTCAATACCCTGCTGAGGAAGAGAAGGAACAGGTTCTGATCAGAGATAGATAACTGCTTCTACCTGAAAGTTAAACAGGTGCCCTTGAGGGAGAGACCACACAGGGATCACATGTTCAATTAGGTCCAGAGATGATGTAATCACTAGATGGGTCATTTACCTAAGTAGTCTAGAGGCATCAATAACTATTCATTACCGCAGAGCTATCAAGATGATGGTTCTCTTTTTCATGAGCTTCCTTCCCTTCTTCCCTTCCCTGTGCATATAGAGAATAAAACAGGAAAGTCATATTAAATAGGTCTTAAATAAGGTGGAACAATGAGCTTGGTTGTAAGTAGTGTTTATATATGGTACTGAAGAAGAAAAACATCCACAAAGGACAGTACAGCTATTAACATAAATGAGTTCCACTCATGGATTTGGAAAGTTCTTAGTCCAGATTAACCTACCTTCCTACATTTGAGTGAGCAATGTCACAAGAGATTGATAGTCTTTCCTTTTGAGGACAGGAGTAACAGGAGAAGATGGGCATTCAAATCAGTGTCATCCAGTGAAGGGTAGACTCGTGCCAAAGAAATCTGGAAGTTCAAATTGCCTGAGACACAGCCTGGCACAATAGTCAAGACAAGCTATTTAAAGCTGCATAGTTAAAGAGGACAGGTTATAGAGGACAGACATTTGATACCCGTTAAAGGAAGAGCTGCTCCTGTGTTAAGAGTAATCTGTTCATTTAGACATTCAGCTGGGATATAGAAGACTTGTATTCAGTCTGAGGTTGTACAAAGACAGCCCGTGTTCCCTGGACAGTTTAATCATTCAAGCTTTTCCGTGTTTCCTATATGAGAAATTGGTGCAATAGTTCTCTTGTTCATGGTCATGTGCTGGTAACCAACAGAAAACATCACTGCCCACTTGCTCTAACTCTATGCTCCATCCACTAAAAGAGTCATAGAAACAAGAATGGATGTTTTCTATCTGTAAAATTTGCTTGTGAAATGTGTTCTCACTGAAACCCATTAATCAAAACAGTTTGATGCATGGCTGTTTGCTTGAGGTAGTGTTTACTGAACTCAGCAGAAATCTTTCACTGGATGTTTAATGTCTTCCTCTCTGGCTGTGATGCTTTATGGACAGTGAACCAGCTGAGGAAGAGTAAAAGCCCTTGGGATGAGTATTAAAGCAACAAAGATCCTGAAAAATTAATCTGAAGGGCTACATAGTTTTTAGTTTAAAAGTTATCATAGCCCTATAGTTGCTATTAGTATTAGACAGTATTAGTGTAAGTACTGCTGCAGACATGATGGTTCAAAGATATAAGGGAAACAAGGTTAAGTTCTAAGTCAATTTTAAACGCATTTTTTCTTATTTCTATTACATTTATCCCCATAGTCTGAACTGCAGAATAGAGTTCCCACAAAGCTGAACACTGACCCAATAAATCTTCACGTTTCATCAGACAAAGCAATTGAATTTTGAAGTTATGTGCCATTGTTTGAACTTCTGGAGTTCTTTGCTCGAGATGTAGTCTTTATTAGATAACACTGTCTTGAATTTGCCATAATTTCAAAATAATCTGACAACAATAACATAGAATACTGTCTGTAGGTAAGGAACAGAAGCAGGAGGAGCATGTGGTACAGGAAAGGCTGTTTCCAACCTTAGGCAACCCAGCTCTGCTCCAGGACAAGTAATGTTTGTCTTAGTAGCTTGCTTGTTGAGAAAAGGTCAGCACCATAAAGTTTGAGCAGTCAGATTCAAGTTCTGGGGACACCAGTGTCAGCTCCATGAAAACTTAATGTGCAAGGATGTGGGCAATGCTGAAGGAATTCATGGAGGTAGTTCCTGAAATTGCAGATTTTTGTTTTGGTGGGAATGAGGAGGATTTCTGGTTTTGCGTCTCAGGGGAGGGGGGGGATTAAAAGAAATTTGTCTCGTTTCTCTCCCACTCCTGTACTGTGATTCACATATTCTGAATTATTTTATTATAAAGAAAAGCAACATGTTTAATTTCTCCAGTCATCATTTTGGTGTGTTCAGCCTCTTTTCACATCAAATGCTTATTTAGTAAATACATTGAGCACAATTTGTAATTATAAGGACAAATTCAGTATGTCCACAGAGTGTTTTCAGAGGATTTATTATGATCTACTTGTTTTATCTTTCCATTAATGTTTTCTGGAATAATTTTTATGCCTCTAAAATAAATTAACTGATGAACCTGGAATGAAAAGTGGGGTTTAGACCTAAAGACCAAAATTCCTGAAAAGTCTTCAAATTCTACAGCTATGGGATTTTCATGAATGAAGTAAGGAGCAGCACACAAGAGGTCTTCAGGTAAGACACCTTCTATAGTATAAGCAGTAAGTGAAAATATGTCTTGAAAATTCGTCCCTTGCTTGACATTTATTTTACTATCCATTATGCATTTTCTTTTAGGCTATACTTTCTATACTGTAATATTGCACAATGATAAATGATTCAACAAAATTATTATAATGAAAATTGGCATGGAGATTACTTATGACTTGTCTGGTTTATACAGATAAGGGAGTATAAGAAATACAATGTTATCAGGTTAATCTATGTTACTTTGGACATTACCACACTTGTAGTTCATTACCAGCAAGTTTTGCTGTGTAGGTTTTGTACCAGCTAAGTTGCTTAGCAACCTTAACTCCAGGATAATGATGTCTTGCTGCCTGTGATTAAATAATGTTTTTTTCCCATATTCTGTTTATGATATATCTAGCTTACTTATTTTCTTGTTTGCAAACTCTGTTCCTCATTTTTCATTCCAAATATAGCAAGGTATAGATACATTCCTTGAATAATTTTATATTTAAAATTCACCACAGTCACCTAGTCAAGTGAATGCAAATAGCACAATAGTATTATGAAAAACCCCACACTGTGCAGTAATGCAAAGAACAGAAAATGGAGAAGCAGTCTATAGAACAGCTACTGATACCACTGAATAAATCCTTATAACCTTTTCAGCACAAGTGCATTGCTAATAACCATGGATAATGCTCTAGTTGTATGATTTAATTCTTCTCTTATATAAATAAATAGAAGGCTATGGGACTTACCCAGATGTGATGCTGTACTTTGGACTTGGTCCAGAAAAGTGAAATACTATACTTTAAGTGGCAGCAAATGTCTCTTGTTACTGTTAGTAGATGGGTCAATTAGTTTAATAGTATTTGCAGAAGACTGTTGGACCTCAACATTAACAGTTTTCTGAGCTAATATCTGAAGGATGGTGCACATTAAAATGGATATTGGGTGACATTATCGATTTAATATATTTCAAATTATTCTGTTAATTCTTGTAGAGTTTATCCCCATGGTTACCGTGACAGAAAATTAATCAAACAGAAAAAATTTGAAATTAATCCATCCTGAATAAGATTCCAATGGAATCTAGAGTCTCATTTAAGCACTGGGGCATGGGTAGGAGTCACAGCTCTTTAGCTAATAGTGTAACCCATGTCTGCTGGAAGGAGGGATTCCATCCCAGGATTTGGTGTGTCTGTCATAAATTACTTTCCAGACTGTAGGAAGTAGTGGGTTTGGAATGGAGGCCTAGATAGGAGCTACTGGTGTAAACTGCCTGCTTCCACTAGGCTGGAATTAAATCCCTAATACTTCATGGTGTAGAGACTTGTAACTGAAGTACTAATATTGGTATGGATGCAACATAAATGGAAATACTTATATGTGACAACAGCAGAACTTCCAGCAAAGTAAGTGTTACAGGACTGGGACTTGTACTGAACTCTCAGGAAACTGTACCTAGTAATAACATCGAGGAATATGCTGTTTAAATCTCTGACAAGAACATAGCACTGATGCTTCCTCAGTGCAAGGCTCTCCATCCTAAAGCCAAGAGGATGGCAACAAGTTGCAGCTTATCATATTACGCCAGTCCTTTCCTTTTTCCTGAGCTGGAAAACATACATTAAAAAAAAAAAAAAAAGAAAATAAAGAAAAAAGAGAAAGACAATGCACAGAGAGCTTAGCTAAGGCTTATGGAGCTACTAGGGTCAGAAAGCAAAACATCAGGTGCTCAAATGGGTAAATGGTTTGTCTTTGTGCTTCATTATTAATTTCACTCTAAATTCAACTATCTTCATCCAAGAGACGTGAACAACTCCTGTAGTATGGCATTTAACTACCATTTTGAAGAGCTTCTAATATATCAAGTTGCTTACAGTTCCCTGTTTATTTTTATTTTAACAATTATCATTACTTAGAGAAATTCTGATCTAACTGAGCATTTGGAGTAGGCTTTTAGTTACTGAACTTGACTAGCTTTCACTGCAATGTTGGGTACACAATAATGTTACTGCTGGATCTGTTTGGTGTTTCTTGAATATTTTTGTGAAGAATACTTTAAAAATAGATGTGTTACCTCAATAGAAGTTGTAAGTTGTCCCAGGCAGGCTATAGTTCCTCTGCATGAAGCATTTGTTTCAAACATCTACCTTCCAGATGTTAACAAATCTGAGATTGTGGTTGATGCTTAGTTTGAACTGGGAGCCCTGTCATCCTACTGTTCCCGTAGTTGCCATGGGATCTGAAGCAAATTAAAAATGTAGTTCTTCACAAGGAAAATTGTGCAACCAAAATGCAAGACTTTGATAAGAGCAATACTAATGCATAATAGGAATATAGTAAGGTCAATTGAAATACCCTTTTGAGTGACAGGGAGTTTTGCTAAATTTAGTTGATGTTTACTTTATATGTTACACCATATAAGCATGCTCATACAAGTATCTGGCACCCGGAGATCCCCCTTTACTTGAAATCACATTAATTAAAACACTTTGGCTTATGCTGGACTAAATATTAGTCTGTACAAAATGACAGTGAGAAACATCCAGGATGCTATCAACAGATATAAAAGGTTGAGGATCTCATCCACTGATAATTATGAATAAAGTTAGTAGAATTTGGAGCACTTGATTTCTTTTCCTAATGAGATCCCCAGTAGGGAGTTCACAGTGGTAACTTGGCTGGCTCTCGAGCTGAAGGTACGCTGAATGATATCAAGTCTTAATAGGAAGTGCATCTTGTATGAATCGTCAGAAAACAGCAACTGGGAATAATGTGGTATTTTTAAGGGAATCCCTATGATCCTTGTAGTTAGTGCCTGTGTAGTCACAAAGGAGTTTTACCCAGTCCAAAATTTCTCAAAATGGCATCTGCTATTTAAGAAACTTTATCTAATCAAAAAGATTGCATAGTGATAAGTTAAAATATATTCTATTTTTTTAATTATAGCTAATGTTTTTACCACAGGAAAACATTTTGACCTTGGTAGCATTTAATGACAAGCCTATAACTTCAACAGCTAAATATAGTTTTCAGTGGTAATGTAACAACATCTGAAGTAAGATAATCAAAACCTCTCTCACATTATACACTCACTCAAAATTCAGGTTTAAAACCTTCATGGGGAATTGTATTTAATACTTAGTTAAACATTGCCAATTATCTTTGGAACCACAGAATAAAACAGAACTTTAGTTCTTGTCACAAAAAGTGACATGGAACAGCCTGTTCCAGTATGAATGAAGCTCTGAACATAAGTAATCCTTTTAAAGAATAAAAAGGAAATGCATTAAAGGTTCAGTAGCTCTCACTAAAATCAGTTATTCCCAATACTGATCAGGAAATGTGATCCTCTTAAAATGATCTCAAAGAGGATACTGTCATTTTGATAATTACACGTGACCCCAATTTATGCTAAGATACATATAAAAGTAAACTACATTTTACTGCTATTCAAATATTTATAAGCTTTCCATCTGAGTAGTGCTAATTAAAGCTTCATACACTTAAAAAGAAAATTTCAAATAGTACTTTTAGCTTTGCTTTTATAATTTTTATTTTTTCTTCACCTTGATGTAATACAGCAGCACAGCTGCAGTGGCATTATGTGCAGAAGGCCATCATAAATGAAGAATAAATGAGGAGCTACTATTTCCATTGCATTCAAATTTCCCACAGCTTATTTTGTTGGCATTGATAGATTCTAATTCAGAATTGTGGGGTTCAAATTTAATTATTTAATTCAAATGTTTCCCAAGGCCTTTAAGAGTACTTATAGAGAGTGGAAATCACTGAGAATAGAGTAGTAGAGACTGTAGAGTGCTGGTCTACAGCACCAACAGCAGTTTTTCCACTGACTGTGAATTAACTACAATATATTTTTTGGCAACAGAAATCTTTCAGGTTCTGGTTTTCCTCCCATGCTCTCAGAGCAGTAGTTTCAACTTAATGTGACCCTTACTTGGTAACGTCAATATTAACATGAGGTTAGGGTTAATAAAATTAAAAGAATAAAAAAGATGAACTGGAAGCTAACTTTTAGAGACATGTCTAATTCAGGCTTACATAAAGTCTCTGCTCTTTTAAGAGCCCTTAGCATTTATTAAAGCCAAGGACAGATTTACACTGAAAGCTGCAGAAACCTAAAGGAAGTCACCAGAAAAAGGGCCAGTAAAATACTGTCAGTTTACCGATAACCCAGATGAGTGTCTTCACTCAGATCGACCCTTGTGCCAGTTCAAGGGGAGAATGTACTGGGGTAAGAAAAAGGGGCTGAGGTAAAGATGACTCTTTCTGTTTGGCACTAAGAACATAACCTTTCTTTGGAATTATAAGATGTTTGTCTTTGTTGTAAAGAAAATTCTGCTTGAGGATTAAGCAGAAGAGAAAAAAATTTTTTTCCATTCTACCTAAAGTAACCATCAGTAATTTCTTGGGTTGGAAATTTATTGTTCTGAAGCCTGATTTTTTTTTCTTTTTTTTTTTTTGGTAGTTAGTTGGGCTGTTCTGGGGAACTAATGGGGAACTACTTCTTTAAAAAGGCAAAATACATGCCCTGAAAATTATGACTTCAACTGTTTGTCACTATCTAAACTAAAACTGCTCAGTGTTCTTATTACTTGATACAGGTAGCATTAAGCAATGGTACTGCAGAAGTTTAAGTGGAGAGTATTCTTCCTTTTATAGAGTGCTACAGCCACAAGTGCTCTCGCTGTAGAGAGTGCTGTGCATCAGACAGAAGATCTTTTTAGGGAGGTGCCTCAGGTACTAGCATGTTTCATATTCTTATTGAGCATGTTGGATTCTTATTTTTCCATAATAAAGATGAGTCACGGTATGCAACCACAAATCATTTCTTGAATTGCTTAGTAGACATTTGTGCTGTGAATAGCTTCTAGAGAAGTACAAATTGCTGCTTTACTATGAAGAACACACTTCCTTCTCAATCTACTTTCCTTCATCTTCAAGTTCTAAATAAGATTTTCAGCTATTTTTGTGTGTGTGTTTAAGGATGAGAAGTTAACATTATCTCACGTATTTCTTCTTTTGGTTTTGGCATGCCACAATGTTAAAACCTGCAACTACTTTAAGACGACACTTATATCAATGATTAATACTCATAAAACCAATTAAAGCTAAATGTAGCATTTTATTCAGGTGTTTCTGTGATTGTTTTTAGCTAAGCTCCATTCTCATTGAATGTACTGTTTTTTAAAAGCTTTATTTCATAGAATCATAGAATTTTCAGGTTTGGAAGGGACCTTAAAGATCATCTCGTTCCAACCCCCCTGCCATGGCAGGGACACCTCCCACTAGAGCAGGTTGCTCAGAGCCCCATCCAGCCTGGTCTTAAAAACTGCCAGGGATGGGGCTTCCACCACCTCTCTGGGCAACTCGTTCCAGTGTCTCACCACCCTCATGGTGAAGAAATTCTTCCCAATGTCCAACCTGAATTGACCTATCTCTAGCTTTAATCCATTCCCTCTAGTCCTATCACTGCTCAACAGCCTAAAAAGTCCCTCCCCAGCTTTCTTGTAGGCCCCCTTCAGATACTGGAAGGCCACAGTAAAGTCTCCCCAGAGCCTTCTCTTTTCCAGACTGAACAACCCCAACTCTCTCAGTCTGTCTTCATAGGAGAGGAGCTCCAGCCTGCTGATCATCCTCATGGCCCTTCTCTGGACACGTTTCAGCACATCCATATCCTTCCTGTAATAGGGGTTCCAGAACTGGATGCAGTACTCCAGGTGAGGTCTCACGAGAGCGGAGTAGAGGGGGAGAATCGCCTTCCTCAACCTGCTGGCCACGCTTCTCTTGATACAGCCCAGGATATGATTTGCTTTCTGGACTGCAAGAGCACACTGATGGCTCATGCTGAGCTTCTCATCCACCAACACTCCCACGTCCTTTTCTTCACATCTGCTCTCAAGCCAGTCACTGCCCAGCCTATATTGGTGCTTGGGATTGCTCCAACCCAGATGGAGGACCTTGCATTTGGCCTTGTTGAACGTCATGAGGTTGGCATGGGCCCACCTCTCCAGCCTGTCAAGGTCCCTCTGGATGGCATCCCTTCCCTCCAGGTTGTCAGCCACCCCACACAGCTTGGTGTCATCGGCAAACTTGCTGAGGGTGCACTCAATGCCGCTGTCCATGGCGCTGACAAAGATGTTAAACAAGACTGGTGCCAGTACTGATCCTTGAGGGACTCCACTTGTCACTGCTCTCCACTTGGATACCAACCCATTGACAACCACTCTCTGGGAACGGCTGTCAAGCCAGTTCTTTATCCACTGAATTGTCCATCCTATCAAATCCATATTTCACCAGCTTGGAGACCAGAATATCATGCGGGACAGTGTCAAAGTCTTTGCTCAGGTCCAGGCAAATGACATCAGTTGCTCTTCCCCCATCTATTGATGTTGTGACCTTCTCATAGAAGGCCACCAGGTTAGTCAGGCATGATTTGCCCTTGGTGAAGCCATGTTGATTACAGCCAATCACTTCGTCATTATTCATCTACCAGGCACAGAAGTGAGACTGGCCTGTAGTTCCTGGGTTCATCCACCTTTCCCTTTTTGAATATGGGAGTTATATTTCCCTTTTTCCAGTTAGTGGGGACCTCACCGGACTGCCATGACTTTTGGAATATAATATATAGTGGTTTAGCAACCTCACCCACCAGTTCTCTCAGCACCTGTGGGTGTATCCCATTGGGTCCCATGGACTTGTGCACTTTCAGATTCTTCATATGGTCACAAACCTGATCTTCACTTGCAATGGGCAGTTCTTTCATCCAATGCCTGCCATCAACTTTTGTGACTCTGGGGGTGTGGCTGGAGCTCTTGCCAATGAAGACTGAGGAAAAGAAGTCATTGAGGACCTCAGCCTTCTCAGCATCACTTGCCACCAGTTCTCCAGTTTCTTTTCTGAGGGGGACCACACCTTTCCTAGTCTTTTTCTTTCCATTCATATACCTATCGAAATTTTTGACATTACCCCTAATCTCCCTGGCTAGATTTAATTCTAAATGAGCTTTAGATCTCCTGACCAGGTCTCTTGCTGCTCAGGCAGCTTCCTTGTATGCCCCCAATTCTAGCTGTCCTTCCGTCCACTTCTTGTATAGCTTCTTTTTGTGTGACAGCGTCTCCAGAGTGATCAACCAGTCAGGACTCCTAGCATTCTTTCCTGCCCTTCTCTTTGCTGGTGTAGTTTGCTCCTGGGCACTGAGAAGGTGATTCTTGAATGTCAACCAGCTGTCCTGGGCACCCCTACCCTCTAGGGCTTTGTCCCATGGCTCCTTGGCCAGCAGATCCCTGAAGTGATCAAAGTCTGCACACCTAAAGTCCAGGGTTGTTAAGCTTGAAGTATGTCCTCCTACCTGCCCTGAGGATCTTAAATTCTATTGCTTTGTGATTGTTACAGCCAAGATTGTCCCCAAGTTTTACATCAGACACCAGTCCTTCCCTGTTGGTCAAAACAAGGTGCAGCATAGCCCCTTTCCTTGTCAGTTCCTTCACCATTTGGAGGAGGAAGTTATCATTTACACACTCCAGGAACATCCTGGATTGCTGGTGCCTTGCTGTGTTATCTCTCCAGCAGATATCAGGGTGATTAAAATCCCCTACAAGCACCAAGGCCTGTGAACACGAAGTCATTTCTATCTGCCTATGGACAGCCTCATCCACTTGGCTCTGCTGGTCAGGTGGCCTGTAGCAGACCCCTATCGTAACATCACCTTCCCCTGACTTCCCTTTAATCTTAACCCATACACTCTCAACTGGCTCAATACATATATATATATATATCAATTTCAATACATAATGTCTTTGACATATATGATACCGTATTTTTATAGAGCTATTTAACTTGTAACAGTAGTGAATTGATGTGATACAAATTAATAGCACTATTTATAATTTGGGCAATCACATTAATATAACTGCATAAAGTAATTTTATTGCAATAATATTATAAAAAGATACATTTTAGTATAAACTGCATAGTACATGTGATAAAATATTTAACATTTGACAACAGTCATACAGTTCAGACCACAGATTATGTGTTTCCAGACGACTGTCCAGTGTTCACTAGCTTATGTATACTTGAAGGGAGCAGCGAATGCTGCCAAGGATGGCCTGGATCAATTCCAGTGTCTTGTTTTACTATTTTTTATTTTTTTCCTCCTTACTTTTTCATCTTTCCCTACATTTTTCTGTTTCCTATTTTCTATATGTATTTGTTTCTTTCATCATTGCTTAATAAGGACACATCAGCCTTTAGAGCAGACTTCTTGTCCTTAAGAGGAGACACAGAAAACCATGGCCAAATGAGAACTTCCTGAGTGGTAAAAAGATGGAGTAAGTACATAGGACATTTTCTAGCCTCCATCTACTGAGTAGCTCAGAGACTTCTTGACATATATATAGTGTCTGAGCATTTAATAACGATCAGTGGTTTTATTTTCTATGAAATTGTCTCTAATGTTCCTGTAAGCTTTGGGCACTCACCATACCTTTTGGCAGGTAGTCCCTAAAATCTTCTCTCTACTACATCCAGATAACTCTTTCATATGATTCCAGCGTAGCTCCTAATAGCTTGATTTGATCCCTCACAGTTTTTGTTTTGGAAGAGACAATAAATAGTTGGTCTCTATCGGACATCTCTATATCACTCATGATTTTGCATATCTTTGTCATATCTCTTTTTAGTCATCATTGTTTTCAGAGTGGAGAAAAAAACATATTTGACAAGCTGCTTTTCATTTGTTTGTTTTGTTGTTGTTGTTTGGTTGGTTGTGTTTGTGTTTGGTTTTGTTTGTTTGTGCATTTGTGTTTGGTTGGTTTTGAAATGCTTATAAAAATGTTTTTAAGCTTTTGAGAAAACACTACTGTTTATGAAAGTCACCATTCATTCTGTAGAATGATGGGCAGTATTCTTTGTTCTGTGATTAATAGATGGTCGAGCTATCTGCTTTTGTGTTTGGTATGTCCTTCTTATCACTAGCAGGGGACTGTCTCTGTACTTGCATGGCAGGAATCCTTACTGTAATGGGGTTCACTACGGTGTCTGCCATGCTGTGCTGCAGGCAGAATGAACCACCCAAATGAATTACAGTACCAACAATGGGGAGACACGTCTTCTTCCCTAATATCTTACTGAAACAGCTTTAGTAATAAATAGTTAACAGAAACAGACTTTTCAGTGCATTTAAAAAGGACTGTCAATCATGAGAGAAATAATATAACTGCTGTCTGTAGTTACCATTCAGAAAATGACATATTAATTGAATCTTCTTGTAGACAGAAAATAGGAGTCTTTGCTGAACTTGGAAAGAATCTACAATCTCAGCACATGACAGTAAAGTAGAAACAAGCAAACCGACAACATCAACTTGAAAGAATTGCTCTGGCAATATACTACTTGGAAAAATACAGCAGTTAAATAAGAGATTATTATCTTTTGGGGTACTTCATTATAGATTAGATTAGATTACATTAAGGGAAAAATACCGTGACTCTGCCTTTTGTATTTTGTAATAAAGGCAATTAGCTTTTTTTTTTTTTTGTTGTTGTTGTTTAATGTTATCATAAAATCACAGAATGGATGAGGTAGGGTGGGACCTCTGGAGATCACCTAGTCCAATGCTCCTTGTGGGGCATGGTTTTCCAGAGCAGGTTGCACAAGATCCCATTCTATATATTGAATATATCCAAGGATGGAGCTTTCACAACCTCTCCAGGCAACGTGTTCTAGTGTTCCAACACTTTCACATAAATAACCATCTTCTTGTACTCAGATGGAGTTTTCTATATTTTAAAATCCCTCTTGTCCTATCTAGATACCACTCAGAAGTTTTCTTTACTGAAGTTCATAGTAACAAGAAAGTCTGAAGTGAAGAAGGCATTGAGTACCTTTGTCTTTTTTGTGTCCTTTGTCATCAGGTCTCTGTCACGTTCAGCAGCAGGCCCATGTTTTTCCTGGACTACTTTTTGCTGCTGATTTCCTTGTAGAAGCCTATCTTTTTGCACTTCAAATCCTTCAAAAAAACAGATTCAGTCCCAGATGGGCCTCAGTTTAAATGTAACAGATTATTTTAGATAGATTTAGTTCATTCCAAAGCCTCTTGCAAATTAGTCTGGCTCTAGCAGAGGTTTCAAGACAGAGTTTTACAGATGCCACATGTTACTTGAAGAATCAGGAGCTTAACAAAAGTAAAAATTCTCCACCAATTCAATTGTTGCTTTGTACTTCAGTTTCCTGAAATGTAGGAAATCTTTATTTTCAATTTTTTTTTTTCCCAGCAAAACACATAAGACTCTCCTGGACCTGATCTATCTGACGAAGCATTTAGAAATGGAACGAGCTGTATGAAAACTGAAGTAACAGGTTATATTGTTGAAACTGCCTGCCTCCAGTTTTTGCCCTTCTCTGTAATTTGCCCTTAAAAGAATGCTTAATACTTCCTGAGGAGAAAAATGTCATACTCACCCAACTTAGATGGAGCTTAAGTTAAATTAGCTTATTAGTATTAGCTTGCAATATAAAATTTGCTAACTATAAATATTTAATTGATTTCTGAGTAGGCCATAAAAAATATTTGGTATAGACGATTCAGTGCTCTAAAAGCACTAGGTCAGAAAATTCCTTTGCCTCACAAATCCATCTGACACATACTACAGCACTAAAATTTACTATTGACTACAATATAGATCTGAAATTTGTGATTTCATAGCTAAAATACATGGAACATTTTAAGAACTCTTCATGTTTTTCTTCTGTGAGTATTTCTACATTAGGATGTGCTGACTGCACGTTTTCCCCTCTGGTGTCACCGATTTCTATCATGAAACATCTATAATCTTACTTTTAAAAACATTTCTGTAAAATGCATAATCTACTCCCAAATGCAAATTAAGTAAACAATTCTGAATTGGGCCTGCATTAAAAAAACACCACTCAATTAAAAGTTTAAGCAAATGCTCAAACATTTTACCATATGGAAGTACCTTTAGCATTAATTCAAAATTAACCCTGTATGGGATTAACATGTTGAACTGGGAAAGCAGGTCATGTTTGTAGGACAAAAATGTGATCATCCAGAAATCAAGTGTAACATTTCTATTTACTGAGTAATTCATTGTCCTCTTTTATAGTGATAGTAAGAAAGATGAGACTGGGGAAAACAGATCTCCGCACTTGATCTGCAGGCAAAAAGGTATTCCCATCTATACGTATGTTTTACTTCCAACTCGTAGTTTTTTGATTCATACATGAAAAAAATTTTATAATATATATATATGAAGTGAGAGGCAGAAATGACATTTTACTATGATTTCCATGGTGAAAAACTTCATTTTCGAGTCATTAAACAGTTCTTTAATACTAAATTAACTACAAGGGACATCTGCAATGTACATGATATATCTTTTGTCTTACAGTGTCAGTATGCTTTATACAAGGTAAACAGCATGTGTAGAAAAAAAAGTACTTGGAGCCAAGGCTATAAAGTTGCAGAGAGGTTGTGTCTTACATTCTTAATCTTTGAATTTCATTCAGAGTGTCCTGGATATGAGAAAAAAAGAAATTATGCACCATTTCTTTCAAAACCAGTTTTATTTTTGTGGTATACATATATTTATGTGTATTTCTAGATATGATACATCATTCACATTGGCAATAACAAATAAAATGTCACTTCATTCTCTGCTTTTATTCTTAATATACAGGATATAAACAGTCTTGTTATGCTGCTGTGTGAGCCACTGAGCTGCATTTCCAACATTTGTTAAGACTGAAATCCCATAAATAAAACATCTAAGGATTCAGCTTATCTACTTTTGAGATGGCACAAATATGTTCACATATTGTATGAGCTGAAGGAATCTGGGCTTCTTAGATTGAAGAAAAAATAGGTTATAATTGGTAGCAGCAAATAGTGTGATCATCAAGAAAATGCCTACTGCATGTATTGTCTTTTAATAAACAGCAGTAATGGCCCATTCTCTGTTCAGCAGAAGACACTAAAATGAGTATTTAAAGATTCTTCTTTATAAGCCCTAGGAATTTAGTAATAATGAGTATGATCTCCAGTGATATCTATGAAATATCCCATTTCATGATATTTAATATTTGTTACATTTCACAGGAAGCATAAAGCAAAAGAAGGAACAGTTGTGTAGTAAATATTTAACATCTTCCCTTTGTTACTGTTAATAATTTTGCATCCGTGCTTCTTTTTATTTGGTTAGGGTTTTTTTTTTTCTTGAATTGTTCTCTTTCAAAGAGCCCACTCTTTTCCAGACTAATGGATTTTGCTTACATTTATGCACCGCAATTATTTCACCCAAGTCAACATGTTTTTATAATTTGCAGACCCAGAACCAAAGCATGTGTCTCAGTAAATAAAGAAACCTGGCAGACTCCAAGTATAACATCTGTCCACTATAATGCAAATACAGTTATTTCAGGGGGTCATGGGAGGCTTTATCCTAGGACATGGGTTGTTCAGAGTTTTCATAACACATTAATAAGTAGTCATGTTACCGTTTCTCCACCTGAATTCTAACCCACAGGTGAAGCTGTTCCCCATCTCACCATAGCTGGGCCACTGTAGAGCTTCATAGCTTCAGCCACTTGCAGCAAACCAGACTTTTAGCCCAGGCGTTTGTGGTTAACTTTGCAGATCTAGGGGACTTTGCTGTCAACCCCTCAGCTAAACATATGATGTGAAATGCCCTCACTTCAGAGCAAGAGTTTCTTTTGGAATAGTGTCCAGGATTTCTTTGGCAGTTATTAATTTTGATAAGTATGATATCCAAGTAGAGTACTTAAAAGTAAAGATCACTTTTGTTATGAACTGTTTTATTCTACTTAAAAATGCTATGTATCATCTTTCCAGTACTGTTAAGAGTCTCTGACTGAAAGCTGAAGGTATCTTATTTTGAGCCACCATTTGGCTGTGAATTAAGATTTCTTAGGTAGGCAATTTTTAAAGACAGAATAACTGAGGTCTAGTCCATTGTTGTTGACTTACGTCAGTCCTTACAAGCATGACAGGCACAGTGTGAAAGCCGTGTTTTCTTAGGAATGATTGTTCCACCTTGTGATAATGTTGCCCATGTATGGTGACATCCTTCGTTACAGAAGAGTCTTACATTCCTGATTAAAGCGCATAGAAATCCACTGTAATTCTGTCAAACTGTTTCATTTAGTGTCAGTGCCATGGGCATCACAGTCACTTAAACATTTTTTCTAAATGTTTGTCCAATTATATTTCATATTAGCCTGACCTGACTTACCCACATCTGAAAGGTTGTGTCAGATTTCATTCACTCTAAGTCAGTATAGCTTCTACTGACAGTCTGGAGATATATACGGATCTAGTCAAAGTAGCTGTATGCCTTATTTTATTATTGCTGGAATTTGACCTATAAGAAACCTTCAGTTTTTACCCTGCAGAAGCTGTTTCTTAAACCAAGGAACCCAAATTGTGTTTTTCCCTATAGTTCTTTTCTTTCTCATATATGAGCTGACTGAAATATTTCTGTGGTTTCTGAAAAGCATGCTGTTGTTTCTGGTTTTTAAAAACAAATTACACACAATTTCCCACTCCACTTCCCTTCACCCCTCCAAATACTGTCCATGACTAATGATACAAGCTTTATTAATGCTCCTCATTGTTACTTTGTGTTTGGGCCTATTACTGATACACCATTTCTTCCAGAAGGAAGCTCTGACAGAAATCTTTTCTGTAAAGGAAGAATCTTCTAATTCTTTGAAGAAAAAGAAATTCAGCATCCTCATTATCATTTCATCAGAAACTGGAGCACAACTTCTTGTGTTCATGTAGTTCCCTTAACCCATTTCATTTTTCCTTTCACAGTACTACCCTTTCAATTGGAACTTGACATCACTTCTGAAATGACCTTTATGACCATGACCATGTTCAACCACCGTTAAAAGCAGCAGGCATTTTTGTCTGCAGCAGCTACCCTTTGGGACTGAAAACATGTTCAGATTTCTCTTTATTCTTGCATCCAAGCAGGATTATATCACAAGAATCTGACAAGATTCTAACATCAGACCCATTTTAACAGTTTTATACAGTTTACTTATATTAGGTTAGCATACAAAAAACCCAAGTCATATCACTGCTGAATCACTGCAGTGTTTAATTTGACTAGCATAATGTGAAGCTGCATATAGAAGGTGATGGCAAATTAAACATAGAAAAAAAGGTAAAGACGGATCTACATATGAAAAAATCTTCTGGCAGAACTATATCAGTAAGTGAATATTTTGGCAAGAACTGCTGTTACTAGTTCATCAAGCAAAGTCCGTTGTGCTATCAGAAGTACTTTGAAATCAGCCTTATTGTGTCTATACTGGAAGGACAGTAGAGAATTAAAAAAAAAAAAAAATTCACTAGTGTTTATGAGTCTGAACATTTTTAGAGTGGGTTTAAATTGACTTTTCACTAAACTACTGCTATTGTTTTTGTTTTCTGGGCTTTCATTTTTTCCTCCTATTCATGATTTGCATTCTACTGGCCTCCTTAATCTAGTCTCTAAATAATTTCTATCAAACTAAGATCAAACTATCTCATCTTAGTATTATAACATCAATATCTTTTGTTGTTTTCAGCTTGGCAGTCTTGCTTAAGAATGTACATCATTTATATTCAGGTAAGACTAAATTTGCATGAAGAAGTTCAAGCGCAGCAGCTTTTCTATTTTCCCTGGAACGTTTTTCACATTTTAAACATGCAACTATTCTAGACCACCTTCTCCATAGCTTGTGTAAGTCTATTAAAACCAAATTTGCTCTAGGCAATAAACCATCCTAAAGCTGAAGTACTGTGACCCTTTGGAAAGATGTAAAAAAAATATCAGAAAAAGTGTTGTCCCTGTGGCAATGTCACAGTTAATTATCCTTGTGACATTGTAGATTTAGCATGTATATTGCCATCAAATGGCCAGGGTGAACAAAAATGCATTCCGTTATTCTGTATTTCATACAGAATTTTTTTTTCAAGTTAAGCAGAGACTGCTATTAAAGAAAGGGGAGAATTGTGAAAACTTACTGCAAACCTCTGCAATAGATGTAGTCATATATTTCTAAGTCCACTGCTAATCTAGCATTCTTACTTCTGATAAATGTTGTGGTGCACAAGTTTTGATGCAGTCTTAAGCTGTATGTTTAACTAGAAAAACAGAAGTAGGAAACACGATTTATTTACAGTTAAATTGTACCTGATCTTGTGGTTTTATAAGGTGATTTTTACCTGCTACATCTAGATATATGGCTTAGTGTTAGGGGGGTGCTGATAGAGAGTTTTTCTGTCAGCTCTAGTTGAACTAACCTCATTACTGTTGGATTCTTTCCTCAGGCTATTTCTACCCCATTTTGTACAATGAGAGCAACGTGAAGAGACTTGAGTTTTGCAGGGACTTGAGTGTATGACATGAACTACTAATTTATTTAGCTCCCCCCTTTTTTTTTTAATCTTTTTTCTCTAAGTAGATGGCTTTCCTTGAACAAGAAACTCACTACTTTGTCCAATTAGATTGTCAGAAGAAGCATTTCATTACGAATGTCTGAGAAGTCATGTTCAAGGTGTTTCTTTTGAGGTTTCAAATCTGTTCTGATTAAACACTGTTCTCTTGTAACTTCTATTATTTCATATTTAGGGTGATGTTAAATATGGCAAATGATGAAAAAATAAGATGACTGTCAAAACCAAATAATAATGTTCACAGTATGTCGTAAAAGGGACTGGTCTCTTGGGAGAATTACATGAATGCTGTCAGGGTATGTAGGGATGCAACAAGGATGACAAAGGCCCTCTTGGAATTAACTCTGTGAAAGGAAGTAAAAGAGAAGTAGTCCTTCTTCAAATACATCCATGGTAAAAGGAAGACGAGGGAAAATGTGTGCCCACTGCTGAATGAGGTGAGACAACTGGTGACAGAGTGCGGAGAAGGTGGAGGTATTGAATGCAGCTTTTGCTTCAGTCTTCACTGCTAAGACCAGCCCTCAGGAATCCCAGACCCTGGAAGTAAGAGTGAAAGCCTGGAGGGAGGAAGACTCTCCACTGGTTGATGAGGATTGTGTTAGAAATCACTTGGGTAAACTGAACATGCAGAAATCCATGGGTCCCAAAGGGCTGCACCCACAAGCGTTGAAGGAGCTGGCTGATGTTTGTGCTCTACCACTCTCCATCATTTTTGAAATATCATGGAGGAGAGGTTCCTGATGACTGGAAAAAAGCGAATGTCACTCCATTCTTCAAAACGGGCAAGAAGGAAGACCCTGGAAATTACAGATCAGTCAGCCTCACCTCCATCCCTGGAAAAGTGATAGAGCAGCTCATTCTAGAGGTCTTCTCTAAGCACATGGAAGAAAAGAAGGTTATCAAGAGTAGCCAGCTTGGATTTACTAAAGGAAAGTTGCATTTGACTAATCTGATGGCCTTTTATGACAGTGTGGCTGAATGGGTAGATGCAGGAAGTGCAGTGGATGTTGTCTACCTTGACTTCAGCAAGGCTTTTGACACTGTTTCCCATAATATCCTTGTGGGTAAGCTCAGAAAGTGTAGCTTAGAAGAGGGAATGGTGAGATTGATTGAGAACTGGCTGAACAATATAGCTCAGAGGGCTGTGATCAGTGGCACAGAGTCCAGCTGGCAACCTATAAGTACTGGTGTTCCCCAGGGATCAATTCTGGGTCTAGTCTTATTCAACATCTTCATCAGTGACCTGGATGAAGGGACAGAGTGTACCCTCAGCAAGTTTGCTGATGATATGAAGCTGGGAGGAGTGCCTGATGCATTCGAAAGCTGTGCTGCTATCCAGAAAAGTCTGGACAGACTGGAGAGCTGGGCAAAGGCAAACCTAATGAAGTTCAACAAGGATAAGTGTAGAGTCCTACACCTGGGGAGGAATAACACTATGCACCAGTACAGATTAGGGATAGAACACCCAGAAAGCAGGTCCACAGAGATGGACCTTGGAGTCCTGGTGGACAATAATTTATCCATGGAACAGCAATGTGCCTTTGTGGCCAAGAAGGCCAATGGTATCCTGGGGGGCATAAAGAAGACTGTGTCCATCAGGTCAAGGGAAGTTCTCCTCCCCCTCTACTCTGCACTAGTAAGACCACATTTGGAGTATTGTGTCCAGTTCTGGTCTCCCCAGTTCTAGAGGGACAGGGAAATACTAGAGAGAGTCCAATGGAGGCTATGAGGATGATGAAAGGACTGGAACATCTCTCTTATGAGGAGAGGCTGAGAGACCTGGGGCTGTTTATCCTTGAGAAGAGAAGACTGAGAGGGGATCTAATTAATGTTTACAAATATCTGAAGGGTGGGTGTCAAGTAGAAGAGGTTAGTCTCTTTTCAGTTGTGCCCTGTGATTGGATGAGAGATAATGGTCGCAAACTGGAACCCAGGAAGTTCTGCTTCAACAAGAGGAAAAATTTCTTTCCTGTGAGGGTGACTGAGCCTGGAACAGGATGTCCAGAAGTTGTGGAGTCTGCTTCTCTGGAGACTTTAAGGACCCACCTGCATATGTTGCTATGTGGCCTGCCCTGGCAGGCGGGTTGGACTCGATGATCTCCAGTGGTCTTTTCCAACCTCTGCCATTCTATATGATTCTATGAAAATTGTTTTGCTACATTTACAGATGCAGTCTGTAATGATAACATTTTAAAACCAGAATATATATTTTGTATACAGATAGCTGTTACTATTTCATAAACTACAGAAGTCCTTCATGATCAGCATAACGTTTTTCTTTCTTTACTATGTTATTGAAAAGTTAACGTTGTTTTCAAATGCAACTTAACTAATGTCCAAAGAAATAACTAAATTGTTTAATAAATACACATTGTTTTCAGGTGGATTGTACATTGATAAACATGCAAATCATCAGCAAAAAATTGTTCAGTCTATAATACACACAACTCTCCAGCAGAAAAAGATTAGCAATAAAAAGCTTAAGGAGAGTAATGTATGATAATACTGTTCATAGATAGGAATCTTCTTTGATATAGCTTCTTATTTCAAATACAGTGAAGTGCAACTGGATCTAGGCATAAAATGACATAATATTTTAAAAATTCACTACTAATATAATTACCTCTGGAAGCAAATATTTGATAAGCACTTCTTGCATACATCACAGCTATAGCTTAACGTTTGAAATTGACCTCTTTTAATGAATGGTATCTTCACAAATCACATCTAAGGTGTATTTATTTGGATACTAAAAATGAGCGGATCCCAAAGTGATGACCACTTTGCAAAATGTAGTTGTACTCAAATATTGTGAGGCAACTCTAGCTGTATTTGGTGAATTTCTATTTCTACATGATTTCTAGTTTGAGACCCTGGACTGGTTTATTAGCCTTGGAATTACTTTTCAGTTTCTTGCTCTATCAGCAGCAAGATACAATACACTGAAATTTTATGTTATTATACATAACAGCAGCTTATTGTTATTTAATTTTTCCAATATTAATTATATATTTCACCACAATGATATTATACCATAATATAAAGAATTTTATTAAAAGTTGCAATTTTCAACCATGGAATGAGAACCCTTACTGGAAAGAAATGGTTTTTAAGACTCAAGACTTAAAAATTAACTGTCATTTGTTCACTTACAATAATTTGAGATGCTCCACGTTCAAATATATTTCACAGACTACTTACGTACTGGTGATGAGCTAATAGGAAGATGGACAGAAGATGAGAGATGTTTGTGGCTCAACTAATTACAACTAAATCCATCTGTAGTAAGATGTGCTGTTGTGTGAGTGAGTATGATTCTTGTGTGGTCTTGGAGACAAATGTCAGGCAACACAGCCCATGGATAGTCCTGCTCTCTCACGAGGACATGATACAGTGGCTGGGCTTTGTTGCTGCTGTGTAAGGCAGATTTGACATCTCCTGCTATTTGTGGTGACAGGTCACTTGGGAACACGTGGTCTTCAACATCTGTGGTGGTCAGGGTTTAGCAGTCAAACTGAACTCTTCAGTGCATATGCTTATTTCTTTACCAACTTCTCACCCTTGCTTCCAGCTGCTGCTCAGTTATACGAATGTTAATGGTGTATGCTTCTCTCTGCCAAGCTTGGCCAACCTCATTACCTTTTCACCTAGGGGACAATTAAACCAGGTTTTCAGCTCTTGCTGAGAACAGCATTGCTTTGGGTTGCTCCAGATACCACCACAGCCTACCTTGAGCCCAGCTCCAAAGGTTCCCTTAACAGTGAACTGCTGCCTACCCATGCTACCTTTACATAACTGTCTGGATGTAGTCTGGGTGTTAGTAAAAATAATGGTATTTAAGACAATTTTTTTCAAATTTACTGAGAGATAATGTCCCCATTTATAATGACTATGCAACACATTTTGTGACTTTGGAGGGACAGAACTTTCATCCTGATAAATTATACTTTGAGATGCATTTACTTGTTTTTAAACATTATTTCTCTGTGGTTTTCAAAAAAATGTTTTCTGTTTGTGAAAACAAACAAGTTATCAACAAGAGTGTACATTTTGTTACAAACCAGTTTTGTTTCTATTCGAACAGAATGTATTTGGAGATGAATTTTCTTAATTTGCTAACTAATAATACCATCCTTTTTCTTTAGAGATAATTCTAGCACCTTAATAACTCTGTAGGATACTTATTAAAATATAAAAGATTAAATTCTAATGAGCACAGTACAGACCTCTACTAGAAAGGGCTTCCAGGAAGGGATTGCTATAAGGAGACAAAAAAAAAAAAAAAAAAATCAATTTTCCAACCTATAACAAAAGGCAGAACATAGTACCTAGCTGTAACCACCTACATGAATAACCATAAATTAAGTAGTGTTTGCTTGGTTAGCCAGCAATTTATCCCCTGGACTTCTACGCACGAGCAGGCAGAAAATCTGCATTTTCCCCAGTATGGATGATTTGGAGACTTTGCTATATCTCAGCCTTAACTGAACTTTTTCTTGTATGTAAATGCTGATGGACTTACAATAAAAAGGATGTCAGGACACTTGTCAAGCTTGTAGATAACATGGACGAGGATACACAATGCAAGTGTCTTCTGTGTTCTTGTACAGCCAGAAGATGACCTGGTGGGAGAAAGACAGCATTGTAGAGCCATGGTGATAATGTGACCAGATCATGGAGATCCTCAGAGGAGAATGGACTGCAACTATCATTTTAGTCCCGCCCAGTTTGTAGCAGCAGTTAAATGTTTTACACTCTGTGCTTTCTCTGGCACTGTCAGCACCTACGGTTTGGATTTGCTTTAGTAAATGAAATTTTGTGTCCAGGTAAAGAATTCATTCTCAGTTGAAATAAAAAGAAGTTCCTGGTAAGATCAGTATGAGTAGAATAGAGCTCATAACACAGTTCTTGACCAGCTTGAGGGGGGAAATAAAACAAATTTGTTTCCTACAGATCAGGAGATACTTGTGGATTATGGTTTACTACTAAAAAGGTTAAGCACTCATCTGGACACATTGGTAAAAGTCATTAATACACTAGCAACAAAAAATATTGTAAGGAGGTAAAACATTCTTTAAAGCTAAAGGTGATGAGTACTATAAAAAAATTGAAAGTCATAATTAAAGCATTTCCTAAGAATTGTGATGTAAGTATCCTACTTTCCCAGTATATCATATGCTATAATGCCAATGATACAGTAGCATGCTATTTAGTAACACAACACAATAAAATACAATTGATGGGAATGACATTTTAATTACTAGCATTCAGGATGAGTATTACTGTGAATGTCCTATAAAACTTGCAAATTACGAACTAATTTTTGCCAAGTGATAGAGTTAAACTAAAAATTGTGCACACAGATTGTTATGATACCCAAATGATCAAAGGTAAAGCACCTATTTAGATTACATTGCTGTTTTCCCCTCACACTAAACAAATAATTTAAAACAATTTGGTTGAGAGGAAAGTAGAAGTGGATATGCAGTATATTGCAATAAGATGAAAGAAAAATATAAGGAAAATGTTGATATGTTTTTGCAGTGCCAGAAGCATTATAAGAAAAGGAGCAGGTTTATGAGTTATATTTACAGGGTATAAAAATAGTGTACAACTAATGGAAAGGTGAGCAATAAACAATGTGAAAGGTTAGGCGAAGCAAGCAAAATGTAAGACAAGATAAAAGAGTAAAGTAAAAGTAAGAGAAAAATAACCTGAAAAATAATCATGCCATTGTTTCAACAAAGCTGAAGACACACACGCATACACACTTTTTTTTCATGTTGGACTTCATGTGAGTAAAAAGAGGTGTTCAGCATCCAACTTATGAAACCCCTGAGCACCCTGATGTGGATTCAATGCAACCTTGTTTTAGGCAAAAGCTTAGACTTAGAAACCTCCTGTTGGTCCTCCAGCCGCAGTGAGTTAGTGATTTCCTTCATTTTGTAGAAGCTTCTGTAGGTGTCACAAGTGCTATCTCACTACTGTTAATTAACAGATGTACTTCTGTAACTGGAATGTGCCTTGAGAAGAAATTTGGTTCCAATCTACAAAAGGTGCCCAGGAACTGAGTTTAAAACAGCAAAATCAATTGGAAATGGTGAGAACGCAGAGGCATGAATAGATGGATATCATTTAGAGGAGAAAAAAGACAAAGCAACCAAAATACGCAAAGAAGAGAGATGGAAAATCAGAGTTGGAAAATTAATTCAGTTATTTCTTGATATGTATGAATTAAACATATACTTATAATGGTACAATTCCACTGATTTTGATGATGCATATATCTGTTAAAAATAGTAAGATTTACATTCAAGGTAGTCTAGCTTTTCATCAATAACTATTTTGTACTAGCTTTGCACTATATATAATTAAAAAATTTTGGCTTGTCTTTACAATTCTTATGTCTTTTATCTATTCTCTGTGCTCATTCTTTCAACTCTCAACCATCTCTCTTAGTTTTTTTGGGTGGTTTTTTTTTTTTGTCTGTCTGGCTACAAAGTTGTTGTAAAAGACAAAACAGATAAAATAGCAGAATAATGAAAGTGGATGTCCCCTCGGGTGAGCTCTAGATTTCCTCAGTGGAGAATCTATGAACTTGTTTCATTTTTGACACTTGAAAGCTTTCTTTAATAATGTAATTTCAGCCTAATTTTATACAGTCAGCATGTTAGATGTCTTTTAAAAGTACTCCCATCTTTTATTGGTTTTAGCAACCAATTAGTTCCTAGCCAAACTTGTCCCAGTTGCTCAGCTGTATACTGGGGATTTGGCATAGCATGTTGGAATAAATCACTTGCCTTCTGCTTCTTGCAGTCTTAAAATACAAATCAAAACGTAGATTTTGATGTGTGCAGTAACAATGAAAGAACCACATCACCAAAACGCACCTGTTGACCTCTTCTTGTAGTCACCCTACGTATACCTTTCTAATGCCAGGCTGTGTTTCTTTTTTTTTTTTTTTTTTAATGGAAAGTAAAGAAAGAATCATTTAAAGAACTTTATAATTAGGAAATATTTCTACTACTACCGCAGATTAGTACTGTGCTTTCCTCTGCTAGATCTGATAGCATTTAATTATCTTCTGTCCTTGCAAAGCTGTTTGATGATGTGACTCTCTTGATTATAAGAGGGTTGTACACAGCCAGCAGAGGTCAAGTTCCCAATGGCCGCATAGTACGTCAGTGGTGCCAGTTGAAGTCAATAGAATGACTTTTATGTACTTTAAGTTTGAGCACATGGCTAAGCCCTGCTTTTTTTCTTTTTTCTTTGTTCTTCTGTATTGAGGTCACTTTGACTGTTTCATTCTATTTGTGCTTTCAGTCTCCATTTTTACCTTGTAGGCTGAGCAGAAATTCCACATTTTCAAGTGCCATACTGAAAATTGATTTCCTCCTTAAAAGTTTTCCTCTTTATTAAATATTTTCTGGAGCACATCTTAGTTCCTTCTGATACAGAATGACTTAGACTGAAAGGTAGTTCTGTTTCCAGCAACTAATGCCAGAGGCCTGAAAGGGCTTGTGCAAGCACCATCACAATTAGAAGCATCTGAGCTGTGGCAAACTCCCTGGTAGGTAGGACTAGGCTGCCAGTGTGGCATTCCGCTCCCCACTCCATTGAGTCAGCTCAAAGGTTGAACAGTTCTCATCTTCCTCTTTTTCCTTTTGAGCCAGGAATAGTTCCAGAAGCAGAAGACAGTTTCAGTTAAGATCAAGTGCTGGTTTTTTAACCTTGAATTTTATTTCTTTTGTATGATGCTGATCCACAAGAGGAGCCCAAGTTGTCCATTTTTCTGGGTCTTCTGCTGCACAGAAAAATTCAGGTCTATGAGATTCTTTCGGAAGCTCTGAAAGCTTTCTCCTCTGCCTTTCCAGACGTGGATTTTAATCATAGGATATGGCTGGTGTGAACAGTAACATTCACTGTACTACAGCATTCAACTACAATGTGGTATCCATTGCAATAATTAAAACATGCATCAGTTTCACATGGTATATACATCATCACACCTGACACTTCTGAACTGGAATGAAGTTTTGGGACTTCTGTGAAGTTTGGGAATGTGCTCCACTCATGTACATTACAAGACTGAACTGCATAGGATATTATGTTGGAACAATGCCTTCCAAAATAGTTGACTTAAAATAGGTCTGACTCCAAAGGATCTACACGTTTCTTTCCTAAAAGTTTGTGATGCTCAAACAAATCAAATAAAGAAAAGTGTGTATCTAAATGCTAGGAAATAAGAGTCCTTTAAAAATGTGTCTGTATTAGAGTGTTTGAATAATTATCTCAAATTAATTTTTTAAGTGTTTAATGTTTTATTTCTCTGCTACCAAAATGACTGTTTCTAGATGCTAATATAAATTCAGTGGATAGAAGATGTTACATACTATTCATTTGACTACACATGAAATAGTACCCACAGTAAATCATATAAACAAACAGATCAACAGTATAACAACTTTTTTCATCTTTTTGAATAGTTTAGTTATGACATCATTTGGTGGACCAAAATGTATTTCCCTGACAAAATGGATTAAAATCATAAAGCTGTTAGAATCACATGAGTATACTGCCTTTCATCTTTCTCTCCAATCACCCAGTTGGACAAATGAATCTTGTAGCTACTTGCCTCCTCTTTTGCTCATTTGCCCAAGGCAACACACCAGAGAGATTATAGGTAACCATTTATCAAAGCTTGTAGTCAGTTAACTCCCTCTCTACCTGTTACTAGGCATAATTTTACTAACAGGACTTTGACCCAGGTGTTCCAGTAGCTTGAAAATTCAGAAGGTAGGATGCAACTGTCACATAAAAGATGTATGATGTTCATTTTACGTTTTGAATGCACGATAGTGTATTGGAGAGAGCATGTGCTACTGAAGGGAAACATTTTATCAATGATACTGTGAAAGCTGTGTAAACAGAAGTCAGAGCAGTTTTACCATGTGATGTGAAGGGACAGGAGGAAACACTTCATTATTAATATAAAAGGGCTCTAAGCTGGCATTCAAATTTCCTGCATTGGAAGTGTGCACTGGCACAGGACTGAATAAAAATCAACAAGACTGTACATAACACACAATTTGCTACACAAGCAAGCTGCAATAAGTAAGAAAAATGGTGGCTGAAATACATTTTTATTAACTATAAATAATTTATAAACCTATTTTACATTTTTATATTGCTCTGTTATTGGCATAATAAATCAATTTTGTTTAATAGCTACTGAAATTACACATTTAAAAATGTACCTTCACATACATGAAGAAGGAACTTTCTCTTAACATTTGAAACTGTCCATAACATTCTGTGGCTTTTTTTTTTTTTTTGTGAGGTAGAAATTCAGGAAAGAATCTTAATTTAAATCAGCATTTATATTCTTTATCAATTAAATATTTAAATTATGAAAATTCAAAAATACTTAAGATTTTTTAAGACATTTTATTTCATCTGTATTTTTTTCGCTGTATACAATGAGAAGTTGAATAAACAGCATAAATACCAATGAAATAAAGGACTGCTTTCCATCGTACACAATGAAAAGGGCTGCTTACTGTCATTTTAATTTCCCTTGATTTCATTTATTTTGTTTCATGCCCCAACATTTAACTTTGCAGCAATACAAGAAGCTCTTGAAATAAATTCATAATCAAGACAATTTCTAGTTAAAAGAAAAGAAGAAGAAAACCTCAAATATTTGTGTTAGGTAACATAAAATAAATCTTTTAGGCAATAAGATTGAAAATCTAGTTTATCTATGGATTCTGTTTGTACTTCGTGTACTATTTAGTTGTGTTAGAGTTTAATAAAATAATCAAAGAAAATAAAAATATAAAATCTGAAAGATGAGCTAAACCTGGTGGTACAATCATTACCACACATTACTAAAAAACAAATTAAAAAACCCCGACCCAAAACCAAACAAAGAAACAAACATACTTTTTTTTAAATAGTGTTCACTGCAAATTGAAGAGTTTTATTATCTGTATAAACATGCTTTTTGAAGTGAAGTATAAGGAAGTAAGAATTTATTCCAAGAAATTCATGTTACATGACCTTTGAAATGAACACTTTACTGGCTGTGTAGTTCACTGCCGTATTTTAGACTGTTTTATGGGGCAACAGCTTCTGACAGTTGCTTTCATGGTGAAGAAGATATAAATGTTGTTCTTGTTAAACACTGAGGCTTTTCACTCCAAACTGCTCAGTTTTGCTGCCCACAGTTCAGCATCCACAAATGCAGGCCCTGTATCACATTCTGTTTACGAAGGTGACATCAGTAGTGTGCTTCTCTCTTTTGCACGGAATTTTTCAAATGCTTTTGAGACTGTCAAGGTCTGAAAGAGCCAACTTCCGTTACTGTCCTCTCCATTTCTCCAGCAAGTGGTAATTTTATCCTTCCTTTAATGTCTACATCTCAGACCAACCCTCTCCTTCCTCTCCTCATTTTTGGTGTCCCTCATATCCCACACCACAACTGACCCCCATGGAGCCACCTCTCATCCAGCGGCCACAACCTATCACCTCCAGGGGCATAAAGCTGCTCAGCTTTACTCTACTGTAGGCTCAGCATGTGATCTGCCGTGCCACTGCCTTTATTTTGGTCCAGATGGTTGATGGCAATCATAATGCTGCACGTTAGGTGCCTTAATGCTAGTTTGGTTGGATGGTCCAGCAGTTTGAAGTGAAGCTCTATCTCTCCTCTGGTACATTTATTCACTTATAGAGTGTAGTATTCACTCTTTTATTAATTTATGCTTCCTATTATATCTCTAACAGGAGCTCTCTAACCAGTCATTACTTTATCCATATGTTAAATGTTCATTTTACAGCTATTAGGAGAAACCTTTGCCCAGCTCAGGCTATATATCTCTTAAATGCCATTTTTGGACATTTCCCAGTTTTCCCCTGTAGAATGTCACCAGTGTGTTCACTAGGCCTTGGATGGACTAAATACACCCAGATCATTAGACAAATGCCGATTTCCAATCAGTCTCATTTTCATCTCATGCTTATTGTTTCAACAGAGTATTTTTAAACCTTCTGAGCCTTTCTTTAGCCTAGCATGTATACAGCTCACTACAGTTTTCTCAGAAAAAAAGGATCTCCTATTTTGCAGTCTGATTTCATCCAGGTACTGATTTTCATCCAAGTTCCCATCCAAGTACTTAAATGCTGCTTTTTAAATGAATTTTCCCACCACATGTGATACCACTGATCATTTCTCTGGTTTAAGGCCTCCAGAATCAATAAGTGTAAGAAGTGAAGGACAGGTCATGTTCATACTGAAGTCACTGACATAATTTCTTACTTCTTCAGAGGAATCAATTGTACCACTAGCAACTGAGGAGAAAAAAAAAACAATAATAATTTTCTTACTGGAATTGGAACATTTGAACATATCTATTTTCAAGTTGAAGAAATGTTTATTCCTGTCTTTTTCCTGGTTTCCCATTTTGGTCCTGATGTAAGCATCAGGCTTCGTATTTTTTTTCCTTTCATATACTTTCTTTACACATTTTCCAAAATTATGGCTATTGTAACTGCTTTTACAAACAAAACTGGAGAATACATGCAGATGCTCTTTACAGGAAAAGAGTTAAGTTTTCTCTCTCTACCCTTCTGGTCCAATAAACATTGATTTATAAAATGTGGAACAGATCCCACAGGACACTAGAATATTCAGTAGCTTGGTTAATATGCAGTGATCTAGGATATGGGTTCAAATATTTGCCCCACATCATGCAAGCAAGCATGATTTAAAACTAAGATCTGTTTTTAATCCCCGTTTACCTGTTGGCTTCTCTCTCATCTTTATTACCAAGACAGGAAAACTACACTTGAGCACATCACCTGGGCAGAATGAAGAAATCAAGTAGAGATAGTAACATACCCTTAGGAGGTGATCTAATACCAATATTTATATATGCTTTGTAAAGAGGAATTTTCATCTGATTTTTTATCTGTTTAAAAGGTAAACTCATTAAGTGTGGTAAGAATAAAGATTCTGCTGTAAGGAATTATACTGTGATCTAAGATTAATAGTAATAGTAGAGTTGCTAATGTATCTTGTTTATCAGAAATGCAGAGAAGTTGAAATGCTATGTTCTGCCTCACCTTTCTTTGTTACAGCTCAAGCAAAAGCGTTGACCAGAAGGTGCACACCTCTATATGCATGATACTACCTGTAAGATTTAGCTGAAATGGTACATTTTTCATGTGAAGAGAAGTAGAAACCTTCATACCCTTGACTTCAACCAGACATCCATGTCCCATTGTGAGCTACTCTTTATAGGCGAGGTTGTGTTGGTTCATCAGCGCTGTGTGGTGGCAGAAGGCTGTGAGGATGTCCTTTGGCATCCCAAACCCTCACAACTCCAGCACAAGTTAAGTACCTGAAGTTCCAGAGACAAACCCATTCACCTGTGAGAGGAAGGGCCTTTACCTCCACATGGACACAAGTGAAGCTAAGAGGATCCATACAGCTGCACGAAAGCTTTTGTATTTATTTGGTTTTTAGTCTGTGGAAGTTTTCATGTTTATTTAGACAAGGGAAAAATGAGTCTCAGCAAGAACAACAAGCAACAGAGACACGCCTTCCCCGACCTTCAGTCCCCAAGTGGCCATTGCCCTTGCCCGAGTGGCGATTTTCACAGCAGTGGTGTGGGGGAGATCAAAGCTTGTTCAAGACGAGCAGTGCTCCCCTCCGGCTGTAACGTCTGTGTTTAAACCGACAGTGGCGGCTTCCCTTCTCGACCCCAGGTGTCACGAATGGGTGCGCTCCAGTCCCGCTGCGGGACAAGGGAACCCCAAACCAGGGAGACACGACGGCGGCGGGATGCGCTTGGGCAGCCAGGCCGTGCTCTGCCGCACACCCCGGGTCCCTCCGAGCAAGACCCCAGCCCGCAGGCCGCGCCCCGGCCGGGCCCCCGACGCCGTCGCTTAGCAACGCTTCCAAACCGGCGGCGCGCTCGGTAACGGCCGGCAACCCGGAAGCAGACGACGCTCTGCCCCGCCCCCGCGGAGGAGGCGGGGCTGGGGGTGGTGGCGGCGGGGCGGGGCGGGGCGGGGCGGGGCGGAGGGAGGCGGGGGGTCGACCGTCCGCTCCATTCCCGTGGGGTCACCGAGCGCGGCGCTACCGGCGCTGCCGCTACTGCCGCGCAGCGTCGCCACTGTCGCACCCAAGCACCCACCACACCTGCCCGCCCTGGCGGCCCCACACAACTCCCCTCACCCACACAACTCAGCGCCGCCGCCCGCCCCGCCGTCGCGCTGAGGCCTCTCCCGGCCCGCGCGTCCGCCGGGCCCGGTCCGGCGGCGGCGGCAGCGGCGGCGGGCGGAGGAGGGGGCTGCTGAGCGGCGTGTGCCGGAGCCAACGGGCGGCGGGGAGGGGGGCGGGCGCTGCGGGGGTGTCGGGTTATAGCGAGGCGTGACCCAGCTGACGGGCGCCGTGCGGAGCCGGGCGGCGGGCGCGGAGCTGAAGCCGGCGAGGAGCAGTAGACAGCGGCGCACGGCGTCGGTCGCGGTCGGCTCTGGCGCGGCGTCTCATCCACCCCCTCGTGAGCCTGGGGAACCTGCAGCTCAAAGCCGCTGCCAGCCACACCACCATGTACCCCGGCAACAAGCGGAAAAAGCTCTGGCGGGAGGAGAAAGGTATTGCCGCCCTTCTCGCCGCCCGGTACCGGGCCCGGGCCCGCTTCTCCCGCCTTCCCCTCATGTTGACTCGTGAAGAGGGCGCGGGCGGGGGGGTGGTGGTGGTGGTGGGTGTCCCGTCCCTGTAGAGCCGCCTTGCCGGGGGGTTCCCGGAGGCGCTTCCCGCCGCCTGGGGCTCAGGTGACGACTTGTGTGTGTGTGCGCGCACACGCGCGCTCGCTCCCTGCGCTCCGCCGTGGCCCCCGGGGTCTACCCGCCTGAAACACCCTAAAATTGCGCGCACACAGGGTCCTTCCCGTCTCCCTGCAGCCTGGACGGCCGGGTGTTCCCTTACCCCCTCGGTTATCGCGGACTAAGTTTGGCTGGGAGGAGCGGGGCCCTGAGGTTTAGGTGAGGGAGGGGGGCCGGGGGATCGGGTGGGTGGGGAGGAGGTGGGAGCGGGGACGGAGGTAAGAAGCAGCCCCTTTCCTGCGGGCTGCCCGCCCCTGAGTCACCTTGTGCAAGTATTTCAGGCCGAAAAGTTAGGCACATGCTGTCAAAACGTGTCTCTTCTCATTTCCACGTGTATTGGTTTTTTTTTTTTTTTCAGGGGAAATATGTTTTATTGGTATCGCTGGTGTAATGCACTTGAGTTTAGCTACCCCCACTGTGTAGTCTTGGCTTATAGAACACCAATGTCAAACCCCAGAGCACGAAAGCAGCTGGACATGCATTTTATGCAGACATTGCCATTTTGATATTTTTATGTTGAGCACAAGGGGAGTAATTAAGAAAAAATAATACAGTAGCAATATAGTATTTGCATTAACTAGGAGGAAACAGTGCCTGATGTGTTTGTAAATAATCTAGAAGTATATAAGGGGGATAGGAAGAAAAACAAAAAATATGTGGGGGGGCAGTGTCTCACTGCAAGTTTGCGTTTCTTTCCTCAACCCTAGGACTGTCAGTTTCAAAACAAGAAAGTAGAAGACCAGTTGGAAGGATAGGATTCATCTTTGTGTCAGGAATTGGGTGCACGTTTTTAAGCAAAAATTGTTGAAGCGCAAATAAACTGATCTCTGTAGGTTAGCTGCTCCTGTCCAACTCTGCTCAAACAAAGCAAGTTTTATTGCGTAGTTTTTCCTTTCAAAACTGTCTTGCAAAGCATGCCTCTGTAGTTGAAGCAACAAATTTCTACCAGACGTTTTAAGTTTCTGTTTTCAATTGGGAAGATATAGTTAAATCTTCTCAGGCATTACTTACGTGTGATCAACTATATCTGATTTTTCCTGTGCAAGTTCTTAATGCTGTATGTCATTACCTTCAGGAAAAAATGCTGGTTTTGTGCTGGGGGCAGATGGGGAAAGCTGGAGGCTCTGGTGAGTGTCCCACTTGTCTCTTCCAGCTCTGCTGCTGTCTGTGTGAATTCATTGCCTGGCATGTGAACTGAGACCCTTGGTAAGGAGGGCCAAGTGGAGGGGCTGGAGGGTTAGCTGGAAACCTGAGCTTGCAGGCACGCTTTCGTTGTCTTAGCTGTGAGAATGGTCATTTCCTTCAGTACAGTGATGTTACTGAATGCAAACCAGAGCTTGGGGCTCCTAGTCAGATTTTTCTATCCAGGGAAGCATATTTGTGAGTTCTAGCTGCCCAGAACTTGGTGTCTCTTTGCCTAGTGAAAATGGAACAGCATTTGCCAGTCTGCTCCGGTAGCTGCTTTCCAGCACCATGTGGATGATGCTGGCCCTGGGTGCTTTGAGTGAGGAGGGCAGAAAAAACTTCTGTGTTCATTGTTGGCATTGCTCTTAAGCTTGTAGCCCTGTGTGACTGTTCTTGCCACATAACCTTCTTTACTTAAAAAGGAAAACTACAGAAGCCCAAGTTCTTTCTTATACCCATATTGTATTTCTGAAATACAGTCTCTTGTTAGATCTGTCTCTGCCGTTCCTGGTTATTCCTGAACCCCTGTAAAGCTGACTGAGCTTGCCGATTCTACTCTTCTCCTGAAGCTCTCAGTAAAATTGTTCTTAGCCTTTTACATTCTCAAGAACTTTTTAAAAGTACTGATTGCTAAATATTGAGTTCAAACCCACTGACAATACGCTTGCTTTTCTTAATTACTTTCTTGGTAATTAAAGGCTGGTCCATGTTCTCCCAGGGTGGATGTTGCTTGAGGACAGCTGAAGCAGAGTAGAAGCAGGGCTGGAGTTGCGTTCAGAGTCGTAAGTTTGCAGGAAGAGCAGTCCTCTTTCAAAGTAACTTCATAAAGCTACAGGCAGAAAACTGTACTTGCAGCTAAGGCTGCTGGAAGTGTCTTTTGCAAGGTTTGTGTATTACTAAGACTCTTAAGGTCTCTGCAGACTTACAGGAGCAGTGTTTTAGAAAACCTTCCTATAGAGTGGAATTTGTGTTTTGAAGGCACAAAGTTGGCTCTGTAACCTCTTCAGCAGAAGGCAGCCAAACTTCCTCTGCTTGTCAGTCCCTCAAACCTGACACATACAGACACACACTTTCTAGTACTTCTACTGTGCATGTTAAATACTTGGTGTTTTGTATACTTGAAGATCAAGTAATGGAGTTAAATGCCTCTCTGTTGTGCATAATGTTGATCCTAATCACATTAGTTTTACTCCTGCATTTGTAAATATCCAATTAAGATACCAAGCCTGAATAATGGGAGAGAGATTTTTTGTTAACGGAAGAAATTGGTGACACTGTCAAAAAATATCAAGAGATTTATTTTTGAGGGAGTCTGTGCAAAACCTGCCTTTGGGTATTAGACTGTGTTAATTGTAGCTGTCATAATTAGGCAACTTTAGTTAAAAAACAAAACAAAAAAACAAACAGCAAACTCAAAACCCAATGAAAGTGATTTTCATTCTTTAAGGTTTGATCTGAGAATCACTTTCTCTGTTCAACTCGCTGCTTCTTCCCCTTGAGATGAAAATATTTTTTTTCATGTCTATCTATTCCTTTATGCCAAAGGCAAATAATATGGGTCAAGCCCTCCCTTACACCCCTAAAGACTCTTGAATCATCAAAGGGCAGGTATTACTGAATAACATGTTAAGAAAAAATATTAGTATGGTGGTAGTAGTAGTACAGTGTCACTAGTAAAAATAGACCCAGTAATTTGATTGGCCGGTGAGTACTGTGATATGTTCTACAGTTGTGTTGGTGGTTTTAGTTTTCTTTGTTTTCCCTTCCTTTTGGAAGTGGGAAAGCTTGGCATCTTCTGGTGTACTAAGTGTTGATGAGGTGGTGAGGGAGGAGAGGATGTGGCTGCAAAAAATCTGGTACTGGGTCTTGCTGAAGCGCTGGGGTTGTTTGTGCTATTGGGTCACGGGGGTACATTTTTATCTCAGAATTTAGTCCGTTTATAGCAAGGTCTGAAACAGTGAAGTTGGTAGTTGCCGTCATAATTGTACAGTCTTTGAGGCTTTACTTTTCAGTAAATGTCTGAAAAAAGATGTGGGGACTTTCTTGGGAGAAAACAACCATTCCTATGTGTTTTAATGTGGTAACCAAATGTGTCAGTTAATGCTCAAATAATCTTAGTTAATTAATCTTAATAAGCTTAACCCATGCTGCTCACTTTAAATCCAGGTTCTGTTTTACAGCACTTTAAATCAAGCAGATGCAGTTCATGCTGGTCCTGGTCTATTTTTTTTCAGAAAGGTGTTTAGCCAGTGGATGGCAATGGGCTTTCCTATCACTTGATTATGTTCAGCCGAAGTCTATCAAATTTATGTATGAGTGTTACTTACTCTTGGGTATGTAACAGGTATCCTGCTACTTAGTACAGCTATAGATATTTTTTTTTCCTCCCCCAAATGAGATTAAATGTCCCTGAATGTGTCTAACAGCAGTTTTCTCATGCTGACAATTACATTGTTTGCAAAACAAAAAACCCAATGAAACAAAAATGCCTTTCTTACCATCGCAGACATCTAGAGAGTGACATAATGTTTGCTGTAGTTCTAATTTCTTTTGTAATGTACTAGCACTTGGTTAATCTTGTGCTGTGCTCCCCACCTTTCCTTACTGGTATTGGTGAACTTGTTTCAGTAAAAATGTTTCCCTTTTGATTTTAAAATTTTGGTTTACAACTGAAGAACAGACTTCAGTACCTGAAAACTCTCTATAAACAACAGTTTCCTACTTTCATAAACTTGCTCTTGGTTCTCTGATCCTTGAATTCAAGTGGCAGGAAGAGGAGGCACAGTAGCGATGTGGGGATGAAATCTGGATGGCCAGGAGTGTGGTGAAGTGGCATTTCTTTTTGCTGAATTGAGATTGCACTGTGTTTAGCTCCTGTTACTTGTAACTCATTAAATGACTTGTGCTTGGTTCTCTCAGATGGCATTTTATTGCATCAGAGAAACTGAATTGGTCACTACTTGGCTAATGTGCAAGAATATATGAAAGCTTGTGTTTCTCTTTCCCCTAAATAGAGCGTTTGTTGAAGATGACCTTGGAAGAAAGACGCAAAGAGTACTTAAGGGATTATGTTGCATTGAAAAATATTCCAACATGGATGGAAGACTTAAAAAGTAAGAGTGAAAGTGATGGTAAGTAAAATAGGGGAATCTTTAAATATATACAATTGTGTTTTTTTCAGTATGAAGTTACTTTTAGGAGTGCCAAGAGTTAGAACCCATGTTGTTACTAACAGTGGCAGCCTAACAGGGCGAGAGCACTTGGGTGGGGGTGGAAAACCCCACAAATTACTTGAAGCCTTACTGGTGGCTGCTAATTCTGCAAGCATCCCCAGACAGAATCATAATAATACTGATACCCTTAAGTGTGTAAAATAGCTATTCTCTGCATGAGTCACGCTTTCCTGCTACTCCAGCAGTCAGCCATGCCTGATGAACTGTCTTTGAAATTTACTGAACATAATGATATGGGGAATTGGGGCAAAAGAGTGGTGCTGGGGGGGGGAGAGGGGGGGTGTTGGTGGTGGAAGTATGAAAATTGTGGTGTGCTCTGAAAACTGAGAAATGAGAGAAGACTGGATTTGAAGCATCTCTTAATTACGGTCTTGCCTGCTTTCTTGGTCTGAAGAACATCAGCCTGGCTTGAATTAACTCCCCTTCTCTTAGCGTGTGCTGTGTTATCTTGATTATGATCACCAGTAGAGTTGTCGAATAAGTTCTTGCAGTGAAGGCTGACAAAAAATGAAAATCTGATTCACTTACAGAATTCTATATTCTGTATGTAATTCTGTAACAATGCCCTGTTCTTCATCTAGTTCTTTAATCCACAGAAGGGTGTGGAAGAAGAGGGACAACTTCTGATCTGGTTTCCTCCTCCTTTTTTTCTTTCAATGTCATCTTATCTTACTTGGCTGAAGCTTGTGCCTTTTTCGACAAGGATCTGAGTAGGATCTGTTTCTTGCTTTGTCAGATAGACTGGTGTTCTGACCCTTTTGTCAAGGTTAAGGGCAAATACTGTCCTGTGTGTGAAGTAATCTTGTGGCTGCAGATGAACAGGGTCTTAGATGATCTTCAGGTGAGAAGAGGCCTGGAACTAATCAGCTGATTTTTATAAAATAGGAGAGCTGCAGCCCTTCAGCACAATCTGGAGCAGCTGATGGATTTGCAGATGCTGTTATAAACTATCAATGCTGTCATCTACTCCTAAAATCATACTTCATGACCATTGATGTGAAAATGTCAGAGGTTGCTGAGCTCTTCATTGCTGATGAGTAGTTGTATTACAACAGTACCCATATATTCCAAGGGGAGAAAGAGTTCTAGCTTTTACATCTTAGAGTTTCAAGAAGCCTTTCTACCTAGGAAACAAAGGATGCATAAAATTAAAGATTACCTGATTTCTCCAAAGTTCATTTGGAGGAGTTTGGTACATGGGGATATGCAGTATATCATATGGTCTAACTAGGAGACGCTTTATCCATTCTAGCCTCATCTGTTTTTTCTGACTACTCTCGGATTCTATATAACATGCTAAAATTCACAGATCTTGTATTCTTGGGCTGCTGAAGGTGACAAGGTGTGGATTTATGTTGTGATTGCTGTTACACTTCACATAAGCAAAATGTCGGAGTCTAATATGCAGGTATTGAATCATGGCAGCGGTGAATTTATTTTCTTGTAGCTGCTCTTGCATTCTTTCTGTTAGTACAGAGTACGCTGCAAAAAATGCTGGAAGGCAAAAGTTGTGCCAAAACACTTCTCTGCTACTTGGAAGCTTTTGTACATTCAGGAGAAAATACCCATAGTTACTTGTTTTCTTTGATGTTTTTCTTGTAAATAAGACATGTGGAATAGTGAACTTCTAGAAGGCTAAACTGCTGAAATGCTTCTACATTGCAACTGATTAGTACCGTTAAAAATATGTGTTAATGTGAATGTTACTCCATTTGTTTCAAAGCTTATTTCCCTGAAATGTTGACTCCTCTCTAAAGGTGTCAAGACTAAGAACCGTCTTTGAGCTGAAACACTGAAAAATTAGAATGTAAGCCTTCTTGCTGATGAGAACTTCTGCTCTATGTATTGATACAGAGGACAACCACTATGACTTAAAAGAGACTCTGGAGAGTGCATGTGAAACCCTGGGCATGGTGACATTGGAAATGACTTGACATGCCCAAGTTCTGATATTTTCTTCAAGTGAAAGGCTGTTTCTTGCAGGGACAAACTGAAGGGAAAGGGGGAGATAAATCCTCTGTATGCTTGTCAAGACAAAACAGCAACTGATGGGGAATGTGGAAGAAGTTCTTTACCATTTAATTCCAAGACTGTATAGAGTGAAAAAATGACAGATTAGTAAACTGTGGAGTAGCTGCTTGCGAAGAGTTATGAGGAGAAATCAAGAAAGGAACCAAGAACATATAAAGTGAAGCAGGTGCAATCTGTCAGCCACTGGAGTAAGAAGCCGTAGGAGAAGGGGAGAGCATCTGGGCTGGCAATAGTCCCTGCAGGTACTCAACAGGAGATGAAGGGTGTTCAGTACTGCACAATTTTTTTGTACCGACACTTAGGAAACATGTGAACAATACAAAAGCTTTATGGTACTATTTTTAAAATGTGAATGACTCTCTGGAGGGTGTGAGGAGTTTTGAGTTAGGCACACATTTTTGTTTCGTGGTTAACAGAAGATTATTGAGAAGTCTGTAGGCGGAACTGCTGGAAACTGAAATGACCTAAAGTTCACGTTGGGAAGGAACCAACCTGATGGCCATGACACCTCTGTGTGCTCTTTATTGACAAATTTGGTGAACATACCTTAGTTTGTAGAGGAAATGTTTCTTCTCCATGCTTTGGTCTGAAGTTGTGTTCAGAACTAAATTCTGAAGAAAACTGGCAAAGCTTGGAATAAGGTGATGTTAGGGTAAATTTAGACAGCGCTGGAAGCCTTTATAACAGTCTAATAACTTAAAGGCTTCTGAGGAGTTAAGTCAGGGAATTCTGAACAGCAGCTGACAAGAACTTTGTAATTTTTTTTTATAGCAGCGAAGATATTTGAAAACACTTGGAAGTTGAAAGCAGCTGTGGATAGTTTGTCCTTGTTTTGCTCTTCTGTGGCAAAAACAAACCACTCTGATTTTTTCATGTCTTCTTGTGTGGACCTAACTAAGCATAAGAAATGGGGTTGGTCTGTGTTTTATCATGGAATTTGATCAATATTACTGATACTCCTTGGTTTGAGGTTGGATGCAGTGTGTAATGCAGAGTCTAAGCCTGGTGCCCACTGCTCTGAACTGAGAGAAGCCTGGTGAGATGGGTATGTGCATTTGCACAATGGCTGTGTTGTCAGCACCCCTGGGTGTTGATGTACAACTTGCCTGGATGCACAAGTGGACCTCAGATCAAATATTGCAACACCGTCCCTTTTCCTTCCACTGCTGTTACTGACAAGTGTTCCTCTAATGTCAGGAAGGGGGTGGGGAATATTGTTCTTGAAGTAGTTCTATAAATGTAAGCTTTTTTGTTTTAACTGCATTTATTAATGAAATGAGCAGTTGTCCACTTGGGAAACAATGAAGGAGACTGTCATACGGGGCTGGATAGTAAGGAATGATGGACTGCAGTATACACACCGAAGGCGGACACATATCATCTCTTCTGTTATGTATTTTGAAGTAGAGTTCCTTCCAGACAACATGTGAATAATAGACTTGTTTTCTGAAGCTCTGGAGCTTGTTTACTTTCATTTCAATACTATTTATTATATACTGTTCTATGCTAGGCACTCATCCTGCACAGAAATAGTAGCTTATGTTTTGTGATATTTGGTGAATAAAATGCCACCATGTAGACAAATGACTAGAGTGTTTTTTGAAAGCTAAATACATTAGCTTTTTCTTGGGTATACACTATTCCTGAAGATATCTTTACTTTTCAGTGAGGGATGACTTCAAAAAACTTTCTTGAAAGATTTTTGGAAAATTGGGGTCTTGGGAATTCTGTGTTACTGAGTTCTGTGTGTCACTGGAAGAAAAATGTGGTGTTGCATTAATGGGATAATTCAGAAAATGGAATAAATTATATAGGTCAATTCAAGGCAGCTCACAGCCCTGGTGACTCTCACAGCCTCTGGAATTCATTGATAGAGCAACAGTGCCAAGAAAACAACAAATTTGGGTGATGGTTTAAAGATCTTTGCTAGGGATAAGACCTACTTTTGATTGGACGAAGTTAAAGGAAGGCACCATAAATGTTGAGGTTTTTTGTTTTTAAGATAAAAAAAATATAGACCTTTTCATATCAATTAAGCAAGGCTGGAAGTATGTTTAGATATTTGGCATCTTCTGGATTTTCTTAATCTGCTGTATTTTTAGAAAATGATATTATTTGAATACAGTTGGAATCATCATCTTGAACACTGAGGGGGTTTTTGTATAATAATAAGGTTTGGATTTAATGAAAGCGTCTTGCTATTATGAACTTCTAGCTTTCTAAATAGTTAGTGAGTTAACACATGATTGTAGAGACAAAGCGTCCAGATGAGCCCCTCAAAATGCTTCATGCTGAAAGCAATGCGTGGTAATACTGAATTCCAACGAGTACTACTTGAGACCATTTACTATCCAGAGGTAAGACTGGGCTCTTCAGAGCATCTCAAGGTGACCCTGTTAGATGTGAATGTGTCCTGCAGGAACCAGAAATCAAGGTGATGATCATAAAACAGCCTTTGGACCATAGTGCTGCTACTAAGCTGCAGTCAACTTGTGCCAGGCATCTACAAGTGAGAAACAGCATCTCTCTGAACCATTTGCTATTTTCAATGAGTTATGCAAAAAAAGAAATTGTGTTCTGCTAGAACATGATTGTCAGAAGTTCCTCGATAGTCCGTGAGTCCTGTCTGCAGTTCCTCAACAGTCCATGAGACCTGTCTGCAATAAACTATTTGAAAGCAGTGCACTTCAAGACCCCCCCCAAAAACCCAACTCCATCAGCTTGCATTATCTTTTTTGTTATAGTAACTTTAACAATGTCTTTAGAACAGATTTCTAGCCTGGTAACAAGGGTGAAAGTAAATTGAGATATCTTGGCTCAGTGTGATGCTTGCTATCTGTCAAAGAAAAAGGTGCATTTGCTACTGAAATGCTTTGGTTAAGTTCACAGTACAGCAGTTTTTCTGCTGGTTCACTCAGAACACTTGTGGGCCACCGTTCAGCCTCTTCTGCTATTAGCTGTGACCCTTGGTGCAAGTTCCAGCTTTGCTTAAGCTCATAGCATATTTGGTTTTGTCCTTCTCATATATTGTCATGCTACTCTTACTCAGGCTAAACTTGTTCTCACAAGGCCTCTGAAGACTGGCACATTTAAGGTTAGAAAGCTGTGTCTCTTAGATGCAGGGAGAGATCACTGCTTAGTAATTGCTATGTAGATAGCTGGGGAAGCTCAATGAAGACTAACATCTGTGGCTTCTATGAGTTTTGTGAAGATCATGGTTATCAAGTATTTTGAATACTTTTTGAATACATTTGCAAATAAAAAAATTTAAAAATTATTTAATTCTTTTTTGAATAATTTTTAATACACCTACATAATGTGCTTTTTGTGGAAGTAGCTGTATTTGTTCGTCTCTTGTCTGTTCACGTTAAGCATGTATGAAGGAAGAAGCAGAAGAACTGGAGCAGTAACAACAGTAAACCACGTTTGCAGCTTCTCAGTCTGTTACAAAGGTGCTCAGGAGTCTGTATACCCATGGCACAATGCAGTGACTTTAAGGCTGAGATGGTTTATGTTTGGCTGCAACAGATGCCAAAGGCTGCTTGAGCCATAGGGAGTAACTGGAGCTCTGTGTGCTCTCCTTCTCTCAGACTCTTGGCTGCCCTTTGGGGATCTGTCCTGAACAGATGCAAAGCTGCAGAGTGGTACAAATCTGACCATGTGATCTACTGACCCCACACACGCTTCGGTCTTCTTGAACACATAGTCAGCTATTCTATTCCAAAGATAGCCTTGCACAGCACAGAGATGGGAAAAACTTCAGGTGCAAGTGTACTTGATTGTCAAGTGACAAATAACAGTTGGTTTGTTTCAAGTATTCCTATCTAGTTGATGGTGACCCTGATGTAAGTAGATAAAGCAGCATATTTAGTACAGTTTGGGGGAGTACTACAGTAAACATAAAAATCAGTTGATTTTTGATTTACAATTGACCTTGTAATTCCCTGGAGAGCTGCACACATGTAACCTTTATAGGATGGATTAGCTGTCAAAGAAATGATGCGTGTTTTACGGTTTTCTAAGTGTGTTGGGGAAAACCTGAAAACCTTGCTTGCAGCAAGTGTGAGAGGAAAAAAAAATCTGTTGTGTTTATATAGATTAAGAGTGGCTAATCCCTTCCCTAAGAAAGTAAATAATTTGTTTTTGATGTAATTAAGATGGTGACTTCTTTTTTAAGCTGATATTCCATGGCGTTATAAAGTTAACTTCTACACAGCATTAAGCTTATACAGGTCCTTAATGGAGTTATTTTGTGGTCCTTATGCATGCAGCTGAGAGAACCCTTTTGTTCTCCAGTGGCAGCCACCTCCTGGAGGGATGGGAGCTGACTGTAGGAAAGGATGCTGCTTTGACAATAAATTAGTATCATTATTGAATCACAGAATGTTAAGGGTTGGATGGGACCTCAAAGATCATCTAGGCCAATTCTCCTGAAGCTCCATAAGCTTTAAATGTGTTGTAGAGAGTAATAGTAGGTGGAGACGCAAAGGGAAGTTAAGCATGTCTTTGCCAGAAATAACGTTTCTAATGTTTAAGTGCTGGTGATGTGCATCTTGACCAGATTAGTAACTCCCGAGCTTCTGTTCCATGCAATATGAGAAACAATTTTTTTTAGTAGCTGCTGAACATCACCGTGCCCTTAAGTTTTGTATAGAGGTCCCTAAGGAAGTACAAATCAGAGTTAGGTCCAGATGATGCAGTGTGCTGTCAGCTGGTAGACTCTTTGAGCGTGTGAGGAAGGATGGCTTTAGCAGCAGTGATGCTATATGTAAGTTGCAATGTGCTGTTCCTCAGGAACTGCTGAGAAAATGTAAGGGTTTCTCAGGTTCCAGCGTGGAGTTTTCTGGTGGCTGACTAGTCTCATATTTAAGGCTACTAAAGGAAATAATAAGCATAGTAACTTTTTGAGTGAAATAGCTTAGTGTATGCAAGGGGAAACTAATAGGTTATACATCTTGGTTTCCAGTAATTTGTGTTTATGTATGTCTGTCTTTTCTTCTTTGATTATTCCCCCTGTCCCTTTTTGCTTTGTGTATAAAGAATGAGCTCTTTCTGAGCATGTGGGATTGCAAGATCAATTCCCCAAATTATTTTCTTGCTCTACAAAGGCAGTTTCAATATGTCAGCAAGTTTTGCTTGGTATGATAGTTTGGCTAAAGCCCGAACTTAAAATTTATGGTGGATTGTGGTGTACATCCTCAGTCTCCTGCAGACAGATGTGAGCCAATGTGCCAGCCTCACTAGAAGTGCTGTGCCTGTGCTTATGTTGAGGCCAAGATCAAGCTGTTAAACTGTTCCCTTGTGATGGCTTACTGGTGTAGACCTGATACCCTCTTGACTGGTTACATGACTTCTGGGTGTCTTCAAGGGCAGGTGGAAAACATCAATGTCCTCCTGCAAAAGACTGGGACAGTAAGAGACTGGTATGGCTTGTTTTAATTCTCTGTAGCTTAGAAGTGACAGACATTTCTAGAGGTGCTGAACTAGTGCTTCAGCTAAGATTTGCTGCCTGGGGCTAATAATTAGTGATCCCAGAGGGTAGTCTTGTAAACAGCTGATCTCTGTATGTGGGAGCCTTGCATTAAGTCTGAAAGTGTAACTACCATGTAAAGATACTGGTTTAAGTCCCTTGATAAGGTAGTGGGGTCACTACTGCTGTTTAAGCTCCATGAACTCTCTGTTGGGATCATATTAACCGGCTTTTGCCCATAGCTCCATTTGCTTTGTACAGTTAGATGCTTATCATACATGTGTAAAAACCTAATCACTGGAAACCAGATAAGCTTGGTTTCCCATTTTTTTTTGGTTCACTAGAACCCAACTGCTCATCACATAGAAAGGTCTCTAACAATCCAACTAATGTCTGAATAAGTTGTGGTACTTGCTATTTGAAGTGACATGTGGCTTTCTTTGTGAGGGATTATTTATCTAATATGCTGTTGGAAAATCCAGTTAACAGAATTCCTCAGCCCTGTAGGAAGTGCTGCACACAAATGTGTTTGTCATGATGCACAGAAAATGCTTTTCTGTGCTGGAGAGAAGGTTTAATAATCCAGTTTATATGTAAATTTATATTTTGCACAGCTTTAAATAATATTGACATTACCATTTTGTGTGGTTCCATTTAACTAAGAAGTGTTTTCTATTTAAATGGAGGGAAGCTGTAATCAGGTAACATTTATGCACAGCTAAGGTTACAGAGGCTTGCAGTTATTGCATGTAGGCTTGGCTTGTAGTGTTTGCAGAAGTGTGTCACAAGAGCCTTTACCAGTTTTCTTATATTTTTTTCTTTGTCTGCAGTATGCTATAGAATGCACATCTGCAAAAATAAACCTCTTAGCCTGGTGCTGGTGTAGCCAATATACTTATTTTTGAAAGTGGAGTTAGTTCTCTACATGCACCTTTGCAGTAATAGCATCTCTAGGAGTTTGTGATCAGACTGAGTTGGGAAAGACCACTCTATAGCTTTCCAAGAGGATCCTGTCCAAAAGATATGCGAATATGAAGGAAGTTTAGAGCTGATTGCATATTGGTCTTTGAAACGTTTACCTCCTTTATCCTGCTCATTGCTTTTCAGAGGCTTGCTTATATGGGCCTTTTTGATTGCCTCTTTGGTACTGATGGTTAGTCTGTAAAGGTGTTGTGAGTTACTTGGATTTGTGCAACAAATTAAAAACTTGCAGTTGAAGTTCATCCTGCATTAGAGTTATTCCTGTATGCTTCATGTCATCTTTTCTGCACATTGCTCTACAAGCTTATTCTGTGTTGCAGTGCTGCCCTTTTGTTGAAATACTTAATCTACACCAACTGAAAGCAAATAATAGACTTTGTTACTGTCACTGAGGGTATGGATCAGTTATATTTAAAGAAGTAGGGTTCCCCTTTATTTTTTTTTCCCTGCTTTCTGCATTGCTACTGGAGTTCTTACAGGAGGAGATTTCTAAGTGTGGTGCAAGTAACTAAATCCAGACAGAACAGGTTGTGCACACCAGCATGTGCCTATATTGACTCAAGGACTTTGAGGCTTGGTGTATCTCTTTCGAGGCAGACATGCCTATTAAGACAGTTAAATCTTTCTCCTAACATTAGTGAGTTTATATTACTTTGTCTTTTCAGGTCCTTTAAGTAAATACACCTCACAACACTAATTGGTCTTGGTAGAGGGCTCTTCAAATACTGAAGATTTTCTTCTCTGTCTTGCTGTTTGCATTGAAGCCCTGTTGTTTCTTAGGTGTCTCCAGGAGTAGGGGAGGGGAAATGCTGCAAGGTAATCTTCTGTACTTGCATAAGAAGTTACCTGTCTGTCCCCTCGTATTGGAAAACTCAAGTTCCTGCTCGCATCTGGGAAGCAGTTGTTGCTATATCTCATGCAGAGAGATTCTTGCATGACAATGCCATGAAGTATTTGCTGATGGTTTTACAGAAGTTTCATAGTTTACTGGTAACTTTTTATTTCCAAGCTCCACAATAAGTCTTACAAAAGTCCATAATGCTCAACTAGAGAAGCTGATGCTTTGCAGCGGTGTAGCGAATTCAAAAAAAAGCAGAGAATGTGGAGTAAAAATTGTCTGCTTAGTAAGCTAATGAATGAAAACTAATGAAATTGTGGTTTCCCACTATAAACTTTTAATTGTGCTTGTTGCTGTATGTGCTGTTCACACTTATTCAAAATGGGATTTTCACTTCTTGGTAAATAAAATAAATGCTGCTGAAGACTGAACACCTGGTTGCTCATGAAAAGGCATTTTTTTTTCAGCCAGTTTCTAAAGTTGAGTGAAGGAATACTGTGTTCTTGGTAGTGTAAGTTTTGGATGAAGGCTTATAGTTAACCCAGGAGGTACTGGACTGATTTGATTGTACCAGGATTATTTGTATGAATGCTGTGCTATTACAAAGACACAGATCTTGCAGTAAAGGTGATCTGCTTTGTTGGTGAAGGAATCTAACAAAGCAGCATCACCTGTAGCCTTTATAGAAAAGTATCAACAGGTTTTTTTTGAGGCAATGAAAAATGGTCTTAAAGGAGTGTAACGTGTGGGGTTTTTTCTCTCAATTTTTAAATTTCCATTGTTAATTAAAAGCTCCCTGTAGTAGAGGGAGGTCATAAAGTATAAATTGAGTTGGGAGATGATGCTGTGTAGATCTTGCCTTCATGTGACCCTGGTTGACCACTTAATGTACTCCAGTGCAACTCTGCCGTTCTGGAAGAACCTTATTTGTATTAAATTTTTTTTATATTCCTCAGATTGAGGTACTGATAATCGGGCTTGGTCAAGATCTTAGTAATAGGCTAGGCCACAGCATTTTTATTCCAGTATCTTGTCACAAATCTTGAATCCTCCGAAGGCTCACATTAAAAAACAAAACAACCCAAAAAAGGAAACCACAACAAAAAACTTCACCAAAAAAGAAGGCAAACAAACACCAACGACAACAACAAATAAAAACAAACCCAAACCAATCAGGACAGTGATGGAGTGAGTTTCTTCAAATACAAAGCACAGCTACTTCTGGGTCGCAGCTGTACCTATGGACCCTAACTCATGAAATATCAAGCCAGAAGAAGCAAGCATGGCAAGTCTTCTGGATGCTGACTCTTGAAGCAAACACACAAGTACCCTAGGGCCTCAGCCTACTTATGTCGTGTCTTTGCTGTGATTGTGTATGCTGCTGAAGTGAGAGGACTTTGATTTATGAATTGGCAATTGTGTGTCCCTGCAGACCAGGTTGCATCCCAAGTAAGAATCATGAATGTATTCCTTCTCTTTTTCTCCTTGGTCTTCTTTTGCTTTCTCAAACTTCAGTCTTTGGTACTTTTGCACACCATACCAGGTCTTCCCTTGTTTTACACAAATTTCAGAAAAAGGGCAAGTTTCACCATTCTTTCTCCATCCTCTTCTCCCAGAAGTAAAGAGTTGGGTTGTTTTTTTTTTTTGCCTGTCAATTTTGTTTTTGGTGGAAGAACAGAGAAAAAGGTTGGAGCATAACACTGGAAGGACTATGCAAGACCTTTGTGACATAAGAATAATTGCAGTTCACTTGAGCATTGTGTGGATTGTTAGGACTGACTGGCTATCAGTCTCTGTGGTACACCACTTTTTCAGTATGTAACGTACTCTTCAATGGCTCCAATTCAGTCATATGGCTGAAAAACAGAGGCTGATAATTTACAGCCCTGTTGGTGGGCTCTTGCTAGCTAACATCACTGCCTTTAACTTGGTACAGGTGAGTAAGGTCTGGGCTTTTTGCAGTAGCTTTAGAGGGGTGTGTTGTAGCATTGAACTCAGTTACAGCTTGGTTCATTGCAAGTGGGCTCCTCAGTTAACCAGTGGGCATCAAGTGATGCTCACATCTTCAGATGGGGATATTTCATACATCCCAAAAAATCTTTGAATAAGAGATGTTATGACCTCCTGATCTGGAAGATGGGGCAGAGAGCAACCTCAGCAAAATTGTCCAAGGCACACAAGTGGCAAGTGAAATTGATTCACCAGATGAACCACAAAGTTGATTAAGGGACTAGAGCACTCCCTTCTTCAAGGAAAGGCTGAGAATGCTGGGGTTTAGCCTGAAGAAAAGACACCCCAGATGAGATCTGATTGCTGTTTATAAACATTTGATGGGAGGATGTAGAGAAGATAGCTCCAGACTCTTCTTAGCAGTAGACGGTGACAGGACAAAAAGCAATGGGCACATGTTGAAAAAAAGACATTCTTTCCGAGTCGAAGAAAACAACACTGCACTGTGAACGTGGCTGATCGCTGGAACAGGTTGCTGAGAGAGGTTGTGGAGTCTTTGTCTTTGCAGATGCCCAAAATCCACGTGGGACATGCTCCTGGGCAACTTGCTCTGGGTGACACTGCTTTGACCAGGGAATTTGGTTCTGATGATGTCTACAGGTCCCACCCAGCCTCATCTGTGCTGTGATTTGGGGTGTGTGCATGCTTCATAACTTCGTACTTGACTACAATCCTTGTCTAGTCCATTTAAGCCCTGTTGTAATTGGCTGAAACAGAGCATATTGGCAGAGTGTGCAGCCAGGGAGAAGGTGTTTATGGTAACTGTCAAGTGTTTTCGACTTGCTTGTTGTGCTGCATTTTTAGCTAGGTAGTGATTTGTCTGCAACAGATGTTTCTTCCCTGTGCTCAGGTTCTAATCTCATTTAAGTCCAAGAAGTGATAGAGCAAATCTGTACTACAATCTGAAGTACTAGAGTGCATCTGTGAATGCTTTCCCCCTGGTGATGGAACATATGGAAATAATGCTTATCTTGATTTAGATAAGCAATTGCCTTTCCTGTACAATCATCCACAGTTAGTAGGAGTGGAAGCAGGCACATAATGTAATAGACCTTACAATCTGTCTTTTCTAGTGCTCTATAAGCCATCACAGAAACAAATGGAATGAAAAGCTGTGTTATATGCGAGCTTAATAATTTCTAATAGTTTGTCATTTTTAATCTTTACAAGACATTTGTAAAAACCAAGGTTTAAAAAAAAAGGGGAGAGCATACACAGAATGGTTGCTACACGTTTCCCTGTGGTCAGATGTACTCTTAAAGCTCATTCAACTCATTTATTTATTTATTACTAGCCTAAGGAAAGCGGACTGGTGTCCCAGTCCAGCCTTTACTGAGGATATTCCTAGGAGTGGAAGGGCTGGCTCTTATCTCGTGTTGATGTTAGGATTCTTGTCCTTTGGTTGTGTTCTTTTCCCAGTGGTGTTTCCAGATTGTGTTATAGACTGCTGTTAGAAAAACCTTCCTTTTGGGGATGTGTTTCTACTAGTAGCTGTTATAGCAGGCATGAGATAGCAGCCAGACTTATTATTTGTTTTTAACTTTGAATTAATTTGCTTCCTTCAGCTGTGAGTACTAAAGCTGATGAAACTCCCATTTTCAGCTTTGTCTTGTGTAGCTCAGTCTGTTACTCCTGTTTTTTATGAACAGGAGGGAAAAAACCCAAACCATTAAGTTGTCTGACTTGTTTAACAGAATTCTAATAGTGCAAGCCTGTGAGCCTAACTACCATAAATCCTTTTCACTTTTTCTTTTTTTTTTTTCCTCCCCTCTCATCTGCTTTTTGCTCATGGAGTGCCAAGAGCCTTTTTCTTTGCCATAGGTGTTGCTTTATACTATGTGGCTTTAGCACTACTTTTAATACTTCATATGTGCTCTACTCTTTCATTATCAAATAGTTTCAAAATGAAAATGTGGTCGTTAGCTTTTTTTAACAGGAGCTCTTCCAGCTGTAGGTTTTTCTTCTCCCTGTGGTTGCAAGCTCCTTGGTATTGCTGCAGGGATTTCTATAATTGGATGTCTGAGACCTGTTTCAAAAACGAAGATACTTTAGAGTGTACTAGACCTTAAAATCCTGGCTACATTAGCAGTGACTAAATTTGAGTTGACTTTTGCAGTCATCTTTGCAGACTTTAGCCATCCTTTTCCATCACGCTAGCCCAGCATGTTCATGTCCTTTACAGGGGCTCCCTCTAGTGAACTGTTTTCAAAGTCTTTCTCTTCTGGAGAACATGCGTTTTTCTTTTGAAGTGTGGTTTTTGATAACTAAATCTAATTTTGTGTTTATGCACCCCTGTAAGCTGTAAACGTTCTTTGTTTTTTTTGTGTGAGAAGGTGCAGTGAGTGAAGCTGACGAGTAAGACTTCCTATTTTCCTATATTTGATATTAAGATCTCAGCAGCTCACCTCTGTAATATTTCAGGATGTGGCTCTGTGGACTCAGAGATATAGGGAAGATGATTAAAGAATCAAAGGTGTGACCGCGGAGGAAAAGCTAAAGCAAGTTGGGGTATATAGACAGAGGGGTAGAAGGCGATGACATGGTTGGGGGGAGAAGTACTGTGGTGGGACAAACTTTAAGCTCTGTATGGTGAAGATTTTCAACTCTAATGCCTAGAGATGAATGAAAGTGATGATAGGGTTGAATCCATATGGGTGAGAATTGGGGGAAGGCCAACAAGGCTGGTATCATTGTGGAAGTCTGTTATAGACCACTCAACCAGAATGGAAGGTGGATGAAATATTCTATAAGCAGCTGGAGAGGTTTCATGATTGCTACCACTTGTTCCAATGTGGGGCTTCAAATACCTAGATGTCTGTTGGACATACAGTACAGCAGAGAGAGAGCAGTCCCAGAGGTTCCTGAAATATGTTTAAGTTCCTGACACAGCTGGTGAGAGAGCCAACGAAGCTGCCCTGCTGGACCTGCTGCTTGTGAACAGAACAGGACTTGAGGGGGAAGTAATGGTTGGAGGCTGTCTTGGGCATAGCGATAATTAAATGATAGAGTTTTCAATTCTTGGAGAAGTAAAAAGGAGGGTGTCAGTAAAACTACCACCTTGGATTTCCAGAGGGCAGACTTTGGCCTGTTTTGGAGACTGATTAAGTCCCTTGGGAGGCAGTCCTGAAAAGGGTAGAGTCATCCAGGAAGGCTGGACATACTTCAGGAAGGCAGTCTTAAATGTGCAGGAGCAGCTGTCCCAGTGTGCCAAAAGATGAGCCTGCAGGGAAGACTGGCCTGGCTAAAACAGAGAGCTCTGGGTGGAACTTGGGAACAAAAGGAGAATTTATGGCTTTTGAGAGAGAGGGCGGCCTCCCGTGAGGACTACAAAGATGTAGTGAGGCCATGCAGGGAGAACATTAGGAGAGCCAAAGCCCAACTGGAACTCAACCTGGCTACTGCTGTTATAGACAATAAAAAAAAAAAAGTTTCTATAAATGCAGTAACAACAAAAGGAGGACCAGGGAGAATCTCCATCCCATATTGCATGGATGGGGAAACAGAGTGACAAGGGATGAGGAAAAGGATGAGATGCTGAATGCCTCTCTGCCTCAGTCTTTAGCAGTAGAACTAGTTGTTCCCTAGACACCGAGCCCCCTGACCTGGAAGGTATGGAGGTGGGACAGAATGAGACTTTCACAATCCAAAAGGAAATAGTGATCTACTATACCACTTAAACGTACACAGGTCTAGGGGGCCAGATGGGTTACACCCAAGAGTACTGAGGGAGTCGGTGGATGCACTCACCAAGCCTCTCTCCATCGTTTACCAGCAGTCCTGGCTAACTGAGGAGGTCCTAGTGGACTGGAGGGTGGCAAATGTGACACCCATCTAAAAGAAAGGCTGAAAGGAGTATTCGGGGAACTACAGATCTGTCAGTCTGACTTCAATGCTGGTGAAGGTCACGGAGCAGATCATCTTGAGTGCCGTTATGCACCATATACAGGACAACCAAGTGATCAGGCCCAGTCAGCACTGGTTCATGAAAGTCAGGTCCTGCCTGATGAACCTGATCTACTTATAAGACAAGATGACCTGGTTAGGGGATGAGGGAAGGGCTGTGCATGTTGTCTACCTGGACTAATATAAAGTCATCAACACTGTTTCCCATAGCATTCTCATGAAAAAACCTGGTTGCCCTAGGCCTGGATGGGCGTATGCTCTGCTGAATAAAACACTGGCTGGGTAGTCACACCCAAAGAGTGGTGGTGCAGTTAAATCCAGCTGGTGGGACGGTGGGGATGTAGCTTAGTGGTGAACTTGGTAGAGTAGGGTTAATGGTTGGACTCAAACTTAAAGGTCTTTTTGAACCTAGATGATTCCATGATTTTAATATATTCCTGTGGCTGAGGCATAGGTGGTGAAGAGTTGGACCTAGAGTGTTTGTGGTGTCTCCACTGTTGCATCTTTAAAAATAGCCTAAAGGAAACAGATTTTAGGAAGGATGTAACTCCATCCTTTGTGCATGTGGGTTCAATGATTTAGTGACCATTGGCTTTACTTTCTGTTAGCAATACTAAAGTTTAAAAATTTTAATATTTTTCATTATATTGCTACATTTCTTGATGTACTTTTTTTTTTCCATTCCTGTCAAAATCACTCCAGAGATGGAAGGGACAAAACCTGAATTAGGACTGGGTAGGCACAGGAAAAAAGTTTGAGAAATATTTAGCATAGACAAGGGGGAGAACGGCTGAATAGGCACTTGGGGAAAAAATACAAAACTGAAGTCTTATGAATTGCTTTCATGTTGGGTGTTTCCTTAGGGGTCTGTTAGGTCCTCACTTGCTTTTGAATATGCAGGTTTTTGATTTGCATGTGGGATTGCTTTACACCTCAGAGTCTCACTTGATGAATTTAATTTCCTTTCTTTGGAATGAATAGATGTGAACTGATAGTAGTTCAAGCCTACAGTTATTTTAGGATAGAGTTTCTGTTGTGCTACGTGTGGGATACAGGAACGTGTTTCACAAGTTTGTGAATATTCCATTTACGCCTTCCTTGACAGTTTTTTCTTTGTGCCAATTAATTCTTCAAATTCACCTGAACTTGAAAACGCTAAATGGTTGTGAATTCTACCTGTATAGGAGATCTTGGCTTAGCTGATGCTTTTAGCTGCAGGTCTTAATTAGGGTCATTAATTCTAGAGGCAGGTCTGTCATTAATTGGTCCTTGTAAGTAATGTGGGATGAAGGCTCCAGGAATGCACTGTCTCGGAAATCAGCCAGACTTTACATGAATGTACTTTGTGAAATCCACATTAAACAAACTCAGGGTTGGTTTGCTTTTGGCATGCATGCATAATTGAAATGAAATATGTGAAATGTTTATGTGCTTAAACTGCAGTTTAAGTCTATTCATAATCCTTGCTGTTGACACAATGCATATAACTTCTTGCACAATATTGAGATTAAGGAAGAAGAATTAATAACAAAATCCACTATGTGAGAATCAAAATAGCCAAACTAATGCTGATGATCACAGCTTTGTGAGAGCTCAATGTGGGTTTCTTTTTTTTTGTTGTTGTTTTAGGAGCATCTCCCAATAAAAGCCTCTTTTTTTCTTTTGCACTGGAGATGGGCATGTGGTGCAGAGTCTTACTTGGGAGGGAAGGATAACCTCAGAAACAGCCTTCCCAGGGGTACAGGAGGATAAACCCCCAAATAAAGTGGAAACTATTGCTCTTATTTAGTACTTCCACAATCCCATTTCAACAGCTATTTTAGCATTTTACTAATCATGGCTTGATTAAAATCGGTGATCTGAAGGCATCCGGGCTTCTTGTGCAGGTGCTTGCTACGTGCTCAGTTTGGCTTGTGAGACAGAGAGCTGTGGTGATGGAGGTGGGACCATCTCTTCCCAGCAGAAAGGGAGCCTTTATTCCTAGGTAATCTTCTCTGGATGGCTGGGTGATCTTAAACATCTTGTGCCTCTTAAATTTTGTGGTAGCTATGCTGGGATTCCTGTAGAGGTACTTCAGAAAATTTATTCTCTTGTCCTGCTCACTTCTTTGCCCTGAAAACTTCTCATATTCACAGCCACAGACCAAACAAAATTTGTTCTTGTCTTGGAGTCTGTGATGTTTTCATCTAAAACTGAGATGGACTTTGTCGTAGACTTGATATAATGGGGGGGTTTAGTTGTTTTTGTTGGGTGTGGTAGTTTGTGTGGGGGGGTTTTTTTGTTTGGCTTTTTTAAGGAGTGGAATATATCTAAATTTTCCTGTCTTTCCAAGTTCTGCCCTTAAGGTGTATTCTGAACAACCAAGGGGGAGACAGACTTGAAAGTTTGATTTGCTTGGCAAGCAGGCTTCTTATCTACAAAAACTTAATCCTTTGGGTCTGTGGTCTCAAGTTGGGTTTTTTTTGTATGTTGAATTGAAGACCAGGTTACATAGCAACCACTTCAGAGGATTTATTTCTTGAGGATGTTTGTGAAGCTGTTTTGTTAATGAGAGCAGGAAATAATCTCCTAACTCCACACGTGCGAGGTAAATCTGTCACTGCTAGGATTTGTATTACTGCTCTTGTATGTACACACAGTAGATGTCCTTTGAGAAATATGCAAAACTGCAGGTTTGTCCTTGCTGAGTTATGGTACCATGAATTCCAGGATAATACCTACAGCATTTGAGTTTCTTTGGCATATTTGAGGACTTGATCTATTTACCGATCTGAGATTTATCCTTACTTTGGGAAGATACTTTGAAATGAATGAGTGCGGGATTGTTTTGTTTTGTTTTTTTAACTGAGAAGCAGACAAAACTGCGTGAGCTGAAAGAAGAAATGGGAGACAAAGGTGGGATGCTCGTTATGCATAATGACCAGGAATGAGTTCACTGTCTCCGCAAAGATGACTAAAGTGACTGCAGGAGAAGAAAATATCCCAAATCGGATACCAGTTTTGACTTTGTTAGGGAATGTTGTCTGCGAGCCAAAGAGATCTAACAGATGGTAAAAGTAAAAAAAGCAGTCATGTCTCCTACAACTATTTGTATGGTATTGGGATGATTTTTGTAATTAGCAATTTATTAGTAGACTTGTTGAATGTCTTTTGTGAACAAGACTTGGCACTCCATGACTTCTATCAGTGTTGAGCATCATTCTGTAACAACCTGAATGATAGCGTGCAAGCTCCGGTCTTCTGTTAAAGCAGGTTTTTATGGAAAGAACTGGGGGTAATCTATCAAAGATGTACAAGGCAGCATATGCTTTCAGTGCCGAACTGTATTAAAAGACAGCAGTCAGCAGGGCTTTACCAAGAGTTGTGGGGCAGGTAAGGGGCTTGCTGAAAAGCATGTGATGGATCAGAGAGAAGTATTTGGGTCGGCTGGGTTGGTTTTTAACTCGCAAGGCAGTGAATTTACTAATGCTTTTCCATGGGGAAAGTCTCAGGAGAACCACACCTAAATATACTCGGTACTTGCTGAGATTGAGAGCTAGAGGCAAACTTGTGAAGGCTGTGGAGGATAGAAAACTGGGAGGCAGTGCTGGTGTGTGCAACGTTGTTGTGTGGCACTCTGCAGAAAAGAGTTTGATCTTGCTGGTGAATTGACATTGAGGCATCTCTGCTTACTCTCTTACTCAGAAATGAGTGTAAATGAGAATTAGCTGCTCTTTTATTGTGGTATCTGTTGTCTTCATGGCTCTTCCTGGTGGATTAAAAAAATTTTTTTTTTGTTATTTTTAATTGTATTGGCACAAATACTGTAGTATCCAAACTGTACTTTAAATATAGATAGTCTTATTTTGGAGAATTCCATGTGTTTTGATTTGATAGTTAACTGTCCCTCCACCTTCTGCCCAAGTTATCACAATAGAAGGATGATCGTGTGATGTAAACTTGTGAAGCTCCTGTAGGACGCTCACTGGGGAGGGACTGGGGAAAAAAACTGTCCTACTTGGTGGCAGAATGCAGTTAACATGAAAGCAGATAACAAACCAGACTGTCTGAATCTGTCACAGAGGCTGATTTTTCTTGGAACATAACAGCTAACTGCAATGGTTATCTCCTGTGGAAAAATGGATGTAGAATGTAGCTTTTCGGTTAGTGATACAAGGCTCTTAATATGATAATAAAACCTTGATACCTTTCTGCAGAAACATTCTTTGCTTTGAAGATGCTGAGGAATAGTTGGTGGCAATGGCATAGTTGCTTTAGGAGCCAAATACTGAAATTAAACTTGTGAACACACACATGGGTATTGAAGACTACCTTTATGCTAACGTATGTCAGTGGAAACATTTTTTGTTGGAGGGGGCATGGTTTTTGTACTAGGCACGCGATAGCTGAGCTGAAGTAGAATTGAGTGAGACTTGGTATTTTGGAGTGTTTGTGGAATAACAGACAGATGAGGTAAACGGTGATTTCTGATACCAATCACTTGTGCTGAAGCTATAATAACTAAAGATTTAAGAATAAGATTTAAAATAAATGTGACTTCCTTATTTCTACTTGCAGTTGCTTGTAATGCTGACAAATTTGAGCAGATATGCTTGAATTGTTGGGAACTGATGAAAATGAAAGCTGATGTAAAATCTGAGGGGCCAGATTTGTTTAGACTGCTTCTTGTCCCTTCATTGTCTTCTCTTCAGGTTTTTTACTTGGAAATAGATTTCACTAGTCTCGAAGACTGGGAACTGTTTCCCACTTAAGCTGTTACAGCAATTCAGTTAAATTTCTGGCCAATATATGAACTCAAGCCTCCTGAGACACTGGACTTGTGTCAGAATTAGTTTTTAAAAATAATAGTAAGAATTTTTTAAGCAGTCTTTCCTTCACACCTCAGTACTTTGCTAATGATGTAGATGTGTAACAATGCAAAACTAGGTTAAGATCCTGGCCAGTGTGTGTTTTGTAGACCCGTTTGAGGTAACTGAACTGTTACATAGATACGGTATGATGCAAATTAGGTGAATTGGTGATGCAAAAATGAAGAGTTTACTAGCTCTTTTGAAAGCTAATGTATGTTGAGTCTTCATCCTCCCTTCTAGTTGAGCAATTCAAGGTGGCAAAGTTCCAAGTTCTAAATTTATGCGTGCTTTTTTTGTCAGGTTTTTCTTCTCCCTGCTACCTGATGCCAGGGCTAGTTCTGAATTGTGGGGTTGTTGGCACACGATGTGCTTGTGTGGTGTTGTATGCATTCAGAATAATTCTGTGTTGGATAAATTACTACTCTAGCGAGAGGATTATCTTAACAAATTAATTTTTGTTCAATTTGCACCCCTGTGGTTACCAAAGAAAATTATTTCATGGATCTAACTCCAAAAAGTGCGTATATTTATACACTTATTTAAATCAAGTGCTATGTGGGCAAAGATTCAGTGTTTCGTAGTACCTTGTAGTTGAAAACAGGTAAAGAACAAGTAATGTGGTTTTAGGGAAATGCTGGTATCTTTGTGGGTTACTGGTGCCCTCTTGAGGTGAAACTGAAAGATGCTGCAGCCTGCCAGCAATACCGGAGCTGGAACTGCTGATACCTGCTGTGGACTTGTAAACACGGATCTTGGACCCACGTTTGTAATCTGGTTTTATGTGTGCTTCGTTTGTAGGTGAAAACCCTAAAGAAGATCTGCAAGGGAAGAAAAGTCTGAGTGAGAAAGTTTCTCTTTATAGAGGTGACATTACACTGCTTGAGGTTGATGCCATCGTTAATGCTGGTAGGTGGTTTAAGTGTTTTATACTATGTCCTGAAAATCCTTTACAGCACCATGTTACAAGTTTGGATTTTGAAAAGTTGCATAAAATTGATATGTCCTGTGGAAATCTGTTGGAAACTGTGGTGGATTTTTTCCCCAATTTCTCTATATTTCATCTGTTCATCCTGTGACTTTACTGTAACACAGATTACTGTGAAACTTTAGTAGCATGGTGACAAGAACAGGATAATTTTATATCCATATTGACTTACCTTGAGTAGCACGGAGTTCACACTTGTTATAGTAGAAGACTGGATTTTGACACTAAGTTACTCAAGTACATTCCAGTCATGTTTTATAAATGTAGTTGTGGGCTAGGTAATGTGAAAACCTGAAGAACAAGGTGATAGGAAAACTGAATTTCTGCCTATGTGGTGTGAATATTTGCTTTCTTGTAGGGAGATTGTAATTTTCAAATTTTTGGTCGACTACAGAATTCTAAATGTTGTAGTACGTCTTCTCACTTTGACTGTGTCTCCACATAGGAAGCTAAGGTGAAGAACTGTGTGTAGCAGCATCTTGTGACAAAAGCTGGTAGGGTGTGCGTGTGTGTGAGGAGTGGGGGAATGCCTGTGACATTTGTTTCTTTGTTCATTAGGTTATATGAAGGTAATTTTGCTGGTTGGAAAAGGCTAGGGGAAGGTTTCTCCCTACACAGACCTTCAGGCCAACTCTTGCCTGCATTCCTCACCCCAAAAAGAATGACTTGTGTGTCCTGAGGCTGGAAATGTTCCCCTCTGAGTATTTGGCTGGCATTGTCCTTAATGGTTAGGAGTATTGATTAATTTTCAAGAACTAATTTCTGCTGATATACAATTATTGGAAGGAAACCTACTGCAGTATCTTCTTTGTGATGGAATAAAGTGCAGGGATTCTTAAGGTTGTGTTGGCCAAAAATCAATGTGTTTGCTTACCACAGTAAAAAAGCTGTGTGGAGATACTGGCTCACGTCTGTAAATAGTACAGAGCTGTCTTCTTGTGTAGCACAGAAGTTAGTAAACAAACTCTTTCGGGTTGTGTAATGTTGTTTCACCCTGTATGCCTCTCGACTTATCAGTGGAGATAAGTTTCTGAATTTTGTAGAATCTGTAGTTTTCTCAAAATGCGTTTTTGCACTCCAGCAAGTAATCAGGATGATACTGCCATGCAAAAATTTTGCTAATCTTCTAGTTTGTTGGAGCACAAAAACCTTTCTAAGCTATGAATAATACAGTAGCATCCATGTAACAGTCCTTTCCTCTCTGCATCACTGTGGCCTCTGAAGCTTTAATTTCTATTTTTTTTTTTCCCCTCCTTATTCTTTCAAGATGACATTTCCTGTCGTGTTCTTGCTGACTTCCTTACTTTATTACTCTGCAATAAGTCAATATTAGCATACTTCTCTTGATTTATGATCAGATTCAAGGGAGGTCTATGAAAAAGAGAATTACAGGCTGGAACTAGATGCAGATTAGCTTTGGTATAGGAATACTTTGCATTTGTTTTTTTTGAAGGATTTTTCTTCCTTTCTTTTGAAATGTCTAAATCATTTATTCCAGACTGACCGTGATGTTACCAGTAAACTTGCTGCCATCCTAGTAAGGGGTACATCTGAGTAGAAATAGAAAACTCCCAAACATTAGAACCCAATTAAAATCAACACATGATGTATTTTTGAGGAAAGAATTAAAGACCATGCAAGCTAACACAACAAAACTGAGATACACATCTAAAGAGGGACGTAAGACTCTTAAGTATCTATGTGGCTTTTGTCAAAAAGAGAGAAGTTTTTTTCTACTGATATTTTCTGCAAGTTAAAAAGGAGTTGGATTTGGGCTTACTGCTAGGTTCACATTAGATGCTTGCAAAACTACTTATTAGAAGGGATAGTGATACTTTGCTCTATCAGCCTAATATGTAGCACCAGTTGTCAGTCAGGGCATTGGTATGGCTGCATTTTTGAGATTCTTCTAGCCCTCTTCTGTAATCTTTCATGGTTCCTGAAGTGCATGTTGTATGAGCTGTTGAGAATTAATACACTTAGATCAAAATGCTAGCCTATAGTTACCTTGAAAAATCAAATACTCTCCGTATGTCAATGCAGTTATTAAATTTTAAGTGTAAGCCTTTGATTTTGCTTACGGTTTCATTGTTTTTTCTTGTGAAATGAAACCTTTTAAACTTAGAGTGGAGGATAGCTGGAAAGCTAAATGAGGAGGGGGATGTTTTGGTTCAAGATCCATATTTATGCAAAAAAATCAGTTGCTACACTGAGGTGTTTTTTTTCGCTTTTTGTTGTGTTTTTTTGATTAAAAAAATTTGTATCACTTGAACGGTATCTGAAAACATGTTTCTGCACTGTGTTGCTTTCGCAAAGAACTCCATTGTTTTCCCTTCTGCAATTAAAATTTTCCAAGCTTTGAAGAAGACAAAGCAAAAAGTAGTCACGCTACCAGCTCCTCTGCATAAGTTGAATAAAATGCAGCCTGTTGAACATGGAGTAGGAAACAGACTTTTTGGAAGCAAATTTGTGCAAGTTTTTTTTTTTTATATTTAACATTCTGGGTATCAAAAAAGCCTTAATGACTGACATTCTCCTGACCCCAGGGTGTGCAACTGGTGGGAGGAAAGAAGGTAGACCCTCCTGAGACTTTCTCTCTGAATTTAGGAATTCCATTAACTATCACCTGTAATAAATAGTTTAACAAAGTCATATCCAAATTAATGAGACATAAATGCATTTACTTGATTAAACAGGGACGTGAGAATGTGTGGTAACTCACTTGTAGCACTGACTTTATACTGTAATGTCCTCCCAAAGGCTTCCAGGGAAGTGTGTGTCTTCAGAGTATGACCAGGTTTATTTCTGAGCTATATTGCACAAGCACTTTTGTTAAATTTGGTGGCTTACTTTATGCTCAGAATTCTGTTTTACCTTTTGAATATCACATAGATAAGTGGGACAGTTAAACTGATAACTGAAACTTTTTAGGCTAATCAAGTTGTTAATGGTGATCTTGCGTAGCTAAATACCAAGATCTCACTGAGCAGTGCTACAAAGTGATCCTAGATTTTTTTCCCTAGTTTTTTAACAGATAAATTGAGTGTTGACTTAGTTTCCAAAGATGTTTTAGAAATGCCTTATGCTAAAAGAGGACACCTGTGGAAACAGTAGAAGTTTCTGCCTCAGCTCATTCTCAAAACAACTGTATCAAAACAGCCCCTTCAAAATTGGGATCAGAATCAGGATCTATGTTAAGAAGTTATGCCAAAATGCAGTGTGATAGAGAAGGTAGCTGAAAAAGGAGTTGATTTGCCTTTTTGTTCAAATCGACGCCAGTTACCTGCCCCTGTAAATGTTATTCTTCCAGAATGTTTCCAGTAGCTTCCTTGCTACTGATTGCATTGCAGACAGGCATTAGATTAATTTGTTTTGTCTGTGTCCTGTAGTTTCCGGTTTTTTTTAGGATTTGGGTAATAATTGTGCAAAAACCTTTTACTTCTATATCCTTTTTTGCTTTTTGTTGATATTATACTCTTAAGAATATGAATAGGCTCTCCTTGAGACATGTACTTACTACATAAATCCATGATAACTGGCCTTTTTAACAAATTAAATATTCCTGGATGTCTCTTTGTCCTGATACCGAAAGTGCTTCTGACACTTCAGCCAGATAATGACAATTAGCTGACTTCCAAATAACTTGTGGGAGCTGAGCTCAGCGTGTGGGTGTGTTTAGGGGAGGAGAGTTATTTAGTCCCTCTGCCTTATTCTCAGTGCTCTTACCACAAGTTTTATTTGTACTGCAGGCATTTCCTGATAGAAGGCATTTGTGAGGACCAAATGGGCTATGAGAAAAACCAGTTTCAGATAACACTGGAATACTGAAGTCACAAAATGTGTAATGCCACCCCTACTGCCTCACTGTCTCCCTCTAGTTTAATGTCTTAGAGCTGCTTTCCCCAGGGTATGATATGAATTTAGTGAGCAAGTCTTTCTGCTGGTGGTTAATTTAGTCCAGAATAAGTGGTCTGTATCCTGATCTCTGATTCTAAACAAATTACTTCCTTCTGAGTCTGCTTATCTTCTGCCTCCTTTTATTTAAAGTCTGAATGCAATGACATGATGGCCTCATGGCTTAGGTGGGTGTCATGTAGTAACACTGGCCCAGGCTGAAGTGTTTAGGGAAAACCAAAATAAGATTAGTTCACCAGTTATCAAGTTTATTCTGCTCGATTTAGGCTTTGTGTATGTTGTTTTTATAGAGAAACCAATTCCAGATACAGAAATAAGCAGTGAAAGTCTCAGGTTTGAAAAACAAATTATATAATACTTACCATGTCAGCTAAGCAGTATATACTAAATTTTCTCTGCATTTTCAATAAATAGAGGTAAAAACATCTTGTTTATAATACATGAAGTAACTTTTAAACCTGAAATAAGTAAAGGAGTTGAACTTTCAGTCTGAGAATTATGTATAAGTCCATATATACCTGATATACCTTAGGCAGCAGCTCATCACAATTGACCTCAGGTATTCATTTATTTCTTACCTATTAGTAATTCTTACTGGCCCAGTTATAAGGCATATGCTACTGTGCTTATAAATGAGGTTTTGACTAGGAGCAAGATCAAGGGAGAATGTTTATGTGGAGGAAAAAAAAATTGTTATTCATATTTGACTGGGGGAAAAAGGATTACTTGCAGAAAACTAGAAGAAATGTTATTTTTTTCTTAGCTTTGTAAAATATTGTTGGATATCTGTACGAAAGTATAACACAGAAGAGAAACCTTTCACGTACAGCAAAAAGGAAGGTAATCAGTTCTGTTCAAGTATATATTTCTGGTAATAAGTCTATAGCATTGCTTCTAAGTTAGCAACTGGATAGTTGCTACAGTTACAGCATCTAGGTGCCTGCCTTTAATTGTACTTGAATGCTGGAATTGTCTCTAGTCCTCCCAGATTTGGGGAGATGTTTCCACTTCAGGGGAGTATTTTTTCCAAATAGTAAAGCAAATGGGAAGTACAAAGTCTTACTCTGAAGAACAGTGAAAAAAGTTAATGAAGAAAATAAGTAAATGACTGTTTGTTTTTTTACACTAACCTGTGATTCTGCAATTTAGTTACTGAATCTCATGCTGTTCAAGATGAGGTTTCCTATACAGGAAACCATCTGTGTTTCTGCAGTATGTCACTCCAGCTGGGGATGCTGGTTTGGCAGGCACACTGCACAGGTCTCTTGGCTTCCATGGCACGTTGTGCGAGGCCAGCTGAGTCAAGGTGTGCAGACAGGAGGAGCTCTTGGTTGCTTTAAGAGGCAAGGGTGTTTTCAGGGAGTGAATTACATTGGAGTCTTTTTAACAAATTCTTAACAGACTGAGATGCTTGTGCTGCTGTACCTCCATGTCTTGGTACTGGAGATTTGTGTAACTGGAAAATGTTTGGTTTTGAATATGCTGTGTTTGCTTTGCACGTTTCAGGACTGGTTTCAAGTGGAGTCTCTATTTGACTTGATTTACAGGATGAAGTAGCCATTTTCATATGAACTCTCAACTTTCCCTAATGAAATATGCTTTTCTTCTCTGTCTTCTGACTTCACAACCGTGTTTTTAGTATATCGGCAATATCTTTCTTCAGTTTTCTTAACTGGAGATTGCTACAGATTTTCTTCTGGACTCTTCCTGGCCTTGACCTTGAAGTTTAATCTGCTGGTTTAATTTTATGAGGCATCCCATTTTTCTCAAGTCCAAAATTACATATCAAGGTAGAAGTCCTATGTATTGAAACTGGGAACTGAATATATTATCAGTGAATTATGCTTAAATGAGTGTGTAAGTATAGATAGTGGCTGAACTCTGCCTTTCCATATAAACAGCTTGTTAATGCGCAATCAGTCACTGCAGTTGCCTTGAACTTGGTGCTTAATGAACAGGTGGGGAAAAAGGATGGATTCTAATCTGGAACAGATCTGACATCAGGCAATTTCACTGATTGCTAATCCATTTCATTTGGCAACTTAATTTATCACACAAAATTTTCATCTTGTAGCTTCTGAAGTAGGAATTACTTCAGAAGTAGCCTGTCTGAATATTATGAAGGTATTTGAGTCAGTCGCTGAGCACAAAAGAGTATTGTGTATATACTTATTCTTTCCCTTTTTATTTTACAGTGGACAGTAATTTTTATTCTGGAGCTTATTTGAAATTATTCTTCAGTTCTTCATTCACTACAAAAATTCCCTTAACTCAGGTTTTCTTGCTATTGAAAGGGGAATCAGAAAACCACAAAATCTGCCATTAAGTTGCATATAGATTTTTTGCGTGCGGTGTCTGTATTTATTAATATTGATTTTGTGGGGGTTTTGTTGGGTGGTTTGTTTTTTTGTTGTTTCGGCTGAGCTAAACGCAGATAACAAGCTTTTGTTTGGAGCTTCTTAGTGAGTTTGTCTATTAGCATGTTTTGTAAGCATGTTTTAAATGTTTTATCTCCAAAGTACAGATACGGAAACTGAAAACTTGTATTGAAATCTCTTGTGTGGAGTCATCTGGCGTCTGTCCATGTAACTTAACACTTGTAATTTCCTCTAGGAGTAGAACCAATAATGCTAACAAATTGTTGTTAATTTGGTTTCCATCTTTAGTGTGAGCAGACTGGTGTTAATCAAAGGTTTCTCAAGTTAATTTACAGTTGGTGCAATTATACTTGTGTGTAAAGCCCCAGACTAATTTATATGTAGTCCCTACTTATTCATCAGAGAAGTCAGTGTTAATAATTGAGGGAATTGGTCATTCTCAATCATGACATCTATGAGTGAGTTTATTTCTGCTTTTTGTGGAAAATGCTTTAAGCATGGCTAGTGAGTAGTAGACATGGTTACATTTACCTTTCGCTTTTTGTCTGATCTGGTATCTGTGTAGTTCTTTCCTGTAGTGTCAAACTCCTTTGGATGAAAACTAAAAATATGCGTGTAGTGACAGTGATCAAGAGAATGAGACCAAAGAAAAGTACCCCCAGAGATGCAGTTTGACTTTGAATTACTTCAGCTGCTATCTTAGTCAAATACCATGTGCTCTAAGGATGTGGCAAAAGTTCAAGATTGAGGAGACTAACTCAGAATTATGCTGTGGCAAGGCTGGTCACAATAGACTTTGAAAATATCCCAGGTATCATTAGTGTCCCTCAAAAACCTGAGAGGATTGGCAGTGCTGTGGAAACACAGCAGAAATGAATTTATTTCCATGCTTTGGGAGGCAGAAATTAATCGTGGTGAAATGTTTTCAGTATGCCAGTATATTCCACCAGTGCCCTTAGAGCTGTTTTGCTTAGCTAACAGAGATGAATTCTGTGTGGGTCTGTGCCTCAGACGTGGGCCTGAGCGTTTTTCTGATGGATTACATGTGCCTGCAAGTTGAGAGTCTCAGGTGATAGAAGGAAGACCTAAACCTTGCATGCCTATGAGGAAAGCTTTGCTGATCAGCTGCCATATGGCCAGATACTGCCAACAGATAGGCACTTCATGTTAACTAGCCGTGGGGCGTGAGCGTTCAGTGACTTATTGAGAAGCCATAGAAAAGCAGTAGAGGAGAGAATATGATTTCCATTGGAACAGTGCACTCAAAGGGCTCCTTCAAGTAGCAGACTCTGGACTGAGGCACCGGCTGCACAGCAAGTTGAGGTTCAGAGCAATTCTATTTGACTCGCCATGTTATTCCACACTGTCTTAAATGTCTGAGTAGAAGGAGGTGAGGATATCTAATATCTAAATATATATAACATGTTGCCCAGAGAAGTTGTGGATGTCCCATCGCTGGAAGTGTTCAAGGTCAGGTTGGATGGGACTTTGCACAACCTGATGGAGTGAAACATGCCCCTGACCATGGCAAAGGGGTTGAACTAGGTGATCTTTGAAGCTCCCTTCCACTCCAAGCCATTCTGTGATTCTGTGAGGTACCCTGTCACAAAGTTAGATGGCCAACTGTCTTTTCTGACTGGATTCAGCATAGTCTGTTGGTCTTCTGAGAATCTAACATAAAATGAGCAAGGTAGACGTTTTAGCAGCACAATCTACATCTGATAGTCTACAGTACGTGGATTTATTTAGCAATCTGGTTTTCAGTGTTGGTGCTTTCAGGCCACTGTCTGTTCAACCTAGGCCAATATATTATTTCTTTTTGCATCCGTTGTTGAACCCATTTATTGTCTCTATTTCTAGGCTCCCTGAGGCAATAATTGTTTCTGTAAACCATGTGTTGCTGGTATTTTTGTCCATTAAAAAAAGAGAAGACTAGTACAAACTGCTTAGGAGCTTCATGAATACAAATAAAGCATTTCAAGTAACTTTGACACTTCCATCAGTTGTGACTTGGCAAGTTTAGAAGTAAATTATTGTATTGTAGGGTTTGTGCTTTGACTTGATCTCACAAGTTTGTGCTTGTCCACTCAAGCTTAGCACACTATCTCCCCAAAACCCAGGGACTGTGGATGTTGCAAAGCAGTGCAGTCAGGGCTGTGCGGGCTCTGCTGGAGATCCAGGTTTGTAGCACCGTCCAGTGATTCGAAGGAATAGTAACAGGCTGTGAAGTGAGGCCTTTCACGGTCTCATTGTATCTTTTAGCTTTTCTGTCCTCTGACAGTGCTTGATTTTATCCTTTGCAGTTTGAGAGGGTGGTAATTTAAAAATCCTTGCTCTTGTTAGTAGAATTTCTTTCCCGTATTCCAGATGGACTTTATTAGCCATGAGACCAATGTGATTATTGATCCTTCGTGCTGTGGTTACCCTGGACCTTTTTTGCGTGTGCCCTTTCTAGAGGAAAAACAGTAATATACAGGCAAAACACCTGCAAAGTTGGGTTTCTTAGAAGTCTTTAACTTCCTGTGGTGGTGGTGTGGGATGCCATGAGTGCTTTAGGACAGCAGGTGGCAATAGTGCCACTGTTATTGTGAAACCACTTTTTGCCTGTAGACCTTAATTTTCCTGGACATAAAATCAGTAATGACTTAAGCAGAGAAAACAAAATGCATGTATTCTAGGGCTGCCTGTTGGATGGGCCATCGATACGGCTTGTACTTATTAAGTGTCTACTCCGTTTCATTACGTGTGTTTAGTGTGTGTTTGAAATAAAACAGGAGACAGACATGGTTTGGAAGAACTTTTAAGCATCTGTTTTACTTCAAAGGAAAATATTTTAAAAGGACCTTGCTATCAGGCTGTCTCAGTCTACATTTGACAATGCAGCTGTCATCTTGAGTGCACTGATGAAGCAGTGTGGTGTAAGAAACTCCTCAAGGTTGTCTTGGACAATTATGTTTTGTTTCATAATATTGAATCCACTTTTAATCAGGACTTGTGGGGAATTATCCAAATGATTGTGGATTTTTTTAAGGCAATAATTGCAACAGTGTGCTCTTAGTCAAGATAGGCAAGCGATATGGTGTTTTTTCAAGCTTCTGCATTTTAAACAAACCCAAACGAGTCAAGCTTCTAGTAATTCCAAGTCTTGTGACACAGAAGAGAAGGCTTCTTTGAAGTCTTCTCTTTCTGCAGTACCTACAAAATCTTGGCAGTTGGTGGTCAGCTGGTAGGCTGAGATTATCCCTGTAGTGTAAATATTGCCCCTTCATTCTTTTCTGTCCAGATGTATGTTTGCTTTTTCCTATTCTTATGTTGTAACTATAGACACATTGGCATGGACTGGGTTGCTTTGAGTTTGTACAGATACTAGCTTAATGTGCTCTTGGTCTGAGTAGCTAACGCAGTAAGGATAGCACGGGAATTGTTACTTCTGTGTGTAACAAACCTAGAGTTTACTTGCTCTAAATTCAAGTAGGCCTTCCTCTATTCAACACTTAACTGCGTATATTTACCAGGATTATCTCCTAACTTACTAGATGCAGAAAGTGGGATACCTACTCACCAAGACGGTAATGAGAGTTGATGTTCAAACGTATTGTTGTGTAGCTGTCGGGCTCTTTCTCCTTTTCCTTTGGCAGGCAGGAGGCATTGCATTTGCTTGATTCTCTCAGCTACTGAGAAGACAACTGATGCCGTGTCTTCCACCCTTTGTTACAATTTCAGATTTGCCTAGTGCTTTGCCATTTGCTGCAGATTTTGGGGAAGCTTTTTCAGATATGTTAGTCACTTGAAATGTGGTTTTAATTACTTGTTACATAAATAAATATGGACTGTGAAGTGACGTTTAGGTTTTGTTTTGACCTATGGTTGTTAGAAACTGACTTTTCTGACAAAAGGAAAACATTTCTGTTGCAAAAACAGAAGTTGCTTTCTTGAGGAATTCAGAATGTCTCTGGCTTGAGAGTATTAAGAGTGGCTTTAAAAATCCGGGCTCCAAACCACTATGTGTGACCTGTTGTCACAGTCATAAAAATTAGTAATGACAGCTAAATATCCATCAAAGCACACTGGAGGCTTGAAAAACTGTCATTGGCTTGTAATTCCAAGTACAATGGCAAGTTTTCTTTGCGTTATATGTAAGTAATAGACACTTTCATGTTTATGTACTGCTGTTCAGAGTTGTTTCTGAAACACACCATGTTGTTTGGATGTATGTGGGAATTGTTTTAATTACAGCATTGAAGATGCTGCAAAGCCCGGTGCTTTCATCACAACAGTGGGGTGATGGAGCTGCTGCTGCTCCTGTACGTGTCTTATTTGCTCAGAGGTGACAAGAACATTCAAGGTTTATTTTAATATCTCCTGCCTGCGTTGTAACTTGCACAAAATGCTTGATTGGCCAAGGGTTCCCTTGGGTGGTTCCCTTCCTTCTTCCTTTGGGGTACCCTGTCCTGAGTACCGGCCCTTGGGCTTCAGAGCGGTTATTTGGAGCTGTGCAACTTCTTTCTTGAGTGGTGCTGGAGAGAAGGCAGCCTCATAAAGAGCAGATTACTTGGCTCTTGTAGGAGCTGTGTTGTAATAGCCCTTGTTCTCAGATGGTTTCAGCAGTGATGCCTCGAAGCCTGGGGATTTTATTGCCTATTGTGTTTGAGTCGTTGAAATTTGTGGAAAAACACTGACTTGGAAAACTTCAGGACTGCAGTTCCTTTTCTGTCACTTGCATATTGATGCTGCAGTAGTTTTAACCTGCTGTACAGCGTGAGTCACTTAAGTATGTCTCTGTAGCAACTTTGTTTTATGCTTTAAAGTTGGTTCCTGTCAAGTAATAAATAGAAGTAGTTAATATCAGGTATGTCTAGTTGTAGGCTGTCTCAAAAAGATGTCTGTCAGCTATATTTGATTTGTATTTAGAATGTTTTGCATTGCAAATCCACATTAGAAATGCTTTTAAATTTAAAGTGTGAACCATATTGCTTTCTTCTAGACAACTGTATGTTTGTGTCATGTGAAATAACTTTTTATTTAAGAAAGAGGTGGTACTGCTTTTAGCTGTATCAAACCAGGTTATAAAGGAATGTACATCTTCCCAGTGACTTGATATGCTAGGTAACATTAACTGGCAACCCATTTTCTTTACATTTGGAAGAATTTGTGATGTATAGCTTATTTTGGAGAAACTCTGGGTTTTCATCCTGTTTGTTTCTGTCCACTTTGAAGTGATTACTTTGAGCAGTGTGGTCCATAATTAATCCATAATTGATTAATTATGAATTTTTGCAAATGTGAGTCCTGATATACTCTTTCAGAGAGGAAAATCAAATTTTATGTTGACTTCCAGAATAGTCAGTCAGTGAAAAATGGTGGATTTGACCTGTAGGATGACACTACACTATCGGGAAAAGTAACAAATCCAGAATTTATGCCCAACTTCTTATTTCTGAGGTTCTGTGACAATCTTCTTTTTAGGTTGGCCATTACTTGAAAAAAATAAAACTGAACCTACCCCGGGGGAAGGGTGGACTAGGACAAATACAGCAGTTCTTATTTTTCCTTTGTTCCTTGGATGAAGGCATCTTCAAATGCTGGAGGGCAGATTTTTTTTTTTTTTTCCCCTTTTTTAACAGCAGAGCTTTTCCTACCAGCAGTTTTAACCTTGGCCACAACCCAGCTAATTATAGTTTTTTTCTCCTCTCCCCCCACCCCCCCCCTCCCCCCGCCCCCGATGACAAAGCCCAGCATTTCAGAATGCTGAGTGATGAGCATTAGGGCTGTTTCACCATAGAGTTACCTTGCACCTTGTTTCTGGCAAAAATGAACCTGCTTAGGAGGCCCAAACTTGGTGGTTTAGTCGGGCTTGCAGTCCAAAGGCTCTTCAGGTCAGGGGTTTATGGCTTCACATGCTGTAACTCTAGCTCAGACTAGTTGCCAACACCCAATAACAGATGGGATTAAAATAAATACTGTTTCTTAACTTTGAAGTGAATCCCCTGACAGTCAGCACAAGGGGTGTTTTCAGGTGGTACTATCTCTCTACAATATACTCTTATGAAAGACAGCATTAAGGATTTGGTTCCCGACTTCTTTCTTAGTGCCAGTGGCCCAGCGGTTGAGTTACACCTGACTTCTCTTTCTTCATGCTGACATCAGAATCAAAATGGTTTGAGCCAGAAAGAATCTCTAGTAATGTGTCTGCTGCCTTCCTTTTCTCTCCCCTTGTCTAGTGCTAGCACCCAGCAGAGCAGCTGGTGTTGACTGCAGGCTCCTTTTCTACCCTTTCCACTATTATCCTACTCAGGGCAGAAGGATCTGAGAGGGGAAGGATCTCCTTAGAAAGGCCTCTGAGCTATTATCAGATGTAGCCTCATAACTGCAAATTGGTGTCTCAATCATGACCTTCAACCTTTGGTTTCATCAGCCATGGGCACCAGCAGTCTGGAAAACTACTTTTTCCTCATTTGGGCCTCTGCTAATCATCCAGGAAAGCTGAGTTTTGTTCTTACTTCTTGTCAGTCTCTTTTAGAGATCCAAGGCAGTTAGGCTTTGCCTGGGGGTGAGAGTGAGATGGATGGCTCCTTGGTGTCTTTGCTGCAGACACCATGCCTCAGGAGTTTCCCTGGAGCACTGCTGGAGTCACTTCATATTTCATAATCCCCTGCTGACAATTAAGTCAATTTGCTGGTGCCAGCGTGATGGAGCTAAGCTAGGACATGTTCCTTTTTTTAGCCAGGATGTGGTGTGAAAAGCTTACTCTTCTGCTCTGGTCAAATGGAAGACCAAAGCGTATTGTTACCTGTCTCTGCTTTGGAATGTGGCTTAAATATTGGTGGCATTCCCACCGTTGCTGGACTCCTTACTCATGAATTTATTTATTTATTACTGTTTTTTGTTAGTTTTTTCTTTCTCCTCTTCCTTCGTTTAAGGGCAAGAGGAATCAAGCCAGGCATGCATTGAGTTTGATGCTGAAGATGGTAAAGCATCACTCCTCAGCAAGAAAGGATCTAGCTGTGAGCTGGGGAGCCTAGAGCTCTGGCTAAGGACCTGCTTGTAAGAGTGGGGCAGGGACACGGCCTCAAGATCCCAGGGCTTTAGGAAGAGGGGACAGGAACTTTGGATCTGTGCAAACTAAGTAGTCCCTCTTGCTCAGTGTGGTCTCTCTTTTTTAAATTGCCTGGCCAAATATAACATTCTTCCTGCTAGAAATACTGCTTTGGCTTTGATCTGTTTGTTTTTTTCCTATTTTTATGTTTTTGTTGTTAAATGACATTGTCTTACGTAGTCTTGCTAAATATATCATTTGGTCAATATTTTCTTCTACTTTGGGTCTAATTTTTCTTCTATCCTGGCATGAATACAGTGCTGCAAGTTTGGTGTTAATCTGGGGAAACAATGACTTCATGTTAATAAGTGGAATTTTGGGTCCATTCTGTTGAAATCAGTTTATGAATTGGCTTACATGTTTGTAACAACCCCAAGCAAAAAAAACCACAATATTTTTTTTTTAGACACAGGATCTTTGTACTCTTTGAGCAGAATGTTGCAGAATCACAGGTTAGTTTGGGTTGGAAAGGACCTTAAAGGTCATCTGGTCCAACACCTCTGCAGGGAGCAAGGATATCTGCAACTAGAGCAGGTTGATCAGAGCCCTGGCCAGCCTCACATGGAATGGTTCCAGGGATAGGGCAGCTACCACCTCTCTGGGAAACCTGGGCCTGGGTCAAAAATTTCTTCCTTCTCTCCAGTCTAAATCTGCCTCTTAGTTTAAACTATCACCCCTTGTCCTGTCCCAACAGGCCCTGCTCCAATGTCTGTTCCCATCTTTTTGACAGTCCTCTTGAAGTGCTGAAAGGCCACTAGGGGGTCTCCTAGAGAGACATCTGTACCTATGTATATAACCACAGACAGTTTTCTACACACGTGGCACAGCACTCTCAGGTACCCAGAACTCAACAAGGCAAAGAGCCAACGCAGTCACCACAGGCCGGAACGTGTCAAAATATTTTCAAGGTCTATAGTACAACGTGCAGTGTGTATTGCACTGTTTCTGTTGTCACTTTTTAAAATTTAGCTGCAGTTTTAAGTGTTTTTTTTCATACTAGCAGTCTGCACCATCAGCATTGTACAAATACTGACATAAATACTGTATAATTGGTGAGAGTGAGGAGTTTTAAGTTATGATCCAGAATTCTGTTCCCTTGCAGTATACCTCTTGTGAGTGCATATAATGAATCTGTGAATTAGGCGAGAAGAAAATGTGTATTTAAACTGGAAATAAAAATCAGTTCCTGAACAATTCTAGCCTTTTAATTCAACTTTTGTACAAACTGGTCCAGGTATCCCACATTGGTCTAATTCTTAGCAAGATTAAGGTAAGTAATATACATGTGTGAAGATGGCTGATGGGAGAAGGGAATGGATGGAGAGATGTTTTCTGAAGAGGGGTTTTTTTTGCTTTGCTTTGTTATACTGATGCAACTGGTGGGTCACTCTTTTGTTTTGAAAACCTTGCTGGGAGAAGCTAATGTGTTAATGGATGTAGGATTTTCATTCTCAAGATACGTGAACTCTTTCAGCTTAAGAATTGGAAATTTGAATCTGGTGCTTGCAAAGCAACTTCCTTCTGCTTGGTCCAAAATATTTGCTTTTCAGAGTGCTTGGGTGGCTCTCTGGTACAAACACGTTATTCTTCTGAGGCTTAACACCTGCACTGTATATGATAGTTTGCAAACTTTATGACAATGTGGATTTAAAATAATGCAGTTGTGTTGCTGGACAAACTTGAGTTTAAGCCTTGAACCTGGAAAAAGCTGCACAAGTTCTTAAATTCTAGGGTGGACATAGTCATGTTCACTTGGGAAGGACTGTTCATACATAATTTAAAGACATACAAGTCTTGAAAAATTATGTGTTCAAGGGCTATTTTTCATTGAAGTTTTTTTCCCAGTATTTAATAAAAAGGCAGTAATTTTTTTTCTCTTTAAAAGCTGCTCTCTAATCACTGTAGTTCATTACTTCAGCTTCAAAGTGTAGTCTGTACAGAGAGGCAATGAGGTGTATCCACATCTAGAAATTAAGCAATAATCATGTAGTTTGGTGTTTCAACAGGCTTCATTAGTAAGTACAATGATCCATTATAAGTACTTGCTGTAGTCATGATGTTCTTAGCAGTCTGAAACTTAAATGCTCAAGAATTATGACTTTTTTTAATTTATATTCCTGACTGAAGCAGTGCTTCCAGGTGTACCAAATGCAATTCCCCACGTCTTGGTGTAATGGTTGCTGTTCTGCAGCTAGAAAGCTGAGAAGAGTATCAGAAATTGTGTGCCTAATGTGTGCTTGTGGCTTTGGATTTATCCATAAGTCATGCCTGCACTATGGGCAAGAACAACAACTACAGACATGGCAGAATATTTGAGAATATTTTAGGTAAAATGTATTTGGGGAAAAAAAATTGAAGCAAGAGGAGGAGAAACAAAGACACAGAACACTGAGAAAACCAGGGAAATGGAAAAAAGTAAAACCAAAGTGCAGCGAGTAGTGGGAGAAGGCAGTTGGCACTCAAATACGGGTGGGCACATGCAGGTGGAATTGTTAGTTACTGGATGGGTTAGAATTATTGAAGCTTATCTTGTAGCTCCATGGGCCCAATTCATAATAAATTAAGACAATTCCTATATATGATGAAGTCTAATGAATAAAACTGTAGGATGTGAAGAAATGGATGCTTTTAATTTATGAGAAGATGAGGGAATGTTTAGATGTGCTAAAGATGTGAGTGGGAGGGAGTGGGGAGAGAGGGTCACTTGACCAGGGTGATGTGGGTTGGGGCTGTAATTAAACAGCGATTTGGAAGCTTCTCAGCAATAAAAACCATTAACGCTTTGAGAAAGGTCTGTCTGTGTCCTCTTCCCCTGGAAACTGCCGACTGAAGACTGTCCTGTGCAAATGTGTGCGAATGGGCAAGTCAGCCATTGGGTGAAATTTCTTTCACTGTTCAGGCCCTGGTGAAGCAGTTTAGCTTTTTGACTGTTTGTAAATAGTCTTTGTTAATAATGTGTGCAAGGTTACCTGGAGGGGAAGGGAGACGAGCAACCTGTTGTTTTAGCTATTTTTGGTATTGCAAACAGTTTGCAGTAACTATTCTCCATCTATTAAAACGAAACACCTGTAAAAAAAGCTGCTGGTTTTCTGGTCTGTCTTGTGGCACAGACTGTACTTGTAACCTAGAAACTGTGCAAGAAGATGCCATGATGTGCAAAGCCCCCTTGAATCTGTAGAGTTTTAGTGGGGGGCTGTCCTGGTGCAGTCTTGCTTGAGCTTGTGTGCTTCATGTGCTGCTGTGCCTTCTCCCCACAGGGACAGCTCTTGTTGTCTGCTGCACCTGGTTCTCGGCTAGTAAGACAATGTGTGAAGTCGTAGCTTGTAAATGATTTGCTATCAACGTTTAATCCGATGCAAAGAAATGGCAAGCTGTATAATAACCACAGTTGCCTTCGTGTTTTGTTGAGAGCAAAAGGTTGGTGAGCCCAGACGAACACTAGTCTATGCTTTTGCCTCCTAACAAGTATCAAACGAAAGCAGAGTTCAAATCGCTGCTCTTCAGGGTGTTTTATTGAGTGAGCCCAGCACTGAATTTAGTTAGTTTTAATTAAGGAGACTTGGGGTCGCTAGAGTGTGCTGCAAGCCCAGCTCTGCGTGACTTGGGCTGGCTGTGAGCTTGCCCTAGCGCTTTCTCTGCTGCTGGGTGACCGTGAATTTTTCATGGTGTTACTTTGCTGTCGTCTGGGCAACTTGTGCAAATTCCCCTGCTATTTTCTTTGTGTTACACCCTGCTTCCCTGCCAATGAATGACCCAGTGGCTTGTTAGCCTTGTACCTGGGTGCCCCAGGAGAGCGTAGTGTTGTTAAGCATTATAATGTCCCTACGGCCGCCTTTATTTTGCCAAATAAGGAGCCCATGCGAGGTTACCATGCTGATGGCTTATAAAGAGTTGGTATCAACAGCATTTAATTAAAGCCTTTCATAGGTGCTCTGTAGTAATGTTTATGGAGTTGGGCTTTTGAGCTTTGTGGTGGTGAATGTGGGGAAGAAAATGCAGACCTGCCACACAGGGCTGTGTATGGATGAAAGTACCCTGTATACAGTGTTTGGAAATGTATTTGCTTGCTTTATCTATGAGTCTTAATTCTGACTTCTTAGAATACGTGTGGTCTCTTTTCCATGTTTCTGCAAGTTATTTTCTTTGCTGGAGATTTACAAACTGAAAGTAGTAATTTTTTTTGACATTCAGTGCTTTTCTGCTTGGTCAGGAAAACTTTGTACAGTTGAATTCTCTTCATATTTTTGGCGAAGGCTGAGGCAGTCTGGATCTCTAGCTCGAGGACAAATCCAAAGCTGTAGAAATGTAATTAAAAGATTTTTTTATTACTTTTGCTGTCCTGTCTTATTTTAATTAAGTTCATCCTCTGATGAAAATTGCACTCTGAAATATAGTGGGAAATCCATAATGTCTTCTCTTCTTCTTGGATGAAGATCACGGTTGACAATTCTCTGCGGGCATACTGAGTGAGAGTTTCTCCCGTGAGAATAAAAGCTCATCTGTGCAGGGAGCAGTTTTCGTAGGGATGGGCTTAAAGTTGTGAGGCTTTGTACAGAACCAAAGGTCTGTTGCCTTCCACCTGAAGTCTGAGGTTTACCTGTCTTCTGTCTAACTAAATGTGTACTTTGAAAAGTCATAACTTTCTGAAAGCAAAAGCCTAGTAAGCAAAAGCACTTTCTTTACATTACTATACCCATATTTTTATACATTTCTATACCTACACATTCTGCCAGGAATGAAATAAATGATAAACTTCTACTTAATGTTCTACTGGAAGGCAGGCTTATCTGAGCACCCCTATATGTACAACAGTACTACCAACAGTTACTAGCATCAGGCTGCTGTCAGGGCAACCTCTCTCCATTTTGCTTGAAGCTGTGTGTCATGTTGCTCCAGTATTCATCTTGTAACTTGTCCTGCAAAGTGGGCGGGATGTTTTGTGCAATTTAATGAGAGACAGTGGGAAATGGGAGCATGGATTAGGACAGCTGGGAAAAAATACTCTGCTAGAGGGTCCCCTTTCCTGCCCTCTCTGGTAATTTTGACTTTATGCAAAACCAGGTAGTCCGGCTATTTACTGTCTCTGAGCATGTGGATGAAGTGGCCAAATCAGACTGGCAGAATCTTTAAGTGGGGTTAGTGTTTTATGGCAACATGATAACATTGTTTAATCTGGAAGTAGTTATGGTTGCTAATATGTCTGGAATTTGTGCCAGATGGTCATTTTCTTGTCTTGAATGGTACAAGCTGAACTTGAAAATAACCTTCCCCCCAATCCTACAAACAGGTCCAGCAGCTTCACTGTTCCTACAATGCATAGAGCTGTTTTGTCTGGGGTCTTTAACTGGACATGACGAACATAAGTTTTTCATGACAGCTTCTGAAAAGTGAAAATTCACTTTGCAGGCCAGTGAGGGATTTGCTTCAGTAATGTGAGAAATAGGTGGGGGTTTTTCTTATTTTGAGCTATATGTTAAAGTTGTAAGTTTACTTAGAAAGCTAGCAAATGGAACATGCCTATGAAGAGATTAAAGTAATTATACTGCACTGCTCCACTAGCAACAGAGAACACTCTGGGATAAAATTATTTGGAGAGATGCCAAAGCCAAGTTTGGTTCCATTTTAAGCTAAAACTAATTAAAGTTGTCAGGTCTTAGAGTGGTCAAAGGTTGCTTAGATGCTACTTGAAATATGTGAATGTTTTTTTTCTCAATTGGTAACACTAACAGCTACATGTTTGCAGCTGTCTTCATAATAAAAAGATCTCTGAGAACCTTCTAGTTCTTGTATGTATGCTTACCTTTGTGTTTATCTATTTTAGCATGTCAGATGGTGTAGTTTGGACACAATACGGAGTTACTTGACTGGCTAGCTCTATCCGTTAGTCTTTTTGCCTGTGCCTGCCTTTTCCTTTGTTACTTTATTTTGTTTGTGGGGAGGAATTCTTGCAAAGAAGCTTCATCACAAGGCTGCTTTGAGACTTTCTGGTTCAGAAAAACCACTTTGTATCATCCCATGTGTTTAAAACAGCCATACAAGATTCAGGAGAACAAATATGGATTCCTAGAGTGTCAAGGCTTGTAGAATATTAAATTTTCTAAAAATTCTTGGTTTTTTTAAATGTTATGTGCCAAATACAATTGATGTCAGAAGTTCTGTTGAATGAACTGTTGGTCATGAGGATAGTAATGAGTTTGCCAGTTTTTAAGTGGTGTAACTGTCCTGAAAGTCTGTTTTTTTTATCATGCTACATGTATTCTCTCATGCAAATATCTATATGCAATATAAAAATATATATATCATTGAAAAAATGCTTATGGCAATTCCAAGAATGGAGAGCCTATACTCCGTGTCAGTAGTAGGCTTTTGTGAGAATCTGTATAGATGATGATGCTATATATAATGAGGATACATTGATGTATTCCTAAAAATATGGTATGGTGAAGAAGAATGGAGTTGGGATATGCTTGATTTTATTGCAATCACATGTGTATTGTTGTGGAGATAGAGGTATATATTCAACGCTTCATCTCAGCATGTTGAAAGTGAATTTTGCCATATTGCATTTTTGTAGTTTGGAGGTGGAAAGTTTCAGAATGCATTTTTCCAGTGTCCAGCGTGCTGCATTTCCATACCCAATTCTGGCTTTCTCTAATACGAAACCAGCACAGACCTTTGGAAGCTGCTTCACTTATGCACCTGTGCGCACACAGACACACGTGTGTTGAAATAACAGTCAAGCAGATTGTTCCTTTGTGATTTCCTTATGCATAGGATGTAGAATTCAGGTACTGTCATGTTTTTATCATAATAGGGCTCAGGAATGGCGCTGGGCTAATATCTGAGTGAAATTTACAGCTTTGCTTCAACTATCTAGTAATGAATTTGTTTGTTACTTATTAGTCCAACTCTTTTCCCTCCGAAAACAAACAAAAATGTTGGCAACTTCTAAAACCCCTTTTGAAGATTTATTAAGAGGTTTAGCTGCATCTGTTTGTGCATGTGGAGAAAAAAGATCTGAGAAGATGTGGAGTAGAGGATGATACCAGCCAGATACTTGCTGGAACACTGGATGTATTTCACATGTAAATACCATATCTAATAAATAAACTTCTACCTCTAAAGTTTCACCAGCTCTACTGTAGACTTAGCATGAAATTTAGATGTCAGGCTTGACTGGCTAAATTCCAACTGGGGTAATTAATAATTTGGCCTTAAATTCATTTGCGGTTTTGTATTCCCCTTCACCCCTCCTGCTCTGAGCAGCTTTGAAGTGGTACTTCTAGGTATATTCTGTGTTTGTACGGGTATTTTACTACGTGACTCTGTGAGTGAATATAACGAGGAGTGTCGAGGAAAACTTGGAAGAATGAATGGGAGCTGGATGTCAGTTGGCTTTCTGTGCTTTTGAATGTCTCAACTCTGACGTTGTATGAAAGGTATTGGGTTAAATTGACTTCCAGTATTAATCTTAGGAAGTAAAAAAAAAACCCAAAAATGAAAAAGCTTAGTGGATATTGCAGGTTGCAAAGAGGTGTTTTTATGGCTGTTAAGTATGTTGCCAAGGTTTTTCATATATGAAAATTGTATACATGAGATCAAACAGGTTGTGTAAGACCAGCTTTGACTTCACAGCGTCTGTGTATAATTTTAGTAATGTTTAAGCACAATTATGAAATAATACCATTTCTTTTCCTGTGAGTTTTTATTGCTGTAGAACTTACCCTTATAGTGAGGGAGCTTATGTTTCTGTAACCACTCACAACGCACTTTCAACACCAGCTACAGAGGAGGCTTATTTAACCCAGAGTGTCATGGCAATCTAAAGCGATGCTAATGAACCCCATGGGATAGGGATAACTCTTAGTTATAGCAGGTGCTCACTAAGCTGGTGTTTAGCAATTTGTTGCCTCAAACTGTAAGGAACACAACCAGTCTGACCGGAGCGTCGGTTTATGAAACTGCCATAGAGCTGTCTCCAGAGCGGTCAATTTGTAATGTTAAACACTAACAAAACTTTTTTTAATAAAAAAGGGGAAAAAAAAGCCCCCCAAAACTTGTGCTGTGTTGAGAAAAATCAAAGTGCAATTGATCTGCTTAATTTTTCAGCAAAGCATCGAAAGTATTAACAAAGGTTATGTTATAAGCATATTAGACTGGACGCTGTCTATACATGTTACCCTACTGAGAGTTACTGCTCAGATGTGGCAGTTCCTCTGTATCTGTTTGGTGCTCCCTTTGCAGGAGAAAGGCATCGTTTGACAATAGTGGGTTGTCCTGTGTTTATGGATGTGGGGAACTAGAGTTCTAGCATGAAGCAGCAACATCTAAGTATCAACTTTCTTAATGCAAAATGTATTTTAAATTCTTTGCTGATACTGCTGTAGAATTCCTGGACCACCTTTTTAGCAAATTGCTCTGGATTGGCAGTCTCGGTCCCAGGGCTGGGAGGCTGGCTGCCCTTAGCCTTTCAGAAGAACAGAGGTAGCTTCAGTATTAAACTTTTCAACCTCTAAATCTTCTTACTGTAAAAGTGATTAGAGAGATTCATAGTCAACGGGTCATAAATGGATAGTAAAAGGACTGGACATAAATGTAGGCTCTGCTTAATGAAGCAGTTACAGATGCAGGGGGGATGCAAGGGGAAGGGACTGTAGGTAGTTACCAGGCTGACACGTTCTCCCTGAACATCATCCCATCAGGGAGAAAGTCCTGGGCTAAACAGACTATTAGTCTGCTCTAAGGCATTTCTTCCTCTTAAAGGTATTATGGAGTAGGTATCTCTTGTGCTAAGAAACTAAACTGCTCAGGCTTCTCAGGATGGACTCATTACCTCTCACTGACCCCATCATCAGGAATAAGCTTAAATTTGCAAAAAATATAGAGGAAATGCTTCTGTATTTATTTCCAATTGATGTCTGAAGCTGTTCTTCCTTGTAGGAATAAATATTGTAAGCTAAGTTCTCTTTTTTTTTTTGGTTTTTTTGTGTTCACAAGTTGCCTTGTAATGAGTGCATTCAATTATTTCAACAACATGTAGCTATCTGGAATGTCATTGAGCAGCATGTATGTATTTCTGTCTCTATATAATGCAGTCTTATATATACCTTTGTGTTTATATTTTTATATATATGCACACTTTTATGTTTTTCTATATGCATATGCATTCCGGTAGTTAAATCCAACCAAGGTGGTCACAGGAAGTCGTGCACTGCATTCCTAGAAACAGGAATATCCAAGGGGCTATAATTGGTGTGGTATCTGTTACGGATTTGCTGTTGAGTCTGTTGGTAAGCAATGACCATTAAAACAGAGATGGTACAGTCACGTGCACACGTATGCTTTTTTAATCCAGCATTTTACTCTAGTACAGAGTATGTAGGAGAAAATATTATCTTGTTTTCATGTATGTAGCACAGTTAAGACTATTTCTTGTGAAGTTCACAGTGTATTGCCAGGTGTTTTCTTTTTTTTCAGATTTGCTTTCAAAACTACACCGTGACAAACTGCACTTGCCAGTCTGAGCTGCTACCGATATCTACAAACCTTATGTTAATCACTAAAACCCACAAGCCCCTGAACAAGCAAACAAATCAAAGAAGTTGTGGATTAGCTTGTTATACTGTCCTGGATGACTTGTTTTTCAGTATGCTTATGGGGATTGGTTTCTGCTGCCCACCAGTTATTTAATCCTGTTTTTTAACATGGAAATTTGGAAAAAGCTACTAAATCTCTTTTGCTAAAACACACTATTTATTGTTTATCATGGAACAATTAAAATGAATGTGAATATGTGTTTATGAAGGCACCAAAGCTTGCAATAGCTTTCTCGTTGGTGTTTGTTTAGGGTTTTTGAGGGCTACTGATGCCAGGTAGGAAATAAAAGACTTTTGAAGCAGAAACTGCATTCTGGGGCTTAGTAATTATTTTGTTTGTCTGTTTTGCTGGAATTTTAGGTTTCCATTATGATTATGAAGGAGACAGGCCTTCAAGCAATGCCAAAACAGTAACTGTAGTATTTGTTGCACATCTTATTTCATCAGTAAAATTCTTGAACCTTCTGTACTTGTACATCAAAAAGATAATTTTTGAGTGATGTTACATACATATACGTGATAGTTTGGGTTTTTTAATTAGTACATCGGTGAGTTTTTAATTCGGAGAAATAGTGTGGAGTGTTTTTGTTTACTACTGGTAAAGCATAAACATGCTCGCTCATATTTGTTGGAAGTGCTGGTATGAAACTTTTAAGTATCTACTGTTTTGCGACAGAGAAAGCCCCCGTATCTTCCAGTTGGTAGGAGAGGTCATGTTTGGATCTGAGAAGGGATTGATCACAACTGCCGTCTTTCTTATCATTTGGTTATTGCCCATCGTCTGATCGGTAACCACAGAAACAGAAGAACCCCACAGTGAGGCAGAAGTGGAACTCAATACTTTTCCCGGTCAGTCTTAACTGAAGTGGCTGCTGCCTGTCTTGACCAGAAATGCTTTTGCTTTCATGTGTGGTCTGCAGTGGAAGGACAAAAGGAAGGCCTTTCAAAAGCTGTAATGAGAATCAGGAGCTTAAATCCCATTGACTTTTAATGAAGGTTAGGGGCAGGTGCTTTTGTTGTGAATCAGACACTTCCCTCTTCTTTCTCAGTTATCCAAGTTGCTGATGGTGGATGAGATGTGCCTGTGCTACCTTCTGGACTCCTTTAGGAACAAAAGTTGTTTCAAGTTTTGTTTGCTATTTTGCCTGACCTGCAACACAGATCCCTTCTACATGTTTCTATGAAGAGCAGTCTGTAATCACACACATCTCCATCCCTTTCCTCTACATGCTACAGAGCCATGTCTCTTTCTAGTAAAGCCACTTGAAAGATAAAAGCAATGAGAACTTACTGCTTGGTGACTTTGTGCTGGAGCAATTTGTACTATGAGAAAATAGAGTTAAGCTTTTTCTGAAGGTATCTTCTTGTTATTTTTTACGGGAAAAACTTTTATCTGGTGACCTTGCAAGAGATGCTGCAAAAGTCTCTTTCAAGCAGTGTCGGAAATACCTTCCATGTACTTACATATGGCCATGCTTAAAGGAAGGATAGTTTATTAAGTTTAAAATACTTCTTCATTTCTTGAATGACTGAAAGTCACCTCCCTAATTTTTCTTTGTGAAGGTATTGCTATAACTTACCCATTTTATAACCTTGCTAGTCATGCTCTTGGGGGGAAAAAAAACACTGCCAGCATACAGAAGCTTTCTTTTTATTTTAAAAAACATTTGGATCTTCCTCTCCAGGTACGCTTTTCCCATGCCAATGGACAGCTGCTCCCATGATGAGGACTGGTTGGTGCGCACAGGTGCATAATTCATCGTGAAATGCTCAGGCAGGTTTCCCACTGTCTCTCTGGTACTCAGCGTAGAGTCAGCCTTCCTCTGTGAAGGGCTAGGAGAATAGTACTGTTGTTTTGGGGAATATTCAGGGAAATACAGAGATTGATTTCATTGAGACTACATATTCCTGGATACAGCGTGGAATTAAACCTACATTTAATTCTTGGTGTTTTTGTGTTCTTAAAATTGTCAGCTTGTTCCTCTCTCTGTGCCTCTGTGAACGTGTTGTGTGCTGTAATCTCTGGGAATTTAGTACTTAAACCGATTTGTAGTTACTTTTTATAAAATTCTTGATCCTTCTTTTTGTGTTTGAAGATCTTTGTATTTTGTGTGATTGTTAGAAGTGCAGCATTTGGTTTTAAAACGTGAAAGTCTGTGTAGCTAATTTAATTACGGGGAGCCTGCAGCGAGTACCTCTGTCTTACACATTACTTTAGGAGTTGAGGAGGAGATGCATCTGTATGTAACCCTTGCTTCATTTGGAAAAGGTCTTGGGATGCATTATGGATGAAGTTAGAGACTAAGTGCTTTTTAAGAAGTTTATCTTGCATAGTCAAGCTATATATGAATGTACAATCTATACTTCTTATTATAACTAGACTGTTGTCCACCTTTTTTGCTTGTGGCTTTATTCCACAATTCAATAATTATCATCTTTATTATGCATGTATGAAATGATGAATGATCGCTTATAAAGCTTGGCCAGTATAGCATTGGAAAGTATTTGAAGCGATGCAGGCTCTCGATTTGTCTCGAGTTGAGTTTCACAAATACCCTCATCTTGCCTGAACTGCTATTTGCCAAAGCTGCTTTTCCATACGGTCTGTCGGTAGATGAACTGTGTTCTTGCAAATGCATTTGCTTGCCTCCGTGTGCATGTTGTATATGGGTTTTACTTTACCATACCATATTGGAAACCTCAGTACCACAAGCAGGTAACAACATACTTTCTGTAACATTATGAAGTAATCTACATTGGTGGTTGTTCTTCCTAAAGGTTAGAATATATTTTTATAACCTGAACAGTTTACTACTGGAAAAGCAAGCTGAGGTCTCTGATTTTTGTCTATTAATAGCTGTTCTGTCTGCATCTTTATGTAACTTATTTTTGGTTTAATCTTTTCATTATATAAACTTTTGTCATTTTGCAGAACAGGTTATGAAAACACAAGTCAGAAGAAACTAGTCTTGGGTGCTTCTGGAAAAAAAGGAACATAAGGGCAAAAGTATGGTCATGTCTTTATCACCGATTTAAAAAATAAATACAATTGTGAGAGAGGGAGTAGTTTCAGTTACCTGAGCAGTATTTTCTTGTCTAAAACTAGGAGTGTCTCAATGCTGAAAATGGACAGTAACATCGTCTGTTATTTCCATTGTCTGTCTTATGTAACGCTTGCCCAAAACCTAAGCTGTTTTGTGAGTGATTTGATAACTGAGAATGTGACAGAAGGTTATTAAAAAGTAAAGATCTTGAAAGTCTCTAGAATAATTAAAATGCATAAACTACAAGTAAGTAGCAGATGGCAAGCAAGTGGTTGAGTTAAACCAATAACTCTTTAAATACATAACCTTAACAGCTAATGTACTGACATGGCAGGCTGTACAATTCCTAACATGATTGTTTTAGTGGTGGCAAGAGATAGAATATAGTTAAGACTATATTTAAAAAAAAAAAAAAAATCAAAAGAAAAAAAAAAAACTAACCCGCCCCCCCCCCATTAAAAAAAGACACAGAAGTCATTAGCTTACTGGGTTTTAGATTTGCTCTCATCCTCCCGCCTGCCATTCACATGGATTTTGTTCTTCGGTCTGGTTGTTCCGCAAACTGTTACATAGGCTGAAGGAGGGAGAGGAGTCAGTACCTCTCACTGCCATGAAAAAAATAAAAAGGCAAGTAGGTTTGCCACGTGAATTTCAGAAAACATGGTCAAGGCTCAAATCGGGTCCGTTGCTTTGCAAAGGGAAGAAGCGTTGTTTAGAAGGCTTGGGAGTGAGTATAGCTGAGGAAGTGTCTCTTGGATATTTTGTAGCATGGACTTTAACATCATCCCCATCATTGCTTTCTGTTAACTGAAATTTAGACTTACGGGATTGATGGAGTGAGCCCAAAGAAGGCTTTAGACTGAGGCTTTATTTGCTCCCATTATGCCCACCTGATTATAGTACCTCTGTTCTTACATCTTTGTAAATTGAACTCTTCCGAACTTTGACATGAGAAGGTTATGAAATACACCAGCAGCTGCAACAGAATGTATGTTATTTTAGGGTTTATTTTGGTTTGGGACTTGTGTGCTGTACATGAACTTGCAAGTAGGAGAAATAGAGTTTGTTGCTAATTCATTAGTTTTAGCTATGAAATAAGCAGTTTTATACTATTAGAGTCATTAATGGTGTGTTTGTGTATATATATTGTCTTGGTCACAAGGAACCTGGGATAATGCCAGTCTAATCTAATTTTTTTTAAGAGGAACTGTTTAGTGGAGTATTGCCTACTTCTTACTTAACTCCATACCTTGTTTACTTACTCCATGAGCAAATCTGTTTGTTCAGCCCATGCCCCATACCAAAAAATCCCCTTTCTTTCCAGCCTTGCAGACTCCTTTGGGTGTCCACATCAGGCTGCACTGTGTTTTTGATCAGTCCTGTGTCAATCTTCAGGACAGATGCTGCACTCATTTTTATGTAGATAACTTTCAGCATGAGGAAAAGAGGCTGAAGAGTAAAAGAAGGGGGCTGTATTTATCCATGGGTGAATTAATTTGTACGTATGTGAGCAGTAACTTTCTCACCTTTTCTCTTTTCAATCACTTCACAAAAAAAAATAGTGGTGTGGGTTTTCCTGAAGGCCTTTATAATTTATTTTTTGTGTGTGTGGTGGTACTGGTAACTTTAGCTCAGCAGAATTCCTTAGAATGATTCCTTGGTGTTGTTGAATGTCATAATTAATGGGTTTTCTCTGGAAGTGAGACAGGTAGCCAGGGTTTTGGAAGCAGAAATCCTTTGTAGGGGAGAAGTTAATGAGACGGAGACAAGGAGAAATGTAGTAGTGGGAAGCATCTGCTGTAGTTCTTAGCAGTTTTCTTTGTGTTAGAACTGCTCTCTGCTTCCCTTCCAGTATAGACTGTTACACTAAAATGAAGGGAAAAAATATGGTTTAAACCTCAGGTTCCCTTCTTAGGAAGAGTGAGGAGCTGGGTCTGGTCTGCCCAAGAAATGTTTTCTACTTAAGCAGTGAAGCTTCCTCAAGCCAGGGATATTTTGGTGGAGTGTTAATTTTGAAGACCTATTTTTCTTCAAGTTTCATATGCTTTGATAAGGAAATCAATATTGCCAAATGAGAACAGGATTTATGAATACACACGCTTGGGCTTCTCTTAATCAAATCTCATCTTCCCAAAATCAGACTTCTTGGTGCTTTTACAAGAAAGCAACAACAGAAATGTCTGAATAATCTAAAATCATCTGTAAAGCAGTATGTGTTATGATAATTCCTTTTGTAGCAAGGCAAGATCATTCTCTAGCTGTAACGCAGAGGTTCGGTAGGATATCAAGTCTGCAGTGTATGTTAACAGAAATGTAGCATCGGGTAATGCTTTTGTTACGACAGTATTCAAAGTTACAGAAATACTTCCTGTTGTCTGTGATGGAGACTTTATTTTTACTTGCCTCACAATACTAATGCTCAACTAGTCGTTAGTTTATCATTGCCATATATTTTGAATAAATTCTTTTCCTTGAGAATAAAAAAACTATCAATGAATTCAAGAGTGTATTCAGTTATGCCAGATGCACAAGTAAGAAATCTGCATGTGCGTAAATAACTTCCCTTGGATTGCTAATGAAGTTGACAAGCAAGAAAACAAATGGCATGCATTTTATTCATTAAACTGATTACTTAATTGAAGAATTACTTAAAACTATCCTCTGACACAATGACTACTTCTTGAACCTTATCTTTATATCAGGCGCTTCTTAATTGCTTTTAATTCCCTGTAATTCTTTTTTTCACCATCCTTTTTAAATGTTTGTACATGATCTGAATCCTGACGTGTGGGATCTGAGTTATGCTGAATCTGTTCTTCTGGTGTTGTCTCCGCTTTTGGCCATATGGACGTCTTTCTTTTTCTTTGAGTCTACTGAAAAGCCTTACTGTGAACAAGAACGCTTGGTTTTTTTTTTTCTGAATGTGTTTGTTATCAGTTCCTGAAAGATATTAAAATTCAGGTGAAGGGAGGAAAAAGGTCATTACCATGAAGTAAGTTGGGATGAGGTTACATTTGACTGAAAGCCTAGGAGTCCTACGTGCTCATCTTGGGCAACCCTGGAGATTTGAAGTTAGGAAAGAAAAATTACGGGTTTTATTTTATCTTACTCTACTGAAGAAAGTATGTTATGGCATTTCAAACAAATACCTTCATGCAGAAGTGTTTTAACTGACCAGGTTTTCTTCTTTATTTGCAGATCTAGAGTTTTCTTCTTGGTCTCTAGTCTGCGGCAGAGAAACGAAGTGATACATTTATATATGGCCAGCATTGCATTGGAATGTAAATACAAAAAAGATGCCTGTAGTGAATTTAAGTTTGGGATCACAGTGTAATGAAGAAGGATGGGAATACTGGTAGAACTTGGTCTTTTTTAATGACATTGTTTTTCCTGTGAGCTGCTTTGTGCTTAAAATTAGCTTGATTAAAATGAAGCTAGAGGTGCTCCTTGATTTTCCTTGACATATCCTATTGGGCTTCTGGAAAGCTTTTGTTACTTAACACTTGGTTGGCTGATAAGGGCAGAACTGTGGCTTTCAGGTGTGTATTAGCTGACACTCAGTGCTCAGTGATCTGCAGCTGTAGTAAGCCTCAGAATGAGGTTTCCTGTTGCCTCAGCAGTGATAAATTTTCCTCTCTCAGGTTTTACTTACCTGTTAGTATCTTAACTACTTCATGCAAGTAAACAAATCCTTCAGAAATACCTGTGTTTTAATTTGTGAGCGTTTGGAAATCACTGTGGTCATTTTATTCCTAAAATATGCAGTCATCTGTGTGGCGGTGTGGAGAGGCATTCCCTAGGTGGGAGGAGGAGGCTGGAGGTGTGCTGTGGCTGCAACGAAGCTGGGCTGCACGTCCACTCATTTCCAAGGAGTGTGCCTTGAAGGAGAAGTTACAGTTTGGCAACTGGAATAAATTTAAGAGCAAAAGTGTAAACTGGGTCACAGGGGAAGACTAGGGAGCTTTCTTCTGAGCAAAGTAGTCGTAGTGGCTGAGCTCTAATGTGAAAGAAAACTCAACATGCTGCCTGCACCAGCTCTGAGACTAGGCATGGCCCAACCTCGTGCAGCCACGAGGGCTGAGGGCATCTGCATTTTCTGCTTTGAATAGGAAGTTATTCAATGCACAAGGTTATAATTTTGGAGTGCTTAACAGTAATAGAGTCAAAACAACTTCATGGAATGAAATTTGCAACGAAATGCTGCTGTTCCAGGAAAGGAGATGCAAATGCAAGACTTCATATCCATTCATTAAGCAACTTGTCACTGAATTCAGTGAGCTCTTGATTCAACAAATGAGATGGTCGCTAGCCAGGTCTTCATAAAGCGTAATGACAAGTGAAGTTTTGAGTATTGTAAGCAGGAATTGTATCCCTTTCCAGAGAACCTGACAGACTTCTTGTGAGTCGCCAGGATCTTAAATGAGTCTTGAAACAAGGCAGTACTGAAGAAATTTATGGGATGGGTTTATAATCAACTGATAATTTAATTAATGTAGCATCTTAACTACTTGTCTCAGATTTAATTTTTTCCAGATGTTTAGTTTTAAAGTCTCTTTAGAGACTCATGAGGAAGGTAACATCTGGGGAGAGCATTTAAGGCAAGCTTGCATGAAGTAAAGCAATGAAACTTTACTTGTTGCCTTCCATGTTGATGCAGGCAAGCCTGAGATGTGGGTAGGTTATACATATTTTTTTATATATATATATATACACACACACACATAGATTAAAAAGCCAACTTTGTTCTGAGTAATACTTTAATTTTTAAAACAAAACAAAAAAACCCTCCACAACTGTGACTAGGCAAGTGGTAATCACAGTTTATACTGGCAGTTTTTTCTGGACTTTGGCAAAAGCTCAGTAGCTTTTACTACTGACATCCACAGAGGTCAACTTTCAAATCAATTATCTTGGCCTAAGTACAGCTAATCTTGTTCCTGAATTACAGTAAGACTTAAGTGACTTGGGAAACGAAGCTCATGAAGGGCCTAGAGCACAAGTCCTATGAGGAGTGGCTGAGGGAGCTGGGGTTGTTTAATCTGGAGAAGAGGAGGCTGAGGGGGAGATCTTATCACTCTCTACAACTACCTGAAAAGGAGGTTGGAGTGAGAAGGGGGGCAGACTCTTCTCCCTGGTAACATGTGACAGGACCAGAGGGAATGGGTGCAAGCTGTATTAGGGGAGGTTTATGTTCCTTCACTGAAAGGGTTATCAAACATTGGAACGGGCTGCCCAGGGCAGTGGTGGAGTTGCCATCCCTGGAGGTATTTAAATGGTGTGTGGACCTGGTGCTCAGGGACATGGTTTAGTGGTGAGCTTGCAGTGTGGGGTCGAAGGTGGGACTGGATGATCTTGAAGGTCTCTTCCACCCAAAGGCTTTCTGTGATTCTGTATAGAGCAGGAGAGCTCATCAGATATACTGTAAATAGGATGGAAACAAAAAGAAGAGCTGTTGAGTTTTCTTTTGCTGAAAACTTTAATATGCTGTTAAGGTTCTGTGTTAGATGAGTGTGAGCTGCTCACTTAGTAGCCTGGATGAGAGCAAATAGCAACTGGGGCAGCTAATGTGATTGTAAGATGCTTGGCCTGCATTCTTAACAGTCACTTAAGGAGAATTTTTTATTCATTTTGTTGACTCTCCTCAGATGAAAGGTTGAAAAGCAGACTCTGTCAATATGTCAGCAATCTTTTGCTTTTATAGTATGCAGTAGAATTATAGGACAAGTTATCTGCATTTTCTACTCATTTGCAAATACCTGATCAGTATTGCAAGGATTTTTTCCTATCAGTCCTAAATGATCTAGTTGCGTTTTCTTCAGTTTGTGTGGCAAAGGGGGTTTTATCTGTACATGTTTCATTTTCTAGTAGAGTAGATGTTAGGATTTGTAAATGGTATTGCCCAAACCCAAGTAGTAGTGGGAAGTTTCCCCAATGGTAGGTGCAAAGCACTTCAAGATATGTTTAAAGGGTTAATAATAATTAAAATCATTTTCTGGAAAGCTTTATGTTAAAGAGCATATTTGTCCATATGTTTTAGATAAGCTATCTATATTTTTGCAGAAAACTGATATTAAATGGAAATTCAAGCCTTGGCGGCTTTCTTAACAAAAGACACTTGTGGTCCAGAGCTCTGAGGTCCCAGGACGGTTCCATTACTCTAATTCCACAGCGTGAGCTTTAAATATATCTGGAGATTTTAATGGATCACATGGGAAGTAAATCTCTTTGTACCTGCCTTAAGCCATATGTTAGTGATCCAGGCGCTGAGCTGCCTATCTCTTTCGCTCAGACCCAGCTGTGCACTTCCAGAAGGGCTGAGGTTTTTTTTCGAACTGGAAAGGGAAGTTTCAGATTCTGTTCTTTGCCCCCTGCTTTTTAATTTTGATTGTGTAATTTTATACTTGTTTGGGGTTTTTTTCGGCAGATAACTTTTGATATATTTCTAAATCTAATGATGCTTTTAAAAATGCTTTGTCTTTTAATGTAGTCACTCTAGTCTTTAATTTATGTGCCTTCCCTGTTGATCAAGTTTGTGTTCTTACTATTTAAACAGCACACACAAAACCTATTTGTTCCCAATTGCTATTGCTGAATATCGATGCAAAGCAAAATTAAACATTAGGTTTAAATAATGGACTTGGTTTTCATACTCTGTTTTATTGTTTTCTAATATAACTATAATCAGTGAATATTGTAAACAATTCATATAACTGAGACAAATAAAACAGGATTGAAATTTTATGCATGACAGGATACACAGACTGTTAATATCTAAGATGCAATTTATTTTTAATAAACTACAATTCCCATTTGCATCTCTAACCACTCTTCTGAATGCTGCTTGTGTTCCATTTGTTTTTCAAAAGTTATACTAGTTTCTTCATGGTTTTTTCAGGGACACCTTAAATCACTGGATGAACTCCCCACCCTGGAAATCTGAGACTGATATTCTTCCTCAATAACCAGACCCTTCTCTGCTGCAATTCCTGGAAAAAATATTCATGGCCAGTAATTAATAAAGCTTTCAATAGCGAAGGAAGGCTTTTTCCATCTGCAGTATCTTGGTAGTAGTTGTAAACCCAGTCTTTGTCTATTACATATTTGTGGCATGGGTCTTAAGGCTGTTGCTTGCCACTTTTCTTACGCTCACTTTTTTTTTCTCCGCTGTCAGAGGAAGATTTTATTTAAAAATTGGAAGTGGAGGTGGCGACAGAGCACTAGGGGAAGGGCTCAGAAATGCACTTCAACAGAGTGGCAGGTAGCTTATTCCTCAAAAGCGTATTTTAAATAGCAGAGAGAAGGCACCTTTATAGAGAAATTTTGAAATGGAGGGAGAATAGTGTGATGAGAGCAGAGAGTAATTTTTTTACTACTTTTTTCTCTTGATAAGAAGATAGTTTTGTTGAGGTGTAACTGAATAGGAGGAGGAGAAAGCCTCCACCAGCAGTGGCAGGATATTGGTGGGTATGATGAGGCGAAATGGCTGAGGGGGAAACTAGCAGGGGCAGATAAATGGTGAATGTTGCTGTGGAAGTTGAGAAGAAAAGAGGTTGATGAAGTTTACTGGATTTTTCAGGTTGGGGTTACTCCAACCAAAGCTATAGAAGCCTACTTCTACTATGACGTGTGTTGCAGTGAATAATGACTAGAAATCTTAATTTCCTGTAGAAAGCTTAATTTCTTTTAGCATTAAGCAATATGAAACTTATCCTTTTAAAACAGAAAATTGATGCAGTTATTACTCCTTTCAGGAAGATGCAAATTACATGCAGTATTACCAATAAAGTTTATACAACATACTCTCTACTCATTGTCTTAGGTTTAATGATGTAGGCTAATTATACCATGCCATAACTAACCAAGTAATAATAAAATTGATTTTTTTTTTTTTCCCCCTCCATAAGATGCTCTGGGCTTGTAGTTCTTGGATTTAATATACCCATGTAATTGCACAGTGTTGTAGTTCAGCACATCATTAGCGAGTATTGAGCTTGTAAGTAGTGTTGCGAGAGCATGCAATGTCTTGTCTGCTTTGTCCACACTTAGATGTTTGCACTTTGACAACTGGGGAAAAACGTTGTTGACTTCAAATAAATACAGAATTGCTGAATTTCGGTTATCTGCATGGGGATAAGAAATGTTTCTCAATTCACATTTTCATTTCCTCTTTTTTTTTAAGTGAGCTGAAGGCATGGTGTCTGTAATAATATATTACTTCGGTAGACAAAATAGTGTGGATGGAATTTGCCGTGACTTCAGTTGTCCAGGCTGCCCCTTTGCCGCTTCTCTAGCCAGTGGAGCAAGAGCACATCTCCAAAAGGCCATCCAACCTTTCCGAAAATAGATGCCTCACAGCAGAGCTAGTGTCTCCTCTGGAGTTACTGATGTCCCCCTCAGTCCCTGTAGGCAGAGATGGAAAGTGTTTAACCTAAGAAAAATATCTGATTTAGACCTTTGGGTTACATTAAATGTAGTTGCTTTAACTTCTTCATCACCTTTAATGGAAGTTTGCAGCAACTGTCTCAGACTGTTACTTCCATCTAGTTGAACTGGGCTTTAGTGGATGTGACTGCTTGTTTACAGTAAGATACGTCGCTTCTTGCTCAGGAACATAGGCAACCTTTGAACTGGGACACCTTAACAGTGTGCTTCCCAGCTACCTTCTTGAAGTATCTGGAGGGTAAAAGTGGTGACCCCGATAAGGCAAGTAGACTTGGTGGAACAGGTAGAGAAGGGTCACAGAGGAGCTCAACCAAAGATGTGGCTGGTGGTAACCAGGAAAGCTGCCTAACATGGCAGGATTTTGGACGAATTGGGTCCATGGGGTCGCAAGACTTGTGGGGTTTTTTGTTTCTAATCTGGACGTCTTTATTGGTTGCTGTGCTTTGCGCTATACATTTGAGACAGAATGTGTGATGCTCGGTCCTGGTAATGTTCTGTTGCTGGGTAGTTTTGCTGTTAGCTCTGTGGGAGCCAATTTAGCTTTTGTGATCGCTTGCATAAAAGTATTTTTTTCTGTAGTTTAGATTAAGCTTAATGATTTTGTCATCTTTTCTGTTACCTTCCTTGAGGCAGGAAGTAGAAAAACCAATACTGGGTAAAATAACATCTTACTTTATTTCCGTTTAAATAGAGTTCATGGAGCAGCCGAGACTATTTAAAATACATTATACAATGTATCACGCAGGAAGAAAAGCCACCAAATGAGTGGATTTAGAACCACAGTTTGACTAGCAGTGGGTTGCTTTTAAATATTGACTGATTAGTAACAGTTTTAAGTGTAAAAGAAAGCAAAAATTGCTTCTTTTTTCATATTGTGTGAAGAGATTTAGGTTTAAATTTTTGAACCCACTGTATTCCATCTTGAATGAGATAAAACTGTTAAGCTGAAGGGCAGTTTGGCCCATATACTTGTCTTTTTAATCAGATGAAGAAGGCTTAATTTTACCAGTGGTATAATTTGCTTGTTTGTGTCTATGTTGTTGGTTGTTTTGTAGTTTTTGTTTGGTTGTTGTTTGTTTTCCTCCCACTTTCTTGATGAGTCGGCAGAATCTAAATGACAGATACTCTGCAAATAGGTACCTGGCATTTAGCATCACTAGAACTAATGCTGCTGTTGCCATAATGTTACAAAAATGCCTTCAATGCATCTGTTTTCCTGGGACTGAATTCCAGATGTTAATTTACAGTCTGCCATCTGCTTGGGTTTGGTGGCTTTGTTGAGTTTCAGGTCAAAATTACAACTTGTCTGCTGTCAGGAGAGTGCCAGTGTTTGCAACACCCGCATCTTATGCCGAATGTGTGTCTGTAATTGCAGTCTAACTTGTAATTTTGCCTTAACTTGCTAGACAGCAAGCATACATAGCATAAAGCTGCTATAATTTTGTGACCCTTCTTGTGTGTGCGCGCACTCTTTAGTTTCTGGCATGCAAAAGTTACAGGCTCTGCAGCTCTGAATTTTATTCTTTGTGAGCTTGTGGAGTAAGTATGGTAATGTTGGGAAGCAGACAATGACCTTCTCATCTTGCAGGAGTGTTGAAACTCTTCCTTGATGCAGTGATCAAAAGCTGGGTGTAATCTCAATTCTATGACTGTAGTAAATGTTGGGTTTATTGCTAAGTGAAAACATTTTCAGCTTTTAACTACAGAATTGTAAACTACACCTCTGTGACGGCAAAAATAAATGTCAGTCTCTCACTTTGAAACATGGCTGAACAATGTGTGCTAACAAATATGCTGGTATGACTTTTCTTGCTGAAAGTCTACCTTTGAATTTATGTGAAATTAGAGATGTGCAGCCTTTACTTAGACAGTCATTACAGTTGCAATCATTATCTGATACTTCAAACGGTAAGTACGCTTAATCTCTGACCTATATTGATGGTTGTTTTTTCCCCCTGAATTTTTTTTTGCATACTCAGATGAAACAGTAGCGAAGAAAGGGAATGGTTGGAGAATGAGTTATCTCTGTGGTGTTGTTTTTGCCCCAAGGACACTGTAGAAGTTTGTGCTACTCCAAAAGCAGTAAGTCCTGAGGTCAAGTATGACAGACGCACACACATGAGCAAAGCAGTGCATATGCACAACTAATGGCAGTTAGTAACAGCTTCTTTAATTTAGTTTATGGGCAAGTCTTTGCTGCGTTTTATCATACTTGTGTGGCAGTCATTTCTGTCGCTGAAGTCCTTTAAAGATGTAGAGCAGCAGCTGAGGATGATCAGTGCTGACAGGTGAGTGCCTGTTTTGTCTGCAGTGTTCTTTCACTTGGTAATGAGCATTGCACTGTGCGCTTCTTAAGTAATCAGCTTCATTTTTGCAATATGTGTATACAGTTAAATGAACTTTGTTTCTGTAATTCCACAGGAAAAAATACATTGTTTTTGAAAAATAGTGGCTTATAAGCACTACAGGTAGTTGAAAATACTGCAGTTCTTCATTTAACTTCATTTAACTTCACTTGGGTGCTTTTAACAAATCTTTCTGCCATTGAGTTAACATAATTCATATGTGTTGCTGCTGGGAATGGTTATGTTAAAAGTTTTTCCCTTCCACTAATACGCTCCATGCGTAGGGTTACCATGCAAATCTAATGATGCAAAAGACAATTTTTTGCATGTATTTTTTTTAAGGAGGAAAAAACAGGGCAGTACCGCTTGTTTCTAATGTATTGGAAAATGAAGCATTGCATTGCAATGACTTGTGAAAAGGTAGCAAAAACCTTCTGTATCACTTTTTATAACCCAAATCTGGATAATGGTTCAGAGTAATTAAACTCATGAATGCATGGTCCTGAGGTTTACCTTTTTCTATACAAGAAACTGTAAATTATTTAGACATAGTTAAAATGGATACATTTTTTGTGATAAAACACTGTAAAAAATATGACCTTGTTTTCCTTCTGTAGATTTGCTTCCATTCTTCAGTTTCTATCTGTTTGACTTCTGTTATTCTTGCTGTTATTAGGAAACTTTAAAAAAACTTTTATAACCATAAAATCCTCTCTTACATGTTGGGCTTTGCTAGCGGTTCAGAACCAAAACTGACAGCAGTCTGGCTGTCAGGCTTGTTGGATCTGCCTCTGAGTTTGCCACTAGTGTTTTTTGGGCATTGCTCCTTGCTGCTTCTTCCCAGGCAACCGTGGTACTGCACTGCGAGTCTCTCCTGTGGCTGGGCAGGCCCCAGACTCTGTGCCTGTTGTAGGCTCAAGCTGCACTTCTGGTTTCTCGTGCTGAGCTGTGATGCTTTTCTTTGCTATGTGTGCCAAGTGGAACCTGGATCATCTTAGTTTTCCTCTGTTGAACCTGTAATACTTGCTGTCAGCTGTGGCACCTTCAGGCAGTGGCATCCTGCTAAAAATGCTGGTGGGTGACTGATGGCTTCATGTTACAAGTCCTGCTGTGAGGCAGAGACGTTTTGACCCACTGTGGCTTCTCATGTCCCATGAAGCATGTTGGAAAACAAATGTGTTTGAGTTGGTTTGAAATGTATCATCATATAAACTGTGCTCAAACGTGGATACTGGCACGAAATTCAGTTCTCTTGCTGAGCATACAGTGTTTTTTCCAGATGTATGTATGCTGGTAATTGGCAGCCCTGACAATTTCTCTCAGTATTATTAAGAGCTAAGAGCTCCACCTGTAAGTCTTTGTTGTCATAGGATTAAATCAAGGCTGCCAGTTATCAGGCAGGGAAAAAAAAAAGGAAATATGAGTTTTCAGTTAACTCTGTTAATTGCATGCACTTGCAGGCTCAAATAAGATGAATGAGTTCTCCATGTAACATATTTTGCTGCAGTGTTGCAAAAGAACATTAGGTTTCTGGTGTGGCTTTTATTTGTCTCTCCTACCGCGTGCTTGCTGTATATTGCATTAAGTGTAAGCAACACTTATTTAAAGAACTGAAACAACTCAAACCTTGCAAGTAGAAAAGATTATCCAAAGAAATTAGAATCTTGTTGCAGGGAGTGCTTCTGCTGATTTAACTCTTTTCTGTGCTATTCTGTGCTATTCAGTGCTGGATGGAAATGTTCTTTTGCTTGTTCTGGGTTTCAGAGTGGGGATGATGGTAGTGGGAAATCCAAGATGATGGAGAAGGTTGACAGACTTCCTTGGCTCTTCCTCTTGCTTCAGTTGTTGAAATTTTTTTTCCTCTGGATGCCAGCGGTCTTAGGCCTGCTGGTTTCTGCCAGAATATATACATGAGTTGGCAGGCCTGATATCTGTAACCTTTTCCATACCTTGTCATGGAAGTTTTCAGTCTTGTACTAAAATCTCACAAATAAAACTTTTGGAAATGTTTGGTATTGTTTTTTTTGTGGGTTTTTTTTCTTGCTTTGGTGATGTTGTTTTGGGGTTTTGTTTTTTTTTGTTTGTTTGTGTGTGTTTTTTGGTTTGTGGGTGTTTTTGTTGGTTGTTTGTTTTGCAAAACTCCGTCAGCTCTCTGAGAGCTGTTACTGATGTCCCTAACAGTGCTGCTGCCAGCCAGGGAGTTGTGTTAATACTTTGCTGAACCTTTTTCAGTTAGGAATATTAAAAAACGATTGCTGGTTGTTATGCCTCGTAGTCTGTTGGTTTGTAGGAATTGGTCCCATCAGTGACTGAGCACATAAGGAAGAGGAACATCCTAGATATCTAATGTTTAAAGTTTGATTAAGGAATATTGGTGAGTGGTTTCTTACGTTTCTTTAAAGAAATAGATGGGGGGATTGGAGAAGCTTAAAGTATTGGAGACTAAGTTGTATTTGTTATGAAGAAGTTTGGTTTGTATATTAATAGAAATACAAAAGTAGTTATTGGTTTTTTGCATAAAACCAGCTGGTATTGCTTGATGCCAGAGCTTGATGCCAAAGAGAAGTTCCAGCAAATCCAATTGAACAAAAAGAGTAGGGGAGACAAAGGATGTTTCGTAGCAATGAGGAGCTTACAATAGTAATAAAAAGCAAAGGCAATGCTCCCAGACTGGGGTCAGGGTGTTTCCAGGCAGTGATGTTCCTCACAGTGTGGTGATGCTGATCCCCATGAAATACCTAAGTAGCATTCAGCTTCTATTGGGAGCCCACAGGGAGTCCGTTTAAGGCTCAGCTGTAGGTGGATGCAGTATAAAACTGCGTAGTAGAAAAAAATTCCTTGAGCTTCCTGTTTGAGCTTTGGGGACACAGTTGGCATGTGGTGGTGCCAAATACCAGTACACGTATACATGACTTGCTGTTGTCCATTAAGAAACATGTTGCTTTAACTCAATTTCTTAGAGTTTTCAGACAGGTACAAGAAATGTTAAAAGTAGAGGATATCTTTATGGGGGTGGTCAGGGAAAGTACTGAAGTTCAAACTGAATTCCTCAAAAGCCCTGAAGACTCAGCAAGGTATTCATAAGATTTGGCAGAATAATCCCATGTAGTGTAGGCACTAGCAAAGCCCTCAATTTCCACATCTAGGTTATGTGACAAAATGTGGCAGATTTCTAATAGTCTGTAAAAATAGAGCCTGAGAGGCAGCCTGTGCTGGTGGCTGGGTCAGGGAATTTCTCCTCCCTTAATAACAGTGCCCTGAAGGCACCATTCAGCTTGGTTTCAAAATGGCCATGATCATTAAAATCAACAAGCTGCTTCAAAAGTATATTGAAATTTAGGGTGCTCTATTTCAAAGCAAGAAATTGCTAGGCTGGAGCAAACAAGCCAGGATATACAGTATCAAGTTGTAACTCTTCTCCCTTACAAAACAGTCCTTGATGCAGCCTAACAACGTAAAATTTAACATGAAGTGTCAGTCAATAAAGAATACTTCAACAATAATGAAATTATTACTTTAGTAGAATTGAAAGATACACGAGGGAAAGTGAGTTTCTGAAAGAAATTGATTTAGAAAACCAACAAATTTAATGCATTGTGCAATATGTGATGTTACACTTGCAGTGCAAGTGCTTAAATACTGAATTTAGCATGAAATGTATAAAATGTAGCTTAATGATGATGATGAATAGAAAAAAAAACTCTGAAGGGAAAAGTAAGCTAAATCAGTGGCACACAAATGACTGCTTATGGAGTGTTTGTTTGACTTAATTATTCTCATGTGTGTGTGTATATATATATAAAAAAATATATATATAACCCAATAGTTGTTATAACCACAAATGCCATGATGGGTATGAATGCCAGTTCATTGTTTGATATTATAATGTCTGCAATATAAATTTATAAATATAAAGTATTTTAAAAAGTTAGTTGCTATGTTTTCCTAGAGTGCACAGGTGCTAACTGGAATAGCAAACTTGCAGAGAGTTGTTTATATAATGTTGGTATTCATGTTTAAGGTAGTACCATAAATCTATAATTGCTGTTTTCTTGTTAAACCAAATGACTGCATGGGCTTGCGTTGTTTCAAGAGCAGTAGCCTTTTCTGCCCCATGTAACTTCAGCTGCACATCTAATTAGCAAGAACAGTGGTTGAGTATCGGCATTTTATTACAGATGTGTTAGCATCTTGCAAGCTAAATGCAAATAATTTCCTCTGATACAAATGTTAAAACTTTCTTAGACTGCGTAATGAATTGGAAATTGGAGACCGTGAAGGTTGGTTGGTTGTTGGTATTTTTTTGATTGTTTGGGGGGTTTTCTTCTTTTTTTTTTTAATTGTTTTTTTGGTTTACTTGTATTTGTTTTTTTAGAGCTTAATAACGAGGTAAATGATGATTGGGTGACTAGTTAGTACTGTCGCTTCTGGTATCTGTGGAGTACCAAGATTACCAGCAGGCTGTTGCAGTGCTTCCCCTCTGTGAAAGTGCATGCTGAAGATCTCAATTGAGGCATTTTGATAACACTTAAGTAGTGTCAAAAACATGTTTACACCAGCTTATTTTTACTGTGGTACTGTTCTAAATTAATAAATTGTCTGAAATAGGTTTCTTACCTGCAAGGAACACACAGTGTCAGGAGTGATGCTGCTCCTGCAGCACTGGTTATACATCTTTACATAGGGAATATTACCCCTAGGGACCACTCTGAAGTTGAAGAAAAATCAGTTATAATAATGTTTAAACTCAAAAAACCATCCTACAAGCCAGTGATACTTTAACTTTCTCAGCCATTTTATTGGAATTACTATTTTAATGAGGTAGTAGGACCTGGAGTTTTTACTTGTTTGATCTATCTTGGATTCTTAGACATGAAAGAGATGTTGACTGTGTGTAGGCTTTTAGTTTTTGAACATTTTGGGATTTGTATATACAAAGTCAGCTTGTTCTATAAACACTTCAGGTTTTTTCAGTTGACAGTTTGCAGTATGTAAAAGGATGGTAAAATCCAGGTGTAATGGGTAATATGAAATGTTTCTTTTCTCCTTCCTTTTTCTCAGAAATAGAATTCCTTTTTTTTTCCTCTTGCTTCTGTAGTCTCTAAGATTGGATGGCCAAACTTGAAACTGAGTAGTTTGCATGCTATTCTATGTGAAAGCTTAGTCAAAACTTTGCAGAATCTGGATCATGATTAGATAAAGAAAATTTCTATAATGATCTTGGCTAAGTTGTTTGAACCTGTTTAAAGCTTCTGTTTCACTGTTTATTTGAGGGGGGGGGGGAATCCCTCAAGTATGAGGAATAGTGTGGGGTTTTTGTTTGGTGGTTTTGGTTCTTTTTTGTTGTTGTTTGGTTTTCTGTTTGTTTTGTTTCATTGTCACAAAGTGAGTGGAAACAAGTGGATTCTGTGCTTTCTACAGCACAAAAGGGTCACCAGATTTATTTTTTTTACTGATTGCTTTCCATACCCGTCAGTGGGCACTGGCCAAGAGCAATAAAACTAATGTAAGTTTTTAATGAACTCAGAACTGCCTTGGCCTGACATATGTAGTCCGTGTATTGCTGGAAGAGTGAAAACAGTTTTCTGATTCTTAATGGTCTAAAATGTCCAGAAATGTCTCTCTGGAGTATTTGTGCAGGTGTGCATTAAAGTGGATGTTTTTTTGGCCATATGTCGGGGTTAATCTTTCCCTCCTCCAAACACCATCTTTACACCTTTGTTATCCTCCCCACCTCGCCCTGGCTACTGGCTGGGCAAGAAAGGTCTCCTGCGCCCTGGGTGCTGGTGCTGCATGTTTGCTGATTTGTAAGACTGGCAAGATGTTAATCTAGGTCTCTGTAATCTCCACAACTTGCCAAATATAAAACTAAACACCTTTAATCTCTGTGCCTCTGGAGTTGCCTAAAAAGTTTGAAAGTTGGTACAGGGAGGAATGATCACAAAAGTCCCTTCCCTTGGAATGAAGGGTGGAAGATTAAAATGGGAACAGTTTTGCCTGTTCTGTGATCTAATAATTTTCTGTCTATCATAAGTATAGCCACTTGCTGTTGTTTTATAAAAAGTTATAGATCAGTTGGGTATAGATGTTACTTATCACCTTTATTTTAGTTTCAGGGATCACTGTGCTATTCAAGTATTGCTTTTCTGCTCTTTTTGATCCTGACTGCAGCTGAACCTCTAAATGTGAAGAGTTGTTTCAGTTCAGACGAATATTGATTGTTACTGCGCTTCTGTGTTGTACTTGTTCCTAAACGGAATAAAATAAAGAAGGTTGTTTCTTAGGACTGTCTTATATCTCTTAATACAACCATTTTCAGGAGTGATGGAAAACCAGCTGTTCTTAGCTCCTGAGCTGCCTTGGCCAATATCTTCACCTTCTTACCTTGAACTAAGTATAGTTCCTAAAAGTTGCCATTAGCTAGAATACTAGAACATTCAAAAATCATATGGATTTTCTATTTCTTAAACGCAAAATAAGGTCATCAGTAATAGTTGTTAGTTTTACATTTTGCATTTAAGAACATGGTTGCTGTTTGCGTAAATGATTTCTGGAGGAAGAAGTCATCACAGTTAAAAACATGTAACAAAATGCGTATTATTAAAAAGCTGCTGAATACTTGATATTGTGTCTGTATGTTTTGCAGGAAGATGAGATTTCTGAAAGGCTTAATACTGTAAAGTTCATGATCTATCCTTCTGGTTTCTAGGCTCTTTCACTCATACATTTTGTCATTCATCAAAATTTCTCATTTCTCTCTAATGTTCTGTAATTCCTAAGGGAATAGAGAACATGACACTGGCTGTGGCTCGGGGTCTCATTCCTGTTCATGCATAAAAGCTTCCATTTCTCTCTGAGGGCAAAGTTTGTCATACATTTTCTGTATTCATTTAGGAAAATTTCTGATACTTAATACACCAGATTGTTTTCTCTGTCATCAAATGTCATGGAATCTTCTTTCCTCAGATGTTCCTGAGGAGAATCTCTGGGGTTTTCAATTTGTGTATCTCAGGACCTTGTATCCTTCAAGCTTGCTTGGCTCTCTGTCACACCAGTGCATTTCTCAAGGTAGTTAAGGAATGACTTTTTTTCTACTTCAAAGTTACTTTTATTCTTCCAATGGGAAAAAGTGGAAGAAACAAAGCTGAGGCAAATTGATAACATTACACAAAACCCTGAACATGAAACATCTGCAGCACATTAATGTGTTATGGGAACTCTTGGCTTTATGAATTAACTCCTTTACCAAACTGTTGAAGCTAATTTATTACCTATGAGAGGTACTGACTAAGATAGCAAAAATCTGAGCTCTTGTATCTGTAATGTTGTAAAATAGGTGGTTACGACTAAGATAGGCAGTTATGAATAAGCTTATGAGTTTACCTTTGCTTTTTCCCCTGAGGCATTCAAAGATAACAGTATGTCTAATTTCTCTGGGTAGTTTTGTCTGTTATATTGCTCAGGGAGTAAAATACTGAATTTCTTGGCTGTACAATGTGTATAATACCTAGTTCGTAGAAATGGGCTTGTCAATTTAGCAGAAATGGATCCGAGATCGTAAAATTTATTCCCTCCCATCTGTTAACTCTGCTTCTTTGTTTACCATGCTATGTCTAGGAAATACAAATGTAGGAAGCTAGAAGGCTAGTAGAAATCTTATCCTGAATCAAAGTAATCCAATTCTATTGCTGCACAAGAAATTAAAGCTTAAAACCTGGTACTCCTAGTGATCAGTGCAAATATGTTTATCCAGGACCCTTGACTGTATCAGTAGTGGCATGTTGTAGTGAACATGGGTCGATTCCTTCCTCGAGTCAGTATTTCTCTGGACATACGGCAAGAGGTGTGGCTCTCACAGGGCCCCGTGCCTGTGTGTTAGCTGGGTGATGAGCTCTGGATATGCAACACATAGGTGCAAACCACACCTCTGATAGCATTTTCTTTCCCCACGCCATCTCAGCGAAATCTGTAACTGTTTCTGCTATCCCCATGGCAGCAAACTCTGGGGATCCTCTGCTTGCTGGGTGAAAAATTATTTTGCCTGTTTCTGGTGGACTTTGTCTTAGTTTTATATTTCTTTAGTTTTGTGTTGTGTTTTTGTTTCTGTAACTACTGCTGTTTTGTAAGCCTGGATTGTGTCTCAGCTCCACCTTTTCTTTTCTGGTCCAGAGAGTCCCAGTCTCTCCTCCTAATGCAGCTGCATGAATATATGTTTTCAGCCATGTGGTTTTCAAATTGTAGCTTGTGGTGTAATACACAGGGCTTCAGCAGCATTTATAGTTGGTGTTTGCTGGGAGATAAGCAGGAGTCAGACAAAACCTTTTCACCTAAGAGAATAAATGTCCTTGTAGTGCTATACTTTAGAGATTTGTGAAGAATTTAAAAATGCTTTTAATGAAAATTCTCGAGAGATTTCAGATGATGAAAACAAAATGTAAGAGTGAAGCTAAGCCACCTTGTCTGTGTTTCTTGAGCTCTTCTCAAAAAATCTTTTGTGGCATAAGGGTTCTTGGAGGGGGGAAAAAACCCACAACAAAAAAACCCCAAAAAACCAAACCCCTCAACTATCAAATTCGTGGAAGTGGCTGGGTTTGACATTTAAACCATCTGGCGTCTCTATCATTTTCCCCACCCCAACTTTGCCACAAAAGCCCAGATACCAGACATAGCAGTGTGTGCACAGGAAAAGCTAGGAAGCTTTTACGGCCGTTTTCCCACCGTCTGCTGAAGGTAGACAACCTGTGCAAGCGTGTCTCTGATTCACAGCCGGTTGCACAATTGGGGTTTAAATGATTAGTTTTAGTTCTGTCTGAAACATGCCTGCCTTTTGGACAGTTTTACCTCAATTCTTGTAACTAGCTTTTTTTTTACCAATTTTCCTTCTCTTGTAAAAATGACTTCAGATTTCTCTTTTGTTAAATTTATCTCCGTTATCCCAATAACTGAGTTGGCTGCATGAAGACAGTTGGCACGTCACTGGGACAGGGGGTTCATCTCTTTTGGGTGAGGCTCGCGTGTCATCCAGCTCAGCATCTTCTCAACTTCTAGCAGAGTTCTGGGGTGATGACTCTGGTCTTAGGGGTTACCATTGGAATGCAATAACGTTTGATCTGAGTAGATTAACAAGCGTGCTTTTAACTTTTTGTATTCACACCTTGGTTTTTGTATTCTACCTTAAACCATGTTCTGTTTGTTTCTCTTCACTTTGCAAAACTCGCTGTTGTCTTGCATATTTCCCCTTCACTGTCTTTTGTCGGTGACCTCTTCCAGTTTTCTGCCTTCCAAGTTATTGTAATCAAAATTTTCCTTCTCTGCTTCTTTAGAATTACTTCATGTATTCTAAACCTTTCCAAAAATATGTTTGCTGACCTCTTACTGTCGCCTGTAGTCCTTTCACTGGTCCTCATGCTTGAACGTGCTTGCATCCTACATCCTCTGATGTATATTGATGGTGCTTTGAATTTTCTAGCTCCAGATAACTTTGTTCTCTCTGGTTCCCTGTTGCTTTGCTCCACTTCTCCCTAATCCTAGGGAGGAATGATGTTAGATTGGCTTTCCATGCAAGCTCCTTTCTCTGATATCTTCCCAAGAGAAGTGGGTGAGAGCAGAACCTGAGTCCATCTTCTCCAGGAACCTCTGCAACTGTTGAAAACCAGCTCAGCTTCAGGACTTGTTTTGAAGGTGTTTCTGATTCCCCAAATGGAGAACCTTGCCTTGTGCCTCAATTAGTCTGTCAGGTGAAGCTTTTTCCGAACATGCTTGACATAGCAAAATGTGATATGCTTTCCATGAAGACTTGTTTTACATAAGGGGGTATGAAGGTAGGTTCTAGATGACTTATGTAGAAGTAAAAACAAAGCTTGAGAAGAAAAAATCTGCTATGTTTTATCATCCCTTGTAAAGTAGGAATTCCTTACAGACATAGATAAATTATATGTATTCATTGCTCAGTAATCAAGTTTTGAAGTTGTTTCTCTCCCTTTTCCTCTCATTTTCCTTGCAGTGTGGCATCACAAATTTTCATGCATGAAAATCGGTCCTTTGGATTTTTGGAGACTGTGATCCTGAGGGACTGGCCAGGTTGCACTCAGCAGAATTTGTATAGCTAACAATAATTTTCTTCTTTGTAAAAACCTATTAAAGTGAAGTTGAGATGCATTTAAAACTTACCATTAATATTTGACTTCATTGTTGTTGTTTATGGGGGTGTTTGTGTTGTGGGTTGCTTTTTTGGGGGGGGGGGCCAGGAAGTGCAGAATATTTTTTCTGTTGACTAAAGAAGCTGTAGGCTTGCTGGGTTTACTAAGAGGTTTTAGGGTCTTGCTGCTGGGTAGAGTTTTGACATGGATCTTCCCAGACTCCCATGAATGTTGTAAAGATTTGAAACACCAAAAAAGGGCAGATTTTCATCATACTGTAAACCAGAATAATTGACTGTTCAGACAGCAGTCAAATGATATGGGAAGATGTAAAAGAAATTAAGAAGTTCACGTACAAATACTTCCTTGACTGTTGTGTCCTGGTGAGCAGATTCATTCTGCTGGCCTTGATTTAAATTGCTCACTGACTTTGTAGTGGCAGGCCCTTACCTTGAGCTATGGCGTTCACTTGTTTTAGTCTTCTGGTTTTTAATAAGGATGTGAGAAGGGTTATATTGGTCCATCTATGATTGACTGCCGTGGGATGCTGAGCAGACCGAGCATGCAGTAATAAATTTTCTTCTTTCAGCCTCCTCTGACAGGTAGTTCAGAGACTGCTGATTATAGGTGGTCTCTTTGGTTTTAGTATTATGTTTCTGCTCTGAATTTATCTAGTCACTTTTTGAGCTTGTTTAAACAGTACTATAGCTTAACTAGATACCCAGTGGTTTCTTTTGAACTTCCTCCTTGCTGGTTTCATTGAACTTTGCTTCATTGTTGCATTGGAAATGACAGGGAAAAGCAGTCCCTAGGAGCCTCCTCTCTGCCAGTCTCACCTTTGAGACCTTCATGTTTGCAGGTGAAAGATTTCTAGTGCTGTATATCCTGAAAACAGTCAGTGAACTTCATCATATCCCTGTTTCATTGGCTCCTCGGGTCTCCTTTGGACGGTGAAGAATATAGGCCCTAGCCCTGCTGCTTGTGGGTCCTTAGTAATGATCTTTATTTGGCCTTAAGAATTGGCCAGATGCTCTGTACTTCTGTGTGCAAAAGACATGTAGATGTGGTGCTTAGTGACAAAGTTTGGTGGTGGCCTTGGCTGTGCAGGATTAACGTTGGGCTTGATGATCTTAAAGATCTTTTCCAACCTAAACAACTAATGATTCTAAGATCTTTTTAACTACTTTAATGTACATGTGAAGACCTTCTATATCCCACAGCCATCTCTTTGAATTCAGCTAATAAAACAAGATATTTTGGTATCCAGAAACAAAGTTCTTGCAGTTTTTTCAGATAAGCTGGGGAAAGAGTGAATACTAGTAGGCATCTCTAATTTTATTAGTTTTCGAGCTTCAGTTTATTTTCTTGCCATATATCTTCCCTTGGTTAGCTCTTAAGTTTTTGAGAGGTGGCTTGTTTTTGATGCAGACCTTAACGTGAGTTGATGAGGAAATGCAGCCATTTTAAAACAACTGAAAATTGAGAGAACTGAATTCATTGAGACAGAAAGGAAGGAGAATCAAATCAATTTCTCCTCCTCCTTGACTTGGCTTTCTACTTCAGTAATAAATTGTGATAACAGTGTAAAAGTAAAGCGGCAGTGCTAGAAAGCAGGAGAACTAATTGGTGAAAATGAGTATTATTTTTGTAAATAGCTATGTCAAAGCACAGTTCTGAATGGGAGGCATCTGGTGTCAGTGGTGATGCAAATGGCACAAGTCTAAAAGGAAATTGCAAGACTTCTCTGAGGGACTTGATCCCTTCTCTGTCAAATGCAGGCTGAGGTATCTATTTGCACTGGAGTATTTTATTCTTGTTAAAATAATTGTGTGGTTAGCAGATTTCTCAGTGAAATGGCAGCTTTGCAATTACAGATGAACAGTATTCAGAAAGAATGTGTTTTGTTGCATTTACTGGAGCGACAATACTGTAATGTGTGTTTTCATCCAAAGCAGTCTGAAAAGTGCTTAATCGTATAATTGATGTATTCAAAGGATAACTGTAGTGTTGAGTAAAGAATTTTTTTAATTAATGCAAGTTTTAACTTCATCAAAAGGGTTTTAGGGAATATTTGAATCTTAAAATGCTAAGATGTCTTTTTCTGGTTAAATTTCTGTTTTATTTTTTGAAATTTTGGAGGGAATAACTCCTTTTTACATGGCAAATATGTCATATTCTTTGTAAATATAAATACAGCCTTTCCTATTCTGAAATGGTCTCACTGGCATTGGCATGCTGTATGCGTGGTTTGTCTTCTGCACCTGAACAGATATATTTGTGTTTTCAGGTAAAGCTGTGCATTTTAAAGGGGAATGGGTACCAGCTTATTTTTTCTAAAGGAAAAATAACAACAACCACCCCTTCAATCTCTAGGCATTTTTTTTGTTTCTTTCTGGTTCATATTTGGGAAAGGGGAGAAAAAGCACACTGCTATCTTCAGTATATTGGTATACCTCATCACAAAGTACCAGGTGTGTTGAAGCAGAGTAAGAGGTCATCTGTGTTTCTAGGCAGTTTCTGACACTCTTCTCAAATATGTTAACATGACACAAAAAAAAACCCAACCAACCCTGTGTGTTACTGACACATGCTTAAAATCTTCATCTGGAGGCCTGTTCATACTTCATTAATTTTTCCTTAAATAGCGGTGCCTAATTATGAGCTACATTAAAGCTTATATTAAGAGGGAAAATCTGATGCAGATAAAATCAGATTTTCTTTTCAATTTACAGGCTTTCTGGCGGCTACTTTGGAAGTTAGAATCTGACAGTACTGACAATCAAAAAAATTACTCTGACTTAAGGGGTCTCTTCTAACCAAAGGAGCTGGACAAATTGGAGTTGAAAGGACTTCTCCAATTAACATGTCATCTTCTCATGTGTTGAACAATACACTGAATAGCCAATTAATTACAGATGTTTCAGCTTGTGTGGTTTTAGGTCAGATCATAGAGGTGGCTCAGGCCTCTTGATGTTTTTTTCTTCTCTAATAGCCTAGTGAGAAAATAAGCACCCCAGTGAGAAGAGGGGGTGTGGAGGGGTGTGTGTGAAGTTGGTAAGATGGCCTGAATCTAAATGTCACACTTGCAGTGTTGGACTAAACCAGGTCTGTTGTGTACAGGAAAGTTTTTGCCGTATGGTGACTTCTTTGCAATGACCTTATTTCTTTTCTGGATAAAGGTTAGAAAAGCAAGGGTGGCATGGAGGTAATTAGGATAGGTGACAATCTGCCTATTGGAATGTGTTTTAGAAAATACTGCAAGGGGTAATCACTCATTATTTCTCTTCATTGAAAACTATATTTTGTGTTCTTATTCTGATAACATAACTTTTGGGTGAAAGAGTTGGGAATGGATGTAGCAGCAGTGGTGCCCTGCCTATTTACAACCTGAAAACTAGCTGAGCTGTGATAATGCTGTCTACAGTTTTACAGAAGAATCCAGATTTCTTTTTGAAGTATGGAGTTTACTGTCAGACATTTCAGCCTGGGGTTGTATGTGAAATTTAAAGTAACATGAATGAAGGTAGTAAGAAAGTAGACTGAATATTCATAAAGTTTGTCTTGTTGGCATTCTTTCCAAAACTGTCATCCTCCCAAACTGTCTGGGAGCCAAAAATAAAGGCTATTAATCTCTAAGTATTTACTGGATGCCCTGCCTTACCTGAAGGCTTTGTCTCAGGAGGTACACTTGACTTTTTTTCTTGCAGTATGGTGGTTTGCAAGGCCAGCAGTTCATTTCCCTGGCTGCTGACTATAGTTTTCACTTGGCCTATAAACTATATTTTGCACCCACAGAGCTGAAATCTGTGCACCTTCTGCACCTAGGTACTGTTTCCAACTTTCAGCAGCGAAGACGTTGGTTTAAAACAATGCAGCCGTGAAATAGGATTTTTGATTTTTCTCACTTTAATGCATAATATTCTCCTCTACCCTTCAAACTTTGAGGAAAGTCTCCAGTCAGTGGCAGATGGCTGATTAGGTAGAAAATGGCTGCATGAGCTATATTAATAGAAATGTTTGTGGCAGAACCACATTAGTACTAACCTCGCTTGTTGTGATCCTGGGAGAGGTTGATAATGCTTGTTATGAAATGCTGAAGTGACAAATTAGCCATTAGGACTTTATAGCTGACACTTTTATTAAATACGTGTTGCAGGGTGTTTTGGCTTCAGAAATAAATGTGCTATGGGCATGGTACTGCTGGCTTTGGCCAGCTGAGAAATTTATTCTTGGGTGGGGAGGAAAAAAAAAAAAATCACTGCATCTAATTAGATGAACAACATCTTAAAAGTAATATCAATGTAGACATCTAATTTGGCTCAATTTGAGGGACAGTTACAGCCTGTCCTCTGAAGAGGCAGCTGGGTTTGTTTAGGAGACAGAGGTGGGGATCTCACATCTTTCCCTGAAGGATCAAGATGAAGGACTGTCAGGGCATGGGATGAGGATGCTGAGCACAGGTTTTGTGGCTGAAACAGGAAAAACAAATGTTAGAGGTGCTGTTCTCCTCTGTTTTGTTCTGGGGACTGGGCAAGGTTAGGGTACAGCAGCAAATGTCTGTACAGTGCTTCGCTGACCACTGAAAGCAAAGCTATGGGGATATTTAAAGCTGCCATGCTCATTAGCAATCACAAACGTGGTTTCCAAGATGTTGATTACTGTGGTGCTAGTGGAGATCTAGTGGTAATTTTGGGACTTCTTTTAGCATGTGAGGAGCTTGTTCATCTGACAGTTACAGATACTGGACAATATTGAAGTCCCCAGCTACTAAATAACATCACTTCTTTTCTTCCTTTAATGGAGATGCTGAGTAAAGGACTCAAGAGTGATTCTGGATCTGTAAAATATTGGAACAAATGAAGTGCCTCTCAAGTGCAAAATAAATGGGTATATGTTGACTTCACACACTGTTAAGCTACAAAAAGTGTGCTGCTCAAAACCAGTCTCATTTTCTTACATCTGTGTCTTCTAAATTGGTCTGTCTTCAGTTTATTTTGTTGACTTAAAAAAATACAGTTTATTTGGACATTAAAAATTGCATTGTCAATTCCACTATCCTTGTGCACTTCAATTTCCAGCTTATCTGCATTGATGAAGTGTTCAGGAAATTCTTTTTTTTTTTAATTGCAAAAGATCTATTATTACTTGCAAAACCTATGTAGAAAGTTGCACAGTTGCTAATCATCTGGGATTTCCCCAGTGTATAGTTTTTGCTTGCTTAGAGTATTTGCAATTAGAAGTCTCCATCTCAATGGGATAATTAAAAAATAATTTACCACTTGGAAGGAATAGCTCTCATTGGGCAATCTGCACTGCTATTGGTTAATTATTACTAATTTTTGGTTATCTGATACAGTTCTTCCTGACCTGACATCTGCATAATGTAGAAGCTAATGAGAACAGAAATTAAGCCTGATCGCTGACATGTCCTCTATTCCATTTCAGAGAGTAAGGTGGAAAGAGATTAAAAATGAAATTGTCGAAGTGGGACTTCGGCAGTACTGGAAACTTTATATTATGCACAAAATGTATATATAGATGGATATGCATGTAGAGAAAGACACAAGATTTAGCAACCCTTTGATTGCTTTTTGTCATACTAGGTGATGTATTGACTGCAAAATCTGAATATTACGGTGTACTCGTGCACATAAGCTTAACACTCAGTTACTGCAGGACTTATTGTAAAATCAAAGTTCTCATCTTCCTTTGCAAGAAATAAACTTTTTCTTTTACAGTTGCTAAGTAAATTATTTCCTTTGTATGATATGCAGTGGTTTTTTTATTATTGGCTTAGTATGTCTGAGGAATGTCTCTATTTACAAACTGCGTCAGATTGTCAGGCTCTTGGATTTGCTATACTTGGTTTGAGAGGGTGAGATCCTGCCACAGCTCCGGTGGGTAACTCTTCTTGCACCACTCTGGTTCTTGCTTGGGATTACACCTAGTCAGTTTTCTGTACCTCTCTTGGCTCCAGAATGTTTTATCTTTGTCAGTATTTATCCTCGCCGAAGTTGAAGCTATTCATGGAGCTCACATTGAGCCATGACTGAGGGTGGAGATTATGGGATCTAACAGTGTTTCAAAATAGTGTGTTTTATCATCATAAAAACAGGCACATGAGTTTGGATCAAGGGAAAATAGGACTCTTCATTTTTTAATGCAAACTTTTTTGTTGAAAGCAAACAGGCGTTTGCTGTAGTGTGGTCAGTGTGAAACCTTTCCTCCCTGTTGCCGACAAGAGGTTTGTGCCCCTGCGTGCGCATGCAGGATATGAATTTGGTATTTGTTCCCAGGTAAATTGCTGCTGGTAGCTCCAGGAGGCACTTTATGCTAATAGTGCTGTGAAGCCAGAACACACTGTTTTTTCTGTGATTCGGGGACAGATGAGGGGAAAGAATGAGAAATTGTTGAAATGTTTTTATCATATCCATCCCAGAAAACTCTCAAGAGTCTGGGTGCCGCATGAACACAAGCTATTGTTTGTATGGAATTGGTTTTCTAGGGCAGTGTAGGTCAAGGGGAAAAGCAGAATTTAGGCCCCAAAAGTAAATTGCAAAGAGCCGTGGTTCTGGTAGCTGGAGGGTGCATCTTCCCGGCATGAAATTGCTTCAAAATAGTGCAGAGGTGCTTTGCTGAGGGAGCCCATGGGCTTGCCATGGCTTGACAGATGGATGCAAGGGCAGGAAAGAGGTTTGCAGAGACAATATTGTTGGGGTTTCTCTAAAAGGAACTGCTTTGCCTTGAAACCGGTAGCAAACCCCTTTCTGGTATTTAATTTTGGGGGGGTGTGTGTGTGTTTGTGCTTTATTTTTATTTAAATCTTTATATCTAATAAGTCATCAGTGGCTCATGGTCAGATGATGACAAATGACATAAATGGAATGCATGTGCAAAATAAACTGAATGTGATTGTTTTAAAGGAAATAAAGGTGAGCTACATGACAAGACCATTAGGGAAGGTACTAATCTGTTCAGCTTAGGTCTTGCAACTCTTATACCATGGTAAAGCGTTGTTTTATGTGGCTGAGATTCAGTTATTCCAATTAACTGTGAACATGGACAGGTTTATTTGGAGACAAAAGGCCATGTCGCACTTCTCAAAGGTAGTTTCCTCATGTAGCTATGACCTTTATTGATCCAGAGGCATTATTCTGTTCTTAAAAAATTCTCCATTTTGCTTTTGTTGACTGCAGAGCAATAAAATCATGTTACACTTCAAATTTTTCTTAATGAGAAAATAGCCGTATCCCAATTGAGAGGATTGTTATGATAAATGGGCCAAGTCTGCTTCAGTCTCAAAAAACAAACATTTTTTCTATTCAGCAGCCACACAGCTCAGAGAATGTGACGACAGATGCAAACAAGCAAGTTAAAAAGCCCATACAATAAGATCACAGCAGAACTTTTGAAAAAGGGGGGCGTGCAGCATATGAAACGAAGCCATCTGTCTCTGCCTTCCAAAGCATTAATTCCCTTGGAGAGCATAATTATGGGTCTGGCTTTTCTGTTGCTGGATTTTTATTCAAAATTGTCCTTAAGAAAAATAGAATTGATTCAGAACATTGTAAAATAACTTAGTCGTGCTACTGTAAATTCCCTGGAGTAGGACCATGGAGTTACAACTTTCAGTGCTGTTCTTCATCTCTCTAATGGCATTAGGTGAGAGTAGTGGTGTCTGTGGTAGCAGTTTGCTGACCTGGTGGCTTGTCATTGGAAAAGCTCTCTCATGCTTTATTGAGAAAAGAATTTAGTACGTTGGAACAGTTATTTTCAGGATGACAGGTAAATTCTTAGTCCTGCTGCTTTAGGTGAAAAAGCGCTTTTTGGCTGATTAAATATTGATTATGACTTTTAAATACAATTAAAAGAGCAACTGGGTTGTATTTCTTAGAAGAGGGAAATTAAGCAAATTTCAATATTTAGTTTAGAATCCTGGAATATAATGTTTTACCTATTTGTGTGTAAAATATTACTGTTCTGAATAATGCACATAACTATATGTGAATCATTCAAATTAGCAGTCTCTTGTTCCACTTAGTCATAAATGACTTATTAAAATATTTAAAAAACCAAAGGAATTTTAAGAGTTAGTGCTACAGTAGAACTGAACCAGGCTGTTCTTACTTGGACCCTGGCTGAATTATAGTCCTCTGTCCTGAAGGTAGGAAAGGTGCTGTTCAAGAATTTAGCATTGCTCTGTGTAAATTATTGCTTATGTAATTTCATTTATTTAAAAATGAGGCTTCTAAAATAAATACACGGCACAGAACAGAATCTTCTCATGTGGAAAGAAGATTGCTTTTACCTCCATATATTAGCTCTGAACTTTAAGTTTCTTGATGGAGGTGGTGTCGAGCGCAGAAGCGGTACTAGGATGTGTCTCGATGCAAAGTAATAATGCTGTTAAGGGAGGAGTGAAGTATGATCTTCAAGTGCTTTTTACTCAGAACTTGGGAGCGTTCAGTTGTTATTAAAAAATAAGGAAGTTCAGTTATATTTTGCATGTACCTATTCTCCCTGAATCATCCTGTCATTGATGCTACAGATGCACATGACTCTCCTGCTCTCTGTGTTCAGGTTTCACCCTGTCCTGGTTTTCTGTTCCTGAAGTTTAAGGGCGTACCTGTAAGAATCCTGCTCCTTAAAATAATATGTATCTTCTTAAATTCCTGTCAAGTGGTTTAGGAAATTCAGATTTGCCATCATTTAGCTTAGCAGCTTTTTATCAGCTTAGTCATGCAGCCTCTGTGTGTGTGTGTTTGCTGCTTCCTTTACTGGGCTAGAGGCACAGTAAGCCCAAAGAGGCTGTGGAGGATGGCGGAGGGAGAATGGTTGGCTCCTAAAATATTAATGAACTCTTATCTGTCTCCAACTCCAGTATCAGCTGCTACCAGACTTCAGGTGGCCAAACGGTTTTTGTCATGTAATAAGGAAAATCTCTTTCTTCCTGTACGCTCCAAATCTACTGGCTGGTATGAAATCAAGAGCTGTCTTCTGTCTGTATTTTAAATACTTGTCTGCAAGCTTGGCTCTGAAACAATTTCTGAGATTTGTTTCATTGCAGTCACTTGTGAAGGTTCCTTTCTTTGGTCTTGCCCTAACTAGGTTTGGTTTTAAAGTTCTTGTTTCCTTACAGTTCACGGACAGATGCTGGTGACCTGCAGCCTTCCTTTCCTTAACTATTGTGTTGCTTTAGGGAGCATCCACTTTTCTGTTGTCTTCTAATATTCCAGTAGCACATGCTTATTTTAAAACCAAATATTAATATATTAGTAAGCAATGCTCAGAGTAGCAGTTTGAGAACTAATGTAATTTTCCTGTTTTGTAACATTTGTTTTCCGTGTATGCAAACTCTGCTGGAGCAACTGTGACAATCATCTCAGTTGAAGTTTGCATATTAATTGTGCATTGGCTATAGGATCTGGTACCAACATAGACATTGATGAGGCTGCCACTCAAAAGCATTGATGTGTGACACCGTCTTGAGAAAAGAGGAAAACTCTTTTCACTTCACCAAGGGGCAAATGAACTTGACAAGAAGTTTGCCAGCTTTTATTAGCTCTTCGACAGTCTTTTCTCATTGTTTTTCTTTGTCTTGATCAATCTTATTCAAGAATATGTAGAATTTATTGCTTTCTCTATTAAAGGTGGGTTTTTTTGTGTGCGTGTTTTGCTGGTTGTTTGTTTGTTTTTGTTTGAAGATGCAAAACCCAAACACCTTTTTTGAATTCAGTGGAAAGCAATCCCCTGACACAAGAGAATTTGAAATATATAGATGCTATAGGGAATACAGGATAACTGCTATGTAACTTCTGCTTGTGGACACAGAACAAGATCTTCTGTACCTAAGACATGTCAGTAAGGATGTTTGGACAGAGGACCCTATTCCATGCAGGGAAGGGACTCATTTGAGATGATAGTTACTGTGGTTTTGTGCTGGCTAATCTTAATAACTTTATTTCTGTGTTGCAAAGCTTGTGTTCCAGTTAACTTCCTGTTAAGCATCAACTTGCAGGTAAGTCACGTTCTTCTCAAGTAAGCTTTATTCTTCAGTGTGAATTTTTCTAGAATTTTTTATTTTGAAGGTACACAACTACTAATATTCACAACTGTTCTTAATAAAATTATACCCACCCCCCCAAAACGACTTCCAAACGCCCCCAAACCAAGTCCTACCCATATGAGTAAAGGGCCTCCCCACAGTGACTAGAAGAAGCGACAAAAACCAACCCACAGTACGATTCTTTGAATGATCCTTTGTAGTCTTTGTCTGGGAGGCTTTCGGTGCTACATGCAATATTGCTGTAATTTTCAGTGTATTTGTAAGCTTTTTTTTATTATTATTACTATTCAAGAGGGTTAACTGGACAGATTTTCAGTCGGGCCAGTCAATGAAACTGGGGTAAGTTCTGCTTGCTTTGTACTATCAGTAGTTCCTCATGCTGGCTGGAGCTGTTTATCTGGGGAAAAGTGCAAGTGGAATCGGGTCTGTTACAGATAAACACTTTAGTTTTTAGCAGTTGAGTCTTAGCAAAACGTATGTCCTTTGTGGACAAGTGCAGTGAAAACTGTTGAGTGCAGATATGGGTGGGAAAGGGATGGTACTTGCATGATATTGTCAATGTGTTTCCTGCAGGGCATTTGGGATCAGTTGATTCTTACTCAGCTGAAGCTTTGGCCATGCACTGATTGGTTACAGCAATGCTTGGGAGAAAACTGAAGGTTTTGGTTCTTGACAAGTCTGTGCAAGGGTTCTCATTGAGCTGAACAAAGCGAGGCCAAAGGATTTTCTGCACTCCTTGCAGTGTGTATTGATTTCCTGCTCCTCATCTGAAATATTAAATCTGTGGCCATTTCTTAGTTACATGGAGTATTGGACTACATTCATAGGAGGACAGATGACTGACAGTGGAGCAGAGCTGATCTGTACTGTAACACTTGTCTTGTTCTGTATAAAACCAGGCAGGGAAGCGATCGGGTAGAGTAAGTTAGGAAAAGAGGAGTCAAGGGACTTGGCTTACAACCAGCAGCTCTGCTTTAGACTTGTGCCACTTGGGGCACATCACTTGAAGTTGGAGTGAAATACTGTTTTCATTAAATCAAATGTAAACTTCTCCTGGTTTCAGTGGAACCTGATTTCATCCTTGTGTTTTCTCAGATACGATACACAGGTGAAAAAATGATAGAACACTGAAAATCATCGTCGTTATTACAATGCTACCAGATACAAGCAAATAAAACCTATTGTGACTGCATGCATTAAGGCTTTCCTCGCACTGATGTTTTTCTTGGTTATTGAACTATTTTGCATTTTTTTTCATTTCCATTTAAAAAAAATCTGTTGTTTTAATGACGTTTTATTCACTAGTTGCAGTTGAAAAAATTTGCTTTCTGACAAATTTGCCTGTGGTATTTGCACATACAACATTATTGTACTTGTGTGGTGCTATCTTTGCTCACTGACAGAAACATTTACTACTGAAACATTTTTTAGGAAATACACATAGTAAATTATTGCTGTAAGGGCATAATTATCTTACTGACTATCAGGGAAAAAAACCCCAAACACTTTAATGTGTTCTAATCTCTGTACAAGTATTTCCAGAATTACATGATAAGCAATAGCCTTGTTTTCCCTAAATTAAGGCAGATTCAATAAAATACTGTTGAAGATGGTTGACAAAGCGCTGGTGGTGAGAGGTGGAGCTTTGCTTTAGATTAATCTTACAGCAGCTTATATGAACTTATAAATAAATCCCATTGTTTCCTTGCCTGTGCTGCAGGCTGTGGAAGTCCAACTGGTCTTTCTTCTGCTGTTACACATCTGTTTGTAGGCTCTAGCTAAATTTTACAGTGTGAAACAAGTAGTTTTTATTTCTCCGAGTTGGACAAGCAGGTGGGTAGGAGAGCTTTGCAGGTACTGATCTCTGTGTTTTTGGAGCAAGAATAAATATGTTAATTGTTACCAAGAGATGAAACGATCATGCCATTTCCTGTAGTCTGCTAACTTTCCATTATTGCTCACTACGGTCTAATTTGTACAAGCCACATAGAAGTGAACAATTATGCATAGGATTTTTCCATCTATGCAAAACATCAGTTGTCATATTGGGTATGAAACAGCCGCATCATTACTGGCATGCCAGAGAAGAATGCCTGTGGTTTGTATTTCAGCATGATCATATGTTGGGAATTGGTCCATCACTAATGAGAGAAGCGAGCAGGGTTCTGGTTTTATAAAAAGGCTGCTAAGGCAACCTTTCCCTCACTCATTGATTTTTGATCTCTGAAGAAAAAGCACTTTGCTAAGAATATTTGTTTGAACTGACTCGGGATTTATTTTTAACATAATAAAGTTCAAATCAACACTGTCAAGACAGATCTAACAAAAGGTAGAATACAGTGTTGTTCTATATTTTGTTTTAAGTACCTTGAAGGGATTAAATGTGTGTTTACTTTAGAGACTGACTACGAGACAAGGAGGAAAAATAGTGCCTTGAGTAAGCTTTTGGTAGGCAGAACAAGGTCTTGTCCCCAGCCTCTTTTCCCAGTACACTTTATATGGTTCATTAAGGCAGCTGCTTTTCTCTAATCGTGTCTATATAGAAAACCAGAAGAAACTTCAAATGTTTCTGAGCAAAAGCTAAGCTGTGAAGTTTGTAGATTCTTGACACCCACAGCTAGTAACTGCTGTAAAACTACAGCTTTCTCACTTTCTGTAATGATTTTGTGGGTTGTAGATGCATGAGCAAAGAAATGGTTTTTTTAAATATGCATCTGTGGTCACTATGCACATGACATACAGGCTGTGCTGGGGTTGACTGTTGCAAAGACAGCTTGACCACAGGCAGCACAGCTTGTGTCTGAACTCAGAAGTGAGGTTTCTGTGGACACCTTTCAGGCAAACAAGTATTTTCTTTCCAAGTGCCTCTTGGGATTAGTATCTCCCAAAGAGGATGGCGCTGAAAACCTTCTGCGTGGTGGCTCTAACTTTCACCCTGGGACAAGGATTTAATGGATTCTTCTGTCTCTAGGGCCTTTTGAACAGTTTTGTCTTTAACTACATCAACTGAATATAAAATATGTATGAATGCATCTAACTGTGCATTGTGACAAATTGAAGGTTTAAAAGTAAACCCCACACAGATAAAGGCTTTGCTATATCTTAGGTGCAGGGAAATTAAAAGAAAAATCAATGAATGAAATTAGTGATTTTTTTGTTGTTCTGTTTTTTCTTTTTTTCCTAACTTAAAGGCTAATCTTCCTGAATTGACAACTTGCTACCTCATTGAGAAGAGCTTAGTCTTCTTGAATCCAAGTCCTTAGTCTTAGAAATGTGGTCTACAGAATTTTTTTTTTTAAAGTACCACCGGAACATCGTAATGTGCCACCTAGAAAACAATGCTCCTGAAAATACAGGGTTTTATAAATACACCTGGCAATATGGCCATATACTGGACTTTGTGTACAGCCGTCCTGTGTAACTTCAGAGTTCTTTGATATGCAGCCTTTAGAATAAGAGATTAACCTCTTTCCTTGGTTTTTGTCTTTTTATGGGACCTTATCCAAAAGCCATCAAAGTCTATGGAAGCCACTCTATTTACTTCAGTGGGAATTGAATGAGGAGCATGATTTCTGTGGTTCATTGTTTAAAAAACCAAAACAGACAACAAAAACAACAAACCAACAAAAACTTAGCAGTAAAGTCATAACTGCATCCAGATGAGTTTCTCTAAATGCTTGTGAAGCAGCTGGTGAAAATGCCTTGATCTTACCAAATTCAGCATGCCACTTGTTTCTGTATGTGGGAAAATCTGACACAATCTGGAAGTAATTAGTCTGGAACCAACAGCTGCTCTTGAGCAATCCTTTTAAAATTGGTTGCAAATAAAAAGGCTAGAAAATCCTTAATACAAGTTACCTCATTCACCATGCGTTGTGGAAGGTGGGTGGTTTTTTTTTAGCTGTAATTTGGCTTCTAGGTTTTTTTACAGATGCTTTTTTCTGTGTGCATCGAGCTTTATGTGCAACATGTTGTACAATGAGCATTGTCTTCCCATCTGTTCTGGTTTATTCTTCATGTAATGCCCATTACACAGTCTTCTGGGACAAAACCTTGTTTTACATTAATATATGGGACACCAAATTTGAATTTCTTAGCAGCACTCTGGTGATATGGGCACGAGAGCCTTTGCTTTGCTTGGGACAGTTTTCTGGACCCTCACTGGCCCCTTTTGTGTATTGCTTCTGAGGCACTAAGAAATATGAAGCACTCATGAATAAAACAGAAGAACAAAAAAACAACAAGACAAAACAAATGGAAAAAAAGGAAAAAGAGAAACAACACAAACAACAAACAGTTAAGCAGTGAAATGGAGATACTATCTTCAACAGGAGGTCTATCTGTGACGGGGCATGTGGTGATTCATTCCCAAGCACAGCAGTCTTGGGGCAGAGCATCATCCTGCATCTGACAATGTTCAGTAGCAGCTGTTTAAGGAAGACAGTAAAAAAAGACAAAAAGCTAGTAATAGCTCACCAGAATTATGTTCTTATCTTCAAAAATGGGCCATAAATGTATCTCTCCAATTTAAGTGGAATTATTTGTGCCCTTTCGAGTAAGGGAAATATGAAGGTAGTGGCCCTGTATCTTCTTTTTTGTGCGGTCGGTGCTGAACTGCTGAGCTGCAACCACTTGACCGAAGACCCTGCAAAAATAGCTTGGGGCAAAAGAGAGAGCAGCTATGAAATTTAAAACTGTGATTTTTTTGAGAGGCAGCGCACAGAAGAATGGAAGCATTCTTGGGTATGCTTTTTAAAATAGCGACGGTACGTAGGACATCTATTTTTTTAATGTAAAATGGGAAGAGGGAACAGAAGAGCAATTTCAGAAAAACACACTGATGGAAACCAGCAAGACATAATATACTCTCAAGCTTCTGAAATGGAGAAACAAAATTAACTTTTTTAATTCTTCTATGACTAGCTGAGCTATAATGTAATATAGTAAATCTTTCAGTATTATGTAATAAAATTAGTCAAAAGATGACAAAAGCATAAACAATGCACTAATGAAAAAGCCTTTCAGGACTCGTATTTAAATTGGATTGTGCCCATTTGATTTATGCTGGTGTGTAAGTGTGTGCTTGGCTCAAGTGTTTCTGGGAGTGTGGATAGTATCCTCTTGCTCTGTTAACTGTTCCCTTTCTGTATTTTTATTTTTTTTTAAGGTTTGGAAGTACATTACAAAATATTGTAACAGCATTGTTCATTATAAGGTACTGGGAATAGATAAGTCTGTTGTGCAGTGCGAGAATATAATTAGAAACCAGCAAAAAGCCGTATTTTACTGCAATGTGGCAAATGGTGGAATTGCTGGATTGTCTTGAGCTGGGTCAGCTCAGCGTAGATGCATAAAAACCCATCAGCATAAGGCTTCACTTGAACAGTACCAGTGCATTTTAAGAGGAAGCATTCCCGGGTGTCATTTCAATTGCAGGCCAGAGCTCTGTATATGTTGGTATTTCAGAAAACAAAATACATGCAAATATCTCTCTTCCCAACATTGTTTCTGATGGTATCTCTGATGTTACCATGGTTCTTATGATGGTAGTGACTGCTTTGCTCATGCATAATGTGCATAAGCCTGCAAGCCCTGCAAACCCTGTTAGCCACTTTCAAAACAATCCCAAAAACCAGTTATATAGATGAATATCTAATTTATAGCTGTGAAAAATCAGAGGAAACAGAAGTGACTTAAGAAGTTCCATACCAGTTCCTTTCCCTGTGTTCGAGCCTTATGTCTGCTCCCGTTTGCTGATACAAACACCACTTGATGCTTCATCGCTATACTGTTCTCAGATGAAGTGTGCAAATACTGTCAATATTTTAGTATCCCAAGACTCTAGAGCTTAGCTCCTTCCTAGTTTGGTTTGACATGACAGATCTGTTTGAAATCTCTCTTTTGACCAAGTGCACGTGGACGTTTATAACCCAAGTTATAAAGAAAGTAGTATAGTGCAGTTGGAAAGAAGAGATATGTTAAAATTGAATGCTTTGTAAAATGTAATCAATTTAAATGAGGGGAAAAAAAAAGAGGGTTGAATATAAGCAAACATAATGCTAACTGCTCCAAGATGAAATAGGATGGACTTGGGGGCTCAGATGTGTTTCTGCTTTCAGAATCCTGTTTGCTTCCAAAATTGTCTTTGGATGTATTTATGCCCGGCGCTCCACGCAGGCCAGGAGACCCCATGCAGTAGCAGCAGAGCAACGAGGACCGTGCCCTTGTTCCTGGTTATGTGGTACATCTGTTATCCTGTTGTCTGTTGCGGAAGGCACATCTGTACTGTATTTTACGGCGGTATCTCCAATGGAGTAACTACCACAGTTACTGCTGTGTGGGAGGTGGGGATCTCTCGTGCACCAGCACGGCAGGTGGTGTGGGTGCTGGTCGGCGTGCCCCGGCAAAACCCGTCCTCATGTCGCCCGCCGTCTGCAAAGGAGCGAGTGGGAGGCAGCGTCTGTCTGAAGACGCCTTCTTGAGCTGTGCAGGGATGAGGTAACTTGGGAGGATTTAATGGGATCCATGTGACTGGAGTTGCTGATACTAATGCACTGATTTATATGCTGATGGGTATGACAAGCACCCAGCCTACTTTGAACCCTCCACCCTGGCCTGAATTACGGAGTTGCAACGAAGTAACTTGCATCCCTTCATGGTCTCAGTCCACCCACGTGCACCATGTGCATAATTTTTCCATAAAGGGTGACTGTTGGGATCTATATGATCTGAGTTTAAGGCAGTCAAGCATAAATTTTTGTTTGTTGGTTTGGGTTTTTTCACATGCAACTACTTAGCTATATAATTTATCTAACCAAAGCTAATTGTTGAACACCTGAATGAGGCTGTTTGTTGGTGTTTTGAGAATACATCATGTGATGCTTTTTCAGTTGAAGGTCCTGATATCTGGCATGTTATTTTTTTTTTATTGCCTGATTTCATTTGGTATCTTGCATTTGTTAACAAGTATTCCTATAAGAGCATTTATATTAACTATGACGACAACATTTATATACCGAGTTACAGATAAATGGGTGGCTGTTCCAAAGTGCTCGTTGTTCGGTGAGTCTCATTTAAGTTGGTGATAAATCTTTCATTATTATCAAAATTAGTACAGTTAAGGCAACACACAAGCACTTTTGGAAGTGATGCACTAAGAAAGTGTCAGTCTGCTTGCAGGACTGACAGGATAATAAGCTTATTGCTTCTGTTACAATGCTAGAATTTGGCTATTTGCATAATACAGAGCAGTAACACTTTCATTCAAAACTCATGAATAAGCCTTTCAGACAGGGGCTTCAGACACGAATGAAACTTGTGAATGCTTCTCAACTAAATTGCTGGGTTTGAGCACATTTTGTTATTTATCGGGAAGCCAAAACTGTACTCAGATGCCCAAGCCTGAAAACAGAATGTAATTTGGCATTTGTGCATAACTGGTGCCTGAACAGCAGTGCTGGAGAAGTACTGGAACAATTCTGTGTTTAGTTGTGCATGTAATAAGTAAACTTGGTTACTCTGTGCTTGCATTGTAAACTTACTGCTTTTGTTATGTGGCTATAAAGAGAAAGGCCCATGGTTATGAAGAATGAATCAAGATAAATTTTGTGTTGGGTTTTGGTTTGTTTGTTTTTTTTTTTTTAAATAAATACTTAAGGTTAGTGCTAGTGCTGGAGAAGTCCTGCTTGCTTTAGAGCTGTAAGAAACTCTGTTAAGCTTTAAAAGGATGCCTGTGCATTCTCTGTGCAACTAAAAGATACTGCTGTGATTGCTGTGCTGGTCTTTTGGTTTAAAAGTAAGATAAAGCATGAGGTGGGGCCGGGGAAGTGGTGTTCATGGACTGCAGGAACCTGTCTCCCAACAGTGGGATTGTGGTGTTCCCCAATGCCAGGGAAGTTGTGTGAAGTTGAAGGTAGGAGTAGTGGCAGATGTGCTGACTGAAGAGCCTCATCAGGAGATGAGGAGCTGAAATATAGATAGAAGGTAAAGTCACGTATGATGTTTGTGATGAACATGATAAAAACTTGCTGAGGAGCAGCTTGGATTACAAAGAACTTTTTGCCTCTTTCATGTCTCGTGATAATTAAGTATTCCATTTTTATTGCTTAATTAGAACCCCGTTTGAAACAAGCTGAATAACCGATGAAATATGAGATTAAGCATCAGCAAATCTCTTGTGGTCGGAGACGTGCCCAGGGTGAAATCCAAAACAGTTTTGTAAAATTTGTATTTGAAACAAAGCAAAAATAGTTATTATCAGAAACAGAAGGCAGATTCTCAGAGTGCAAATGCAGATGGAATTAATTTTTAGTGTTATGCTGAACTGAAAAAAATGTAGAATTAAATATCCCCTTTAATGGGGTTGCTATATCATCACTGCAAGTTTTTAAAAAATGCATCTTTAACCAGATAAGGAGATGCTATCAGGCACTTTTAATTTTAATTAAGGTTTAACCTATTGGAGGAATATATATTTAAAGAATTAATTAAAATGCTGTTCACTGTATAAGAGATTTCAGTATAGGAAATTACTTAATTGCGGTATCATAGGGGATCTGTGCTTTGCAAGCTGTTTTGTGATGCTAAAAAAGCATCTTCGTGTGGATGATCAGGATCTCTGGGGAGACCCAGATGATGATGATGGCCTTCTTTTGAGTTTAGTTTGATTAAAAGTAGTTGCTGGTCTTGCTGCATCTTTTTCTGTTAAACTGTATTATTCCGGTTTCTGTTTTTCTTCAGGGTGGGCGGCTGGCACAAATGCTCAAAATACCTGAGATAATTGGGCATAATTTGATTGCATCATGGTAATCTTGTATCGTTCAAGAAGGGTTTTTAAGGTGGTTAAAATACCTTTAAAATCTGAAGCCCTTCACTACTGTCATTCTTGATAACCTTGTATTGCTGCATGTTCATTTTTTTCGTTCTGCTGAACATATGAAGTTACTGCTGGAGTTGCTTAAGGATCAAAGAATTCCTTATTTAATATTTTTATTAGCAGCCTTTACAGAAGAATTAGAAGCATGCTAAATAAATTTGCCAACTCCAAAGATGAGACACGTTGGCAAGGCGGGGGAGGACTGGATTATTATGTGAGAAGAACCACTTTCCTCTGCCGTTAATTGGTTTTGGGAGAATGTCATGTGCTTAAGGACGGATGATATTAATTTCTTCTGTAAGCTTGGCCTCATCATTTGGGAGCAGCAAAGAATGAAGGTGTCCTGCTTGTACTTAGGAGGATGAGTTTAAACAGCCACAGGTCAAGGAAGGGTAATTAGGATGCTGGTGGAAGTATTGGCCAGCCTGTTTACAAGTAGCCTGGAAAAACAAAACATGAAAGTAGGTAGAGTTGCTCTTTTTTCTAGGAAGGAAAAAAAACCCCAACCAAAAGCGTAGTTATTTAAGCTATGGGATGGTTTTAGGATCAGGCATTAGGTGTAAGTATGGAATCCACTTAGGCTGGCAGGCAGGTTATTGCTCACCCCTTGTTTGGTGCTTCCCCATGGGCAAAGCCCAATGCCTTGAGCATTAACTAATCTTGGCAAACCCCAAGGTCAAGTGTTGGAATTAACTCTCTACAGAGCACATTGTTTGGGGAGCTCACTTTAAGTGATTTCTTTGAAAAGAAAGAACAAAGCTTTTGGAGAAGTATTTATTAAAGAGCAAATGTAATGCACAGACAGCCCTGTCTTCCTTAAGGATTCGCTGCTGCTCTTGGTGGTTGCGTGGACGTGCTAGACTTCTTCTGACACCTCTGAGTAGGTGCCAGTCTGTCAGATTATCTCAACTAAAATAAACCTTTCTCCCACTCCCTGCCTGCTATCAGCCCTTTGAGAGAGAATTACTTTTTAAAATGTACTCGTGTTCACTGGGCTTTTATTCTGCAGTTTTAAACTAGTTTTTAAATGAGCAGAGAGAAGGTGAAAAATGTTGGCCACTTTTAATACTGTCATTTAATGATCTCATCCTTTGAGTCACTGTTTGTGGAGGGATGGCTTATCTTGAGCCTTTCTTTCCTTTCCTTGCCTGTTTTTCCTTAAGAGTGTCTCCTATTGTGTTAAGCCAATAACCCTTTTTATATAGGTCAGCGTTTAGTATTAATGAGCTTTTATACCGTGGTTATAAATGTCACACACGTTTCTTAAAGTAGGAGTGCGGAATAGAAAATACTGCCTGGATTTGTTCTTTTCTTTCCAACAGTAGCTGTGTGAGACAGTTGATCTTCTGACAGGAAAAAAAAAAAAAATTGCTTTGATTAATCAGAGCCTTTTGGCTTTTATCATTTAAAATGCAATCCCAAAGACCAAATGTTACCGTGTTTGCCTTCAAAAGCACCTGCTTTAGGAAAATTTTTAAAAAAATTAAGTTAATGTGAGGTATGCAAGTGAATTTTACACGGAAAACTGCAAGTAAAAGTAGCAAGTTTTTATTTGTTTTGTGAACCCTCATTGTGTTCAGATGTGCATGGCTGTGATGACCCTCTACTTGCAGTGAAGCAACGTGGGGTTTGGCACATCCTCAAGAGGCTGCAGAATTAGCGGCGATAGAGACAAATGTGGCAGGCTTCGCTTACACCAGGAGTGGCTGCTACGTTTGGCTCTGTGTAATGTGTCTGCCTCTGTATGGATGGCATGTTGTAAGAACACTGTGTAGCATAGACCAGAAAAAAGATATACAAGCAGTTTGGAGAAGTGAGTTGGTAGTGGCTCTCCAGGGCTCTCTCTCCTGCCTTCTTTAGTGTCTGGATTGCAGAGCACTCCAGTAATGTCACCATCCAGAGTTTCTACTGTTTCATTTCCTCCAGCAGCAACCACTCCAGCACAATGTTTCTCCTGGTAAGATGAGGAAGCCCTAGTGCTGTCACTTCCACTTAGTTTCCAGCCACAGCTATCTTAGCAAACAAAGGGTTGAACGTCTGCAATGTTGCTGTAGTGAATGGTGCTATAATGCTGCAAACAGAGAAATGGGGAAGCTGAACACGCTTGAAAGTAGCCTAATAAATTAGTATTGTAATTTGATCAGTCTTTAGTTTTGAATTTTGGCTATTTAGCAAAAATTGCTTGGAAGAGCTATTAATTTTACCCTAAAAACAATGATGCTGTATAGAGAAAAATATCTGACCATATGTTTCTATCTTTATTTTAAAGGACATTGACTGATGAGATTTATTTTAAAGGGGAAAATAACTTACCATTATAGATTCCACTTTCTAATAAAATGGAGAAGAGATGGATTTACAGCCCCTTGCGCTACAGCTGTATGTAATACATGATTTTGAGAGTTCAGGGTAAGTGGCATCTGAAGAGCTTTCTTGAATGGAAAGCAAATACCATGTTTTGCGATGTTACACAGCTGATCTGATATGTACTTGCATGGGTTTCGGTGTTTTATAGCTATTTTCTTGCCTGCTTAGTACCTTTTACATTCCTCTGTCATACTGTGCTGATTCCTTCTATTGCTGCTACCATGGAGCTAAGAATTAACTGTCAAGTTGTAAGTTGTCTTCCAAGCTCATTACAAGAACTGTTAAAAATCATTAGTGAAGAAAGAATATTACAACAAGACCTTATAAAGTGTATATATATTTTATAAATATTTTTCTGGAAACGGAATATTTCCAGGTTTTTAAAATCCAGGTGGAACATGAAAGTTGGTAACTATGGTGGACAGGAGTGTTGTTTTGGTGTGTGGCTTGGTGTGTGGTTTGTGGTGGGTTTGTTGTGTTGGTTTTTTGGTTTTTTTTTGGTTGGTGTTGGGTTGGGGTTTTTTTTTTGGTTGGTGTTGGGTTGGGGTTTTTTTTGGTTGGTGTTGGGTTGGGGTTTTTTTTGGTTGGTGTTGGTTTTTCATTTGTTTAACTTCCTGCTAGTTTTATTGTGATGTAAAACACCTGCAATTTTTATCATTGCCTTTCTCCATGTAGGGCATGTTTTATTTTCTAGACAGGTACAATGGTTACTCCTGCAAAAACATCTATCTAGCAACAAACCCAACAGCACTTTCCAGTGTTCCAGGAACTTGCATCATCAGCATATTATCATGTATTATAGTTATTAATTAGTGAGTCATTCTTTTGCCATTAGAGCAGTAGTCAAATCTGGGTTAGGCCCCAGAAGAATAGGAGTTTAAAGGTCTCATAAAACTTCCTAGTGCCTGCATATCAATTGGCTACCTCCTTGTTGTGCTTCAATGCCTCGGGTAAATGCTGGTGGTTTTTTATGTGCTCTGAGTCCTGTGCTGAGGTTGCTCCTCTGCGGGCTTGTGGTGCTGCTGTCATCTTTGGAAAGAGAAAGATGCTTCAGGTTGTAGGAGTTGAGTTTTCTACCTTGGCAGTGTTTGAAAATCATTGGAGGAGCTGAGCAACACTCCTTTCCTTCCTGCTCTCTGCTGTTGAGCCTGTGGTCCTTTAGTATAGCACTAACCTGCTCAGCCAAATGGTAAACGTCACAGAGATATCTTCATGTTTGTTTGGGTTTTTTTTTGTGTGAGGTGAAGCAAATGTCAGTAATTCCTCATCTGATCACAAACAATAAATTTAATGTAGCTTTTAGTCATACTTATTCCATATCCACTTTCTTGTTTTCAGGACATAAGTGACACTAATTTGCACTTGCACAGTTCTTCTATCTTGATTACTGAGCAGGCTGGATGATGTGAAGATTACTGATGACGTTTTGAAAGACCAGTCGCTTGCCAGTGTCTTTAAAATTCTCTTCTTTTTTCCCTTGTCTGATCAAGCCCCAGGGTGAGACATCAGAGGCAGCTTCCTACAAATGCAAAAGCAGTAGAAAACATGATCCCTGGCTTGTTCATCAAAGTTCATACTCATTTTCTTTGCACAGGAAGCAGTGTGTCTGTTGACCAGACCTAGCACAGGTAACAGCACCTGCTGCAACTGCTTCTGGACAGGGGAAAAATTCTTTCCCCTCTTCATACTGGCATTTGAGCAGGCTGTGAGATGTGAACAAATGCCTTGGCAAGTCTTCAGTGCCCACTGCCACCTGGTGTGGTTATTTCCTTATCTTCAGGAATGCTGCTTCATTCCAGGGAAAGCTCAAGCATGTCCTAGATGGGTTCATTGGTTGGTGGTGATGGACCTGAGCCTACCTATACATATATATATATGTGAGGTACTTCTGGTTTAAAACATTTTCTTATTTATTGTTTTTAAGCACCAGTTTATGGCAGTGGTGTAGAGATTTCTATGAATGACTGTGACAGACTACGCATTTTATTCACGGATTTGCTTGCAAACTTTAGAAAGAGGTCAGTGACGTGGGGATTTGACCTAATATATTGCTACAACTACTGAGAAAAACACAGTAAGAACTATTTTTTAAGAGCTAGATTTATTTTGCTTCTCTTGAAAGTGCTTTGCCACTGTAATATTTGCATCAACCAATTGCTGCTCAAGTTTTGCATAATCCAAGCCAGCCTTTTAATACTTCACTAGTATCCTTTCAACCCGCTGAAAGCATTTTAATTGATTTGGAGGGATTATACTGAAGGATAAAGTTAGTCGTTACTAGCAGGAGGAGAACAATAGGAAATCTTTGAAAATTTTTTTTAATTTTTTAAGTAAAACAGCAGTATTTAATGTGTCAGTGAGTGCTTTCAGTAGTATTGGGTAATCTGTGGAGGAAAAATAAACTACCTGTCAAAAATGTGCTGATTACGGCACCTTGCCCAGAGCTAAATTCATTGTAATAAAACCTCCTGGACCGGAACGGGGTGCTGTTCACGCCATTCGTCTCCTGAGTTGTTTTTGCAGCATGTAAACCCAAAGCCAACAGCTGTCAGGTCACAAATGGATGAAGAGCCATGTCATGAGGCACCGCTGAGCTACGGGGCTCCCGTCCTTTGGAGGTAGTGTCAGCCAGGCCCTGGCAACAGTGGCTGGAGCCTGGAGGAGCTGAAAGTGGGGGATTAGAAGAGCTTACATCCTTTGACTTTGTACCGGATCACTGGATTGAAATCACTTTGATAGGTGCTTTTTGAGGATTTTGCAGTGTTGGTTGTTTTTTGATTGTTTGGGGGTTGTTTTGAAGTCTCTGGAACTATATGCTGTGTTGCTTGCCCTCTAGTTTTGCAGAAACATTAGCATCCAGTTTAAAGTGGACATTAAGACAATCAAGTCTATACTTACTGTATCAGCGGGGTGCTCCTTCATGGGACACAGAGTATCACCTTCAAATCGGCTTCAAAGACAGACTCCCTTTTACTCCCTTCCCCTCCCTATGCAATGTGATGCGGTTGCTTTGGGAAGTAGATGCATTTCTTGCATGAGCAGTTCCGTAGGTCTTTTTGTCAATATAGCTGGGTTTATGAAAGTTTAGGCTATAAGTAAAACAAGGAACCTACCTGCAGCATATTGTAGGACACGGTTTTATTTTTCCTAATTAGCATCCTAGCGTAATGTCTCTCCTTCCTTTCCCTCTCCCATCTCCAATATCCAAAAAACTAAACTGACAAAACATTTCTTGTGCTTTTATTATTTAATGACTAAAATGATCCAAGCATTAACAAAGTCTGTTGATAACATGGGGGCAAATGGGAAGGTGTTGATGAACGGTGCTGTGCAAACTTCCGTTTACTGCTATGCAGAATATGTTTTGAAAAATATTGGAGGTGCAAGGCCTTAATTAAAATGTGTTCAATGATAGCTAGCACTGGGTATGAATTCAGATAGGCCAAACCTTTAAAACTTATTTTACAGGTAAAAAACGGTGTAACATCAAGTCATCCATGCTTGAAAACTGTCTTGGTGGTTTGTTGTTTGTTTTGTTTTGTTCTTGGAGGAGGAGTTATTTTTTTAAAGCATATTGTAGTATAGTAATAGATTTCAGAGGTTGGGAGAATTTTTTTTGGCCAGAACCAGTCCCAGTTACTGTTGTTAGGATGCCTCTGGCTCCTCTTAACACCTCTGTCTGCACCCAAGTCCCTTGGCCAGCAGATAAAAAGACCTGAGCGCTCCCTGACACAGATAAGCAATGATAAACCAGGTACTTATTCTGATTTTCAGTACAGTAGAAATGTTACTTTGTGGTGTTGCATCTCTCTCTCCCAAAATTCCCATTATTAACCTTGTTTATTTGGACTTCCTAAGTTCAGATATTGGTCAGAAGATACCAGTGTTGAGAGCAGGTTCTTTAGGAATGTATGATTCTTTTCTTTTTGTTTTTTTTTTTTTTTGTACCCCTTAACATTATGTATTTGTAAGCTCAGTTAATAGCAGAGATTTCCAGGGTAAATATTTTGTGGTATGTCAACCTTGGATTTAATTGCAAATGCTTTCACTATTCCACTATGTATCAACAAATACAATTAGAAATGAAGAGGTTTTTACATGCAAATTGGTCATGTTTACAGAACAAACTCTCTCAATGAGCTAAAAAGAGAAGAAAGAAAAAAGAATAGAAAAAAGAACTTAGAGGTAGTTATGGTTCTGCTACTGCTCAACCTTCTTGACCCTTCAAGGTATGGACAGCAATTTTCCTGTAGTCAAAAGCAGCAAGATAGTAACTCCAGAGGTCTGAGACAGCCATAGCTGAGCTGTTTGTCCTACATACAATTCCATTGCTGTCATCACTGCCTTTTGTCTTTTATCTGAGGAAACTGCAGGTCAGCAATTTAGCTCCCATAGCGGTATTCTCCTGTACCTGACTTTTCACTTCATTTGGCCGCTAAGTGCCAAGTTTCATCAACCAAAATAACTTCCAAGATCTGGGAGTACTGTGGGGGTTTTTCTTCATTTTTATTTTGATATGCTATATGTCATTTCCATATCAGGGAGAAGTTGAAAAATTTTTAGTGGATGAAGTAGGTAACATGCCATGAAGGAGTTCTTAAGAGTAAAATAATTGCTTTCAAGACGTCAGGCACGGAGGTTCTGCCTTATCGGCTAATGCCCTAAAATTATGTTTACTCAGTGGGTTAGCACTTTCCCTGTGTATGGCTTTCTAGCTGTTAATGAGCTCATGTTCCTTATGGGTAGGAACGTATTCTGTCAGATTCCTAAGTAAGCATCCTCAACATCTCTTGTGAAGGTTATGGAAATCAGGTAAACAAATGATTCTGTAGTTGTCCACGTTCTTGTGGTGGTGTTCAAACTGTGTAGAAAATTAAAGTAGATTTTCTAGCTTTCCTATTGAAGGAGCGTAGCACAAACAACTTCTGTTTCTGATCTAAGCTACTACTGTAGTTTAAATAGGGGATGAACATAAAATAAATCCTGCATCCTTTTGGATTTTGTCTATACAGGCTCAGGTCTTGCATGTACTTCTGGAGTACAAGTTACAATGTGACTTCCTAAATCCTCTTTTTTGTCAAGAATGTCAGCGTTCCTGGCTAGAAGGGCTCACTTTTTTAAAAAAGTAATTTTTATTTACTTTACCAGGGGATTAATGGAAAAACAACACTTAAGGAAGCCAAATTAACTTCACACATACTGAGCCTAAAATGCTCTGTAAGGTAGGATGCTTTATCTTACTCTTTAATTACACTTACACTTTATCTTACTCTGAGTTGCTAGTGCGTGTTCCAGTAGCTTAGAAGTGAAGTTAATGTAACAGGCTCAGAATTGGACTAAGCCTTGGGTTTGATGTTGGCTGCTATGTATTAGCCAGCCTTAAAGATTTCTGCTTCTTCTCCATAACCACATATGTAAATAAAACTGCTTATATGCATCTCAAAATTAACTGAAGTCACAAATTTTGAATAGGATCTTAGAGTGATGGAAAATTAACTCATTGCCCTAGTGCAATTTTGTAATAAAAGCAAGACTTCAAGTCAAGATCCTGAAGTGTGTCATTGTGAGGAGAGATGGGACAAGAAAGCCTCCGGGGAGCTCTTTTACCCCACCAGCACCTGCCTTAAATATCTGTTATGTGGGATGGGCACTTGCTTAAAATTGTCAACCAATTCACTTTTGTATCTAATAAAACTGGAAAGAGTAGTAGTTAAGTAATTTATGCCTCTTAATTAAAAACAAACATACCAACCAAAAAAGCCCCAAACCAACCAACAAACCACCACATAACCCCCCAAACTAAACAAAATGAGTCCCCACACCCAGAAAACATCCTTTTTTTAATGCAGAAATCCTGTTGTTTAGTAGGCATTTATCAGGGACTCAGACCACTGGAGGAAATCAGTGTTACATAAATCCAATGTATGTTTCTGATCTGAACAATTTAAGTCATTTTGCATAAATTTTAGAAGTTATATGCATAATTCCAGCCTTCTGTAAATGATGTTCCCAGAATTAAAGAACATCACACAGTCCCTTGATTTTGAACAATTAAATGTTCTATGGCTGCTCTGCCTATATATAGATATTCCTTAAGCTTGGCAAAGGGCCAGGAGCATGTGCTGGCATTTGGCTAGGGTCTTCTCCCTTTTTCTGATTATTTAGGATGCCTGCTCAGGGCAAGAGTATCAGCCTATATGAATACTATCAGCCAGCTTAAAAAGTCCAATTATTTCATTAGCCCTGCTAAGACACTTCTATAACTTACGTATGGGTGCTCTTGCTAAGCTTAGAAGGTCCAGCTTCAGATGTAGCTCATGTAGTTGGTCACTAGTCTTCATTGAGGTGTTTTATACCATGACTCCACAATATTTTAAACCTAATAATACACAAAGGGGCTCTAAAAAGCAATTGGAGTTGGGCAATATACTTGTGCAGCCATGGCCTGCAGCTCTCAGGTGTAGGACATTTCTGATATCCATGCACAATGGACATTTGCCTGGTTTCCAAAATGTGCACTGTGCACCTTTGCCTTAGACCATTAATAATCCAGAGGATGGTTATTTCCTTTTTTGGTGAAGTGTTTTGGTTTCTCCTTAGGGCAGGAATGTTTTCTAGCCATCATAGACTATCATAAAATGAGTATCTTGCTTGATCTCTTGTGCTTATCAAACAGGTGATGCTTGTTTTGAGCTAGAAGCTCTGTCACCGTTTTAGTGAGATCCTTGTACTTTGTGTGCGTTTTATCTAGAAGGTGTTTTTGAGAGGAACGGGAAATGGTGTGATGACATAACTAGTAAAATCAAACATGCATGTTGACTAAAAGAAAAACTTCTAAAGCAACTGTGTCCAAAACTTGATACCTGTGTCATGGTTGTACCTTCAAGAGTGTTTGAAAGGGCTCTGATTTCATTGCAGGGGTGGGGCTCCTACTCAATCACCTCCAAAACTAAAGAAATTTGCAAAGGGGGGTGGAAAATTGTAAAATTTTCATGTCTGAATTCAGTCACTGGGATTTTTCTTTCTGGCTAAACCACTCTGGGCTAGTTTGGAAGAAGAAACTCAACAGTTAATGGAGTAACTTTATGCTTTGTGAAAAGAAACTTCACTGGTGGCAAGTGCTGGCTTGTGGCTTGAAACTATTGTTGTTCTGATATCAGTGAATAAACAGTCAATTACACAAAGATCGGTCCCAAGGTGATGATGAAACAATATATGGATTTGGAAGCAAGGTGAAGGTGTTTTGAAAGCAGAGGGTATCTGTGCAAATTATAGTTCCATCCAAAACTACCACAAACAAATATGGTTTGGATAAATCCAGGAAGCACGGGCTATCTGCCAGCTCACGTTTCAAGATCTTATCCAACTTCAGCTGCAGCTGAATATGCAAAATTGCATCCTCGTAACTTAGAGAAGTCGATGTATGTGCTTTAGTGCATTATGTCATCAGTAAAGTATTTTAATAGCAAATAAGGCTTTATTTTGCTCTTGCTTTATTGCATTGGCTGCTCTACATTCAATATGTACAGCACTGGCACAACATAGCTTGCATGCTAATGCATTAACAGAAGAAATGGTAACTGTGTTCTAAGACCATAATACTTTGAATCTTAAAGCCTGGAGAGGGGGAAAAAAACCCAAAATGCCCAAAAAAACACACAAATGTGGCATTTCATGCTGTTGTACAAAGCTAGCAAGTAATAGGTGATAAATCAGATGTAATTCTGAAAGGTACCGAGATGAGACAAAATTAATATAGTTTCCAAAGTAACAGCTTTTTTTTGGAGTCAGCTTTCAGGTTAAAACAGAACTGTGAGTAATTCAGGATAGTGATATAAATAATAATATTAAAAAAAAAAATAAAGAATGCAAGATATATTTGGATTAGTATTTTAATCTGGAGGATGCCAATTAAATTAACTCTGCACACAGGTTTAGGCAATGCTGAAAAAAGCCTCCACTCCTTGCTCCACAACCAAGTATTGAACAGTATCCTGAAATAACATGGAATTAGAAAATTGAGATAAATTTAATGTGGATTAATGGCATTTTGTTAAGTGTGTTGAGTAAACTGCTAAATGTAGTAATCCGATTTGCCTACGTATGTGACTGTCTAATAGAAGGGATTTATGCATAGTGCTAGAGAGTGTTTCATGCTATAACTGCAGCCCTGTGGTGAGTAGAGGAGTCTTGAAGAGACAAGTGTGACTTGGAGCGGAACAGGAATTTGTATAAATAGCTAAAAAAGTAAAATATGGAGTTTAGTTTGAAATCAGTCTTTCGTTTGCCAAATTAATATTATGCATGTTGCATAAAAATTCCTGTAGAACTTAAGGAAGATCGTGTATGCATGTGTCATCTTTTCCATTGACATCAGCTGTGGTAGGACACCAGTTCTACCTGCAAACCTCGCCTGGTTCTCTGTGGACAGAATCACTTGTCTGGATTTTCATGTTTTTTTTCTGATAATGAACCAGGAACAACTGGGACAACTTGTTGATGAAGTTGCTTTGGATTTGCATACTAGTGCCTCACACGCAGCACGTAAACTTCACTTCAAAAGTCCTTGTACTTAAGATCCACATGCAGTTATCTCCTCCTCAGATGGCAATGCTATTGTAGCCTGTATGACCTTTGCATGGCATCATCCGAGATGCGCAGTAGGTGGAACATACCATCATCAAAGAGGCATAGGAGAGTACTCATCAACTGTTCTTTTACCCTTTCAACAACATGAATTTGGAGTCAACTAGGACAGAGGTGTTCATGTGAATAGCTTGAAAATCCAGCAAAACCTAATTTTGTCATCAGGGAGCTGATTGCCAGTAAGGCAGCTGGTAAATGTATCTCTGATAAAAGGGATCCCTAATATGCTAGCTTAGATGAAAACCAGGTCTGTCTTCTCCATCTGTGTTGGTTTTCCTTTCATGCTTACTGCTTGGGAAGCCTTGTGCACAAGATCATAATGAGGCTTCATGTGCATAGTCTTGTTTAGTGCATTAGCACATAGTTATTTAGCAAAACAGGGCCCTTTCTCTTTGAGCATCGTGGATCCAACCAATGCTAGAAGTGATGTCTGCAAGGCCAGTAGGGAAGCACAATCCCGCTCAGTCTGGGACTCCTCCCTCCACTGCTCAAGAACTGCAGGAGGCACTTTTTTTGAAGGGGAGGTGAAGGAAGCAGTACCGTGGCCCAGGGGATTTGGAGAGGAACTTCCCTGGGCACATCTGGAAAATAAGGGTGAAAAGAATTGCATGTTAACGGGAAGTTTTAGGTCTGCACAATTAGACAGATTCTTGGCAGAACTGTTTGCAGGCTGACTGCTGAAAACCATTAGTCTTGGTGCTTGTTGATGCTTTTTCTTCCATCTTTAACTGCTCTGAGGAGAGTGGACAGGCCAAGCACTACTAAAATGCTCTTCAAATTGAATTGTGTTTGGTATACGTTCTTTCTTGTCTGAGTTATTGTCCAAAATATTAAGTATTTTTATTTGCTGTTCCTGTTGAAAAAAAATCATCTCAAAGGGTCGTAACTCCATGACTTCCCACCCTTTCATTTTTCACACAAATTTCAAAGTTGTGAAAACGTGTTTTCCAAGTAATTAATAATAAAGAAACCCAGCCAGTGGAATTCTGTCAAGTTGAACAAAGAAAAAGGTGAAAATCATGACCCGAAAAGCATTAGCTTCTGAGTGGGCTTCCTATCAGTACACTGCAGAGGTGCAGTTATTTTGAACTAATTTTTCAGTTTTATTCATCAATAAGACGAATATTTTTCATAATTAAGTTATGTATGAAAAAGTGGGTATTTTATTATTTCCCCCCTCACCCCCCTTTTTTAAGTTTTTGAAAGCTTGATACATGTAGTGTTGGATCAAGGCACACACAAGACTGTCCAGAGGGTGTACAAAGCACTTTGGTTTTCAGTTGAAGAAACAAATTATTATGGCAACAAAGAGTGGCTTGGGGTTTAAACACGAAATAGCTGATAGTTCAGTAGGAAGGCAGAAAGAAACATGTTACCTTACAGATTTTTGTCAAGAAATTTCTGAAACTGTGACAGTAATGGGCAGTATACTGAAGACATACCTGTTTACTGGTTGAGAATACACTTTAAAAGAGCTGCATTCCCCAATCGTCTGCTTACCTTTGTCACAAAAGTTTTTGAGACCTTGCTTATATTGTCGGTTTGGGGTTGTCTTTTTTTTTTTTTGTCCTGCTCTTTGTTTTCTTACAAAACTGCACTTTCAGCCTTTTTTCTGTTCAAATCATTTTCTAAGAGTTGTATCTGTCCTCCTGCCCCTGCTTCCCAAAAATGCCTGTGACCATCTGTGGTTGTGTTCTCTCTAATAAGCAGACCACTGGCTTTGATAACCAGAATCTATCCCTACCCCCTTGGTTTGTAGAACCTAGCATGTGGGTTGTTTGGTTTTGGTTTTTTGTTTTTCTTAACTTTATTATTAGAAAACAGATTATGCTTTCTTGCAGGGATCAATTTTCTTTTTTTTCATACATGTCAAAAGCTTCAGTCTTATGCATTGTCATTGATTTGATTATTGTCTTTTAAATTGGATTTCACCATTGTTGAATGGATATATCCAGACAGCTGATATTGCCCATTACTACACGCATTTCTGTTTATTGAATATTGTTGTGGTTTACAGATTTAATAGACCCAACATTGGAAGTTCTATGAGTTTTTTTTTTTTTGCAACCAGTTCTTGATCTTCCTGATTTGCCAGGTTCAACATTATTTTATTGATACCAAAGTGAAAAATGGCCTGTGCTTACACTTACAAGGATCTCAGATGAATGTTCTGACTGCTCAACACGGCAAGAAAATTCACTTTCACAGTCAACAAGTCATCTTACTCAGTAGAACACAAAAGTTAAATGGTCTGTAACTTCAATATTAGCAAGGAAAAATACAGTACAAATTACTAAAAAATACTAAAATATAGAATTGTGGTCAGGTATCCCCACTACATTAATCGCAGCAGTAGCCTGAAATTTGAAACTTTTAATAAAAAGTTCTTAAATATAAATTATATGGCAAATGTACAGTACATTGCTTTGTCAGTCTTTCAATCCAGTGTTTTGCAGTAGAACAGCAACTGTTAAGTCAGTCTTTTCTCGTTTTCTTTAAAAAACAAAACCAAACCAAAATACTCAACAAAACCCAAACCAGTCTTTGATGTCCTTCAGTATCATGAGTGCGAATGATCTGAATCTGGAATACCACTGTCTCTGTAGCTCCTGTTACTACTGCTTTCACTGTGGCTGTTCTTGTACAGATTCACGCCATTAGGTGGGAAAATGGTGTGTATTACAAATTCCTCCTTGGACACTTGGTCATTAGTTATTGGTATCATCTGGAAAGAAGTCTCCCTGATTTCTAGGATGGAGTTATCCTTCTTGGTTCCTGCTTCAGCATAGTCATCTTTTCTCCGACGTCCCTTGCTGTAGGTGCAGTTCCGGGAGAAGAGGGACCCGTTTCTGTGGACGTACCAGCACACCAGGGCCAGCAGCGCTATGGCCACCAGCGCCACTGCGCCGCCAATGATGGCGGCCAAGGGCAAGCTGGAGTTCTTGTAAGGTTCTTTTTCCTGCTCCCGATTGAGGGTTGTGGTGGGGTTGTACATCTTAAGAGGTGCTGTCTCGGTCTCAATGCATTCGGGTGTTTCGTCGGAGAGATAGATGTTGCTGGTTTCCATGGGAACCATGCATACACGGTATGGTGATTCTGGTTCAAGAGCTGTAAGCAAGTAGTCGTTTCTGTCACCTGTAACTATCGTTTCAGTTATAGATCCAAAGGCAGGGCTGTGACCCATCTTGAGCCAGCTCAGTCTTAAAGCAGTCATAGGTAGTGCAACTTTCCAGGAGATGTGAATAGTCTCCGTGCTTACGGATTTCACAAATATTGTAATGATTTTGCGTACCGGGCTTGCTGTGGTTCTGTAGTTTTTATTTAGGTTGGGAGTCTTGATGTCTGGCTGTTTGGTCACAGAAACTGGCCAGCGTCCCTGGGCCGGATATAACGTGTTTGGTACCGCAGTAGTGATTTGGATCGTGCTTATCATGCCATCATCCTTACAATCAAATAGTTCCGTGTTGAGGTCTTTGATAGCCATTCCACGTACTTTTTCTGGTGCTTGACACATCAGTCCACGTACATTAACTTTTAAAGGCAATGACTGTAACCAGTCGCGTACCCATTTCATTTTGCACCCGCAGTGCCAAGGGTTGTTACGAAGAAAAAGTTGAGTTATGTTGTCCAGGTCGTCAAAGACACCCTGAGGTAAGTTACTAATATTGTTATTGGACATATCTAGTCGATACAACTGCCTTAAGTAAGAGAAAGCATTGGGTGGTACACGGTTGATGTGGTTCTCTTGAAGATAAAGCTTTCTTAGGTTTGTTCCGGGCAAATTTACCGGTGCAGCTGTAAGCGAGTTGCGGACCAATGACAGTTCTGTAAGATTGACTAGATTTGTGAAGACTTTGTCTCCTAATCCATGGTTATTTAGAAGATTTCCATCTAAAACAAGGCGTTTTAGATTTGTAAGGTCTTGAAGGGACAGCTCTGAAATTGTGGAAATACGATTATCATCCAAGCGTAGCTCTTCTATCGTTTTAGGCAAACCCCAGGGAATGGTGCTAAGGTGATTTCGAGAGAGAAAAAGAAGTCTGAGATAGATGTTGTCCCGAAAAGCTCCATCCTCAATGCTAACAGCAGAAACAGAATTATCATCCAAATGCAGTTCTTCCAGATAAGGAATTTGTGAAAGTGAATCATAAGTAATGGTCCTTATATTATTCTCCTGCAAATGTAGTTCCTTAACGTACTTAGGGAGGTTAGTGGGAAATTCATCTAGGCTGTTGTGGTATAAATATATTCTTTCCACCCTAAGCAAGTTCTTCAATTCTGAAGGAATCCCAGCATTATTTATTTGATTGTTCTGAAGGAAGAGGGTAGTAGCATCCTCTGGGATTCCTGTAGGAATAGACGTCAAATCGCGATCATTACAATATATGAAACCCACATCACAGCGACATACTGAAGGGCATGGTTTGGCACTAACAGAGTAAGGTGCCATGTCAAGTAACAGCCCTATTTTAGTCCAAACTAGGAAGATGCTCCAGGTTACACTAATCATGGTCAGGAATGATGAGATTTGTATACAGTTCTGATCTTCAACAATCTAAAAAAACCAAACAAACAAAATTATCCAGATCATCAGTGAAGAAACTGCAAAGAAAATTCAACTTCAGCATTACAGAAGACATCTGAAACATGCGTATGTAATTTAACATTCAAGTTCATAGACACATTTCACTTTCTGTTCCTTGCATCAAGACTTGTACTGCTTCTTGTACTAATTCACTTAAGTTAATCCGTTATTCTGTGTAGTAACTGAAAATAATACAATCAGCTGTGTCTGATCTGCGAATTCTTTTGCTTAAGCAAGAAGGCTCTTTCTAAGGGTGCCTTCACTTTTCACATGTAGAGACAGTCTTTGTTCGCAGATACTAGCTGAGTATGGGGTTGAAGTCACACCAGAGTTCAAGTAAATCATTCTCTATCTGAAAGATAAGTAGTAATTCCTAAGCCAGCTAACTACCCAAGGAGCCCTTAAGTAAAATGCCTGCCAAACCCAAATATCTAGTGGTTGCTATTTTGGAGGTTCAAAAAAAGCCCTAATGGCAAAGCATAAAATATAAGCAAAAGAAGGGTGAGCTAAAGACTTTTTTTCCAAGGTTTTCAGAGTGTTCAATATGTTGTGCATCTTACAGATACTGCAGACTACTTTTCTCTTGTTTTGAGCTGGAATGTTTAGAAAGGTGAATGTTAACAATTGGTAGGTAGCGAGCAACCTGACATAGCTGGTAGAGCTGGCGCTTTCTAGTTGACTGGATGGAATATTTCATGACATGGCTTAATTTCACATTTAAGTATTTGTCACTCTCAAAAATCTTTGTACTAAGTAGACTAATAAGAGACTATTTGTAAGGTTTAACCACATTTTCCCATTTTATTAGTTCAAATTGTGCAAGGTAGGATAATATAAATTAACTCTTGAGACTAAAATTGTACTTTGCATTGGTAGTGTGTATATTGAGCTCAGGTAATTAGCATTTTTATAGCTTTTAAGACAACATAATTCAATTACCATTGTAATTAGGGTTGTGAGAACTTCAGCAAGATGACCTATGCATTAAGCAGTGTCATGACCTTTTCTCTTGTGGATTCATATATTAATTGAACTTTATTCTCTAAGGCACAAAAAGGAAAATAAATTAATATTGATCCTACCGTATTTAAAGGTATGAGTAAATTTTGTGCTTGAGGATATCCAGTAAAGGAGTGTCTTTCTCATGAGTCACTCTTACACTTTACTCCATGGAGCTGGGTTTTTTTTTCCCTCAACAGTGTTTACTCAGATGGTCCTTCTCAGTGATGTGTGTTTCCTGGCATGGTACTCAATGAGCATTCCAACCAAGATTTATCATGGTACATAAGCACACCAGGCTGGGGTGTAGAAAAGCTTCAGCTGCCCTCTATTTTTGTCCTCATGTAAAGTCTGTGAATGAAGAGCCTCTTTTGTTTGGTTTAATGCCTTTAGCAGGAATTACTTTCTTTGTAGCTCTTACAAACTCTTCTGTGCAGCGTAGTAGTCGGAGGTGGTAACTTCTGTGCCGTGTGATGGAAACTATTCATTATTCTGGGGCTTGAAGGATGGCAGCCTCTTCAGGAGGTCAGGAACGGGGCTGCTTTTTCCTGTCCAAAATTATCCAAGTATAAACTTTGTACAGTAGCTACATCCTGATACATCCACACCTCTTTGAGAGAACCATGTTCCGACTCTCACTTTTTAACACTTCCAAATTTGTAATGCAGGAAAGAATTCCTCCTGTGCTGCAAGAACACAGGTTACTCTAGCGTAGAAATGTTAAGCAATTCAGATGTTTTTCTTCATTAAAAAACCAAAGCACAAAAATATTTTCTTCCTGGAAAACTCCCCTTTTAAAGCTTTCCTTGAACTCTTAATTTCCTGTGAAAGTGAAAACAGAAAAAAAAAATTGGAATTAATAACAACTGGTGGACACTAGTTATTCAGCGTTGTTGCATCCCCTATATAAATCATGCTATGCTTATTGGCTACCACACATCTTGTTTTCCCAAAATACGGGTATTTCAGGAAAATACAGGGGTCTTGTAAGAAAATATTTTGCTGTTTAGTCTCACGTTACTGCAGTTCTGCTGGAACTGTGTTTTCCTTTCTTTCAGCAGAAAACAGTAATTCTGAGTTGACAGACAGTTACAATGTATTTGTAAATGGTATTTCCCACCTGATGACAAATGCCAGGGAGGTGAAAATGGTTGTTTGCTTTGTGTTCTTGATAAACTGAGGTATATGATGATTCTCTCCTTGATTTTACGTGTAAAGGGAGTTAATTTCCATTCAGTAGGTACTGGTTGAAGGAGGAAACATTTTTGCTAAAATATGAATCTTTTGCATTTGCAACATTCTGAACTGGGGACTACTAAGGCATCTGTATAAACAACTCATTGACAACAGAGGTACATAGGTGGTTTTTGTCCACAAAATGTGCTTGATCTGTGGTCTGAACTTGTAAAGCTGTCACCTTCCACATTTGAATCACTGTTTAGATCAGCATTTTATCTGTTTTTTTCTAATTAAAAAAGCGTCTGTCCCTAGTTCTTGAAGGACTCTAATTATTTGGTGATTTCTTTAACACTATTTTTAACTTGGGCTACTTGTGACACTATTGAGGAAAGCATCCCATGACATAGCAAATACGTCTCAAATACAAGTGGTTAAACCTGAAATGAAAAAATCTGTCGTGTTTACTTGCTTTTCCCTTTCCCGACTGAATGTTGTCCAGAGAACTCGGCCCAATCCTCAGCACTGAAATGCCAGCAAGAAACAGCATGCTGAGTAATTCTTGCTTAGCTGCCTTCCCATGAGCTTAACGAGAGTAGCTTCTGGTCCTTCATAACATATTGGGCCTAAACAGAAAACGTCTCTGCTTTAAAACTACATCTTAGCCATCTGAAGCAGGTCCCTCATGAAGCAGAGCAGTGATATTCCTATAACAACAGGAAATTTGCACAGATAACAAAATTACTGACATAGATACATATTATGCTGCTCTTTTTCATAGAAAAATGTTGGCTATTATAAAAAAGAAGCCCCCTCCCCACTTGAGAGATGGTGTGACTGTCTAGTGATGGAATGGTAAAGCCTCTTCTCTCCTGATGCTGCTAACGTGCTCATCTGAGCTTTATTTTTGCACCTTGTTTTCAGCAGTCGTGTAATGAAAGTAGTAAACTTAAAATGAGACACCCCCTCTATGTCATAAGTATTTTAATGTATGCCTTATTTAAGGCAAAATCTCTATCTGTGTGGCCACGTTTCAGAATATGAGGGAATGTGTGTTGTTTGGTAACTTATGTAATTGGGGTAGATTATGCAATCATTATAAAATGGAATAAAAAAAAAAGCTCCATGTTCTTGCAGTGTCCAGTTTTCTTGGTCTGTATTATTGAAGTGTTTGGGGAAAGAAGTCCAGGCTCTATTCATGAAACTTTCAAAAGAAACAGTTGCTTCATGGGTGTGGAAAAAAAATCTCTTAAGGACCAATGTGAAGTTGTGATAAGAGGATACTTTTTGGAAGTATGTTACAAAGTAGGAATATAAATTTCTGAAATAGAGGTCTTTGAAAGCTACAATAACTTAAGTACTTTTTAAAAAAAAAAAATTAAAAACTTTTAGAGCTGTAAAAAAACATGTCAGTATTAAGCAAAACAGAGGTTCTAGTATGAGTATATTACATATACATATGTACAGGAGAGAAAGTTCACTTGTTTTACCTTTCTAGCCTATAAACTGTTTCCTCTGCTCCATTTGATAGGCGTCTGTTCATTTATTGCTACTATTATAATAGCAGTAATGGGCAGAATTAAAATGAAAGCACTAAAGCTCATTAAGTTGTTGGATTTTTTTTTTCCACATCTCTCAAATTTATATGAAAACAAGAGAGAAAAATGAAAGCAGGTCTCTTTGGAGAAAAGGCCACTGTTTCAAAAATGTGGATTAAGACTATACCCCCCACTCCCTTTTCTAAGAATAGTTTCCTTCAGGTTTTGATTGTTTGATATCTTGCACTTCCCTTTTATATCTCAAGCCATAGCTGAAAACAGTGTTTTTGCATATCAAAGGCTCCAGTGATCTGTCTACAGAGAAGGAGGGAATCCTGCTGCCATGCTCCAACCTTCCCCTTCTTGAGCTGTCTCTAAATATTCCCTGACATCAAGTCATTATAGCTGATCCGGCAGGATGAAAAGAAAAATGACCCCCACTGGCACAGACACTGTGTCCAGGTTTCTGCAACACCAAACTGGGAGGCTTCATGGACACATGGTTTTGAAAGAAGCCATTACTTTTGAACAGAGCAGATTTTAGAAAGTATGTGTTGAAATTCATCTTTATGTGCAAAAATGACTTTTTGTGTGTAACAAAAGTAACGTTGGAGCAACTGAACAGCAGCTTTTTCAGCTTATCTTTCTTCCAAGTTGACTGTTTTCATGAACTTTGCTGAACTGCATGGTTAAATTACTTTTTCTGGGACACTGTGTAAGCAACTGTATTACTGCAGATAGTGGTAATGCGAGAGCCTTGCGCGTGTACTTATCGCTGTGGTACAGCTAAGCGAGGGAATATTTTCTTTTTAAAAGTACAAAGTAATTTGCACTAGACAAGACAAATGTACTGAAGAACAACATTGCATTTGCTACAAGGTACGGAGTCCAGCTGCACTCCTTGTCCTGCAGACAGGTGGTGGCAAAAACCATTTAAAAAAATAGTTTTGGCATTTTTGAAAAAAGGGGACATTAAAAAAAACAAATCAAAACAACAACCAAAACACACACCAACCCCCCCAACTAAAAAAAAAAAACCTGGTGCCAAAGAGACCTTTTCTTTTCAGACTGTGATTAAACGTGAATAAAATCAAGACCTGCCTTGCTCGAGGTCACACAATGCTTATTGGAATTTCTAATCTACCTCAGTGTTCTCCAGCAGGAAGTCTGGTAGTTCAGTGCCTTCGTTCTAACCATCAAAGTAAGAGGGGGAAGGGAAACAACTTGGCATTTTTAGGTTAGGAATGATAAGAGTATCATTTAAAGCTAACATTAGAATATATATATATTTGATAAGCCTAACAATTTTGCTTAATCAGAGTACCTACATTCCAGAATTACCTCTGTATTTGTTTATAATCTGAAATGTGTCAGGAACAAAAAAACATGTTATCATCTTTTAAAATACTTGTGAAGTCCACCTACTGCATATATTGCCAGTTTAGTTTACAAAAGTCATGCTGCCTCTTAAATAGCTTCACTGACATTCATTTTTCAAATTAAAAAAAAAAAAAAAGAAACAAGTTCCACGGTGCTAATCTACACTTAAAACAATGCCCATACTTTGTTTTCTTTAAGTGTATTACTCAGGGTTAGTTGATAGTGACAGCAAAATGCTTTCTAAGCACCCTGTCTAGAGGAGCTTTGCAATTTCCACGATCATCATATTTCAGGAAGGTGCCTCAGTCTTTTGTTTGGTGCTAGGCAAGCAGAAGGTCCTCTAGCTGTCTTTCCAAGGGGTGAAGAATGCAAAGGAGGAGTTTGTTAAAATGAGTGAGCCCTTCAGTTAGGTTGTATCTCTGGGTTTTGGTTAAACGTGGGGGGTTTCGTAAGGTTTTATTTACTTGTAGAAGATTTGCCCCCTCACCTTGTGCAGTAGTTTAATACTATTTGTTTTCCTAGTTCAAACTCAAATATTTGTTTGTTAAAAAAATGCAAATTTTGATGTGATCTTCCCTCAAATGCAAGTGAATCTGACTTAGAAATGGATTCTGAGTAAAAGCTTGACTCCCTGCCTAAAAATGAGCCAGACCAGTCGTTTGCTGTAGAGGATGGAAATGAACTAAGAGTTATTCTCTTCTGAAGTCTACTTTTAAAACCTTTCCTGGTTTTGAAGATGCAGGGTTGAAAAGATTCAGCCTATTATGCCATTCCTACTCACTCTCTTGTTTTGACTACTCTGCTTTTGCAAAGGTTGCACGGTAAAAAAGCAGTTTGAGGGGGAGTGTTTTGCAATGGCTTTTTGTTTGGTGTTTTAGTGCTCTTTGAGTTTAGCCAATTATGGCTTCTACGTTTTCTTTTGAGAGCTGCTGCTGAGGTAACTCACCCGTGCTTAAAATAAAAGAATAGAGAACAAATGCTGCCATTGTTTCAAGGTAAAAACTACTACTTTTTTTTTTCTTCTTCCTTTCCTTCTTGACAAGTTTAGGTGGAATTATACCTGATAGGGAGGGAGGTCCTGGAACAAAACCTTAGGCATGTAAAAAATATTCCTTAAATGCTGGATGAAGTTGCAGTAGTTTTGTTTCTTTCCTTTTTTTTTTTAAACAGTTGTTTGATTATCTCATGATTACTAATTTTGCTCCTCAAAAGATAAGACTTTAAAAGACGTGAATCTGTAAGATTGCTTGAATTCTTGCAGGCCAGGAAAGGAAGAATAGAATCTGTGATGATATATTTACTGAACTCTTTTCAAGATGCCTGCCCTGAGTGATATTTAGTAATTTATTAAAAATAAATGTAAGCAATCACGTATTAATTCTTCAGTGCACTCCTGTGCTTTGAAGTGAATAAGGAAAAAAAACCTTGAGCAATAACTAGCCATTAGCTTCCCTGCTTCCTGCTAGAAGGAGACAAAGATGGCCATCTACCAACTGAAGCCACTTCAAATAATTGCAATGCAAAGTTTGCAAACTCCAGCAATTGCTTTCATTAGTCACCATCGCCTTACATAATACCTTTCAACTTTTAGCTACTGGTTACAAAGGAAAAATGAAAAACCAAACATAACAAAAACTACTCCCCCCCACAAAAAAAAGAACCAAAAAAAAACCCAAAAAACCAATCACACACAAAAAAAAAACCCAAACAAAAACCCCACCCACCCCAGAAACATGTCTTTATTTTGTTCTTGCTGTAAAATATATACACACCTTGTTTCTGGAGATTAAAGCTTGCTCTCAGTTTACTAGAGTTTTTTGCCCACTGGGGGGTGGTACATGCTACAAAAACTCTGCTTTTAAGAGCCACAAGTCAGATGTTTTTTTGCTGCTGTCCAGTTTTCTCTGCTTTAATTACAACAAAGTCTCCTGTTGAGAACAACAGAGGCAGCCTCCAGAGGAGGGAATAAAAACGTAAAATAAAATTAAAGCAAAACAGTAAAAATCAATCTTTCAGGTTTACAGAATCTTCCTTCCCATGCTGACTCTATTAACTATGGTATTTATCTGGTCGTTCTCCAATTGGGAAGAAAAAAAAAATCCAAGTATGAATGTTAAGAAAATAAAATTAAAAATATTGTAATTTTAAATATATGCCAGGGGTTGTCATTGTTTCTGGTATAGAGGAGGAGCACAGAAGGCAGGAAAAAAACTACAGCTTTTAGAAGTGATTAAATGTGGATGGAAAAATAGAAAAGCCTGATAGCAGCATGAGTAGAAGGATTAGAATAACCTCAGTATATTTTAAGATAATTGGCTTTCTATAAATGCAGGTATACCTTTGTTTATGAAATATTTGAAAACCCATCTTAAACAGTGCTACATTGTACGGTTTTGGTATAAATTAAAGAAACTTAAGGGGGGGATTTGGGTTTTTCTTTTGAGAGAGGAAAGAAAGGGCACAGAAACCTCTTAAGTATGACCTAATGTGTGGTGTATATTGACAAGGAAAACACATACTGATCGTTCTGGTTTATAGGAAATAATTCTTTTCTTTGTACACTTGAATAGACAAATGGATTTTTCACTCTAATTCAGAGAAATGTTCATTAGGATGCCATATCCCCAGGCAGTAGATGGTGAGCATAATTGATGCTTCTATCTTTTTGGGCAGTATATTTTAGGCAAGGAAATTGGGGTCAGGATAATGAATTGGGTTTTTAAATCCTGAACATTTACAGGCTCTTCTTTCTATACTTTTTCTCTGCATAGAGGATTTACATGGAAATGCAAAACATGGATATTCTTTTTTCCAAGTGGCAATAAGAAAATGCATTCAGCTGACATGCTCTTTGGCAGGAATACGATTTAATTGGGAAGTAATTCTGCGTTTCGGTGTCAATCTGGTGCCCAAAATACTCTGCCGCACTCTTGTTAAGTGACCAGAATTGATCCCTTGGAGAAGGGCAGCAACTTGCCTTCAGTTCAAATTAGTAACCCACGGCTAAGAGCACTCCACGAATTAGTTAATTACATGCACTCCTCGTCGGCTTTGCAACACTCCTCGCAACTTTGAGACTGGGCGCACCAGGGCTGTGCGTTTCAAACCCCTGTGCGGCCAGAGAGATGAAAATTCAGGCTACCTCAAAGAGAAGGAGGGAGCCAGAAAGGCAACAGTCTGGGCAAGAGGAGAGCTTTGAGTCGCCATGGGGCTAATGTTGAAATCTAAGCAGCACCCAAACAAAACCAAAGACACAAAAACCCCCAAATCGGAAACCTGTGCCTGGCTCCTGTAAGCTCTAGCAGATGCGGGGAAGCAGGAGTGCTGCGTTGAGCGGCGGGGAGCTGGGAAATGCAGGGATGGATACTCGGGCTTCGCCTTATCAACTAAAGTTGCATCTCTTAATTGTGTTCGAGGAAATTGTTAAAAGATTTTGGCAGATCCAGCAGCGGCGAAGCGGTTATCGGGGTAAGAATGCACAAGAGATGAGGTGTGCAAAGGAGTAAGTGGGTGAAATATTTATTTGCGAGCCGTGTCTGAATGTATTTGCTGCGCTTGTACCAGCGCGGACAATCGCTTAATAAGACTGAAAACAGCAGAAAAGTTGATTAAAACTAGGCAAGGGCTTTTGGAACGCCAGAAGGGTTATCAGCCAGTGGTCCTTCCCAAAGAAAGTGGGGCGTTTTTGAGGAAACTGGGGCCTGTTGCATTCTTTCTTAACGTATGTGCAACCATTTTGTTCCCCATCTCATCTCGTCCGCAGACTTTGTGCGTGAGGAGCGGCAGCGGGGAGGGGGCACAAACGCTCTCGCTTTTTTTTTTTTTGCTTTTTTTTTTTTTTTTTAATATATGCAGCAAGGAGGAGGGAGGGGGAAGTTTACAAACCAGAGGAGCAATGCGGAGTACGGGCAGGAAAATTTGCCCCTGCCCCACGCCCCGTTCAAACGAGGGGCTGGGGTCGCAGCACCCCCGGGGTGTGGGGAGCCGGCTCGGCGGTGTTGCTCTGCGGCTCCCTCCGGGCTTTCCTCCGCCCCCGCGGAAGGCGGTTTTGCGCTCTTCTGCCGGTGCAACGCTGGCACCGCTCTGCCAGTTTCGGGAGCAGCCGGTTCGCACCCCAAGTATACGGCGGGGGGGTAGGTGGGCAAAGGCCGGCTGCAGCCGCCGCTGTGCCCGCGGGGGTGTCCGCCCTGCTCCGCGCTCCTCCGCGCCCTGCCGCGCAGCCAGCGGGGCGCTCCCAGCCGCAGCACCGTGCCCGCACTCCCGCGCTGGCGTGGGCTTGCCCAAACTTCCCGCCGCATCCTTCTGTCTCTGGCTCCGCACCCAGCGTATCCCGACCCGCGCAACTCCCGCGGAGGAAGAAAACGCTTATCCCGCAATTACCTTCGGGGCGCGGAAAGCGGCGATCCCGTCTCCAGCGCGGCCGCCGCGGTAATTCCACTCGTGGCTGTGGCGGCGGGGCCGGCGGCCGGGCGGGGAGCGGAGCGGAGGGGAGCGATACGCCGGGCGCTGCGCTGGCGCGGGGCAGCCGTGGAGCTGGGCGCGCGCCCTGAAGTGGCGGCGGCAGCAGCGGCGAGCTGCGGGGGCGGGGCCAGACGTCACCGGGGGCGGGGCGGGGCGGGGCAGGGCCGTGCTGGGCGCGCAGCGCCGGTCGCTAGGGGGAGCAGCAGGCGGTGCCTTGGCCCCGCCGCGGCGGGGGAGGGGCGGCGGCGGCGGCGCCTCGGCCCCGGAGAAAGCCAAGGGTGGGGGGCGCCTGCGCTGCGGCGGGGGTCTCTCGGGTGTTTTCCCCATTTTCCCCCGTCTTTTTCTCGGCGGAACGGCGGCTGTGCTGGGAGGGAGCTGGAGCCCTCTCGTCTCTTCAGAGCTGCGAGTTAAACCCCGGTTTTCAGTCTGCTGGGCTCCCGACGGGGTGGGAAGTTCGCCCCGGCTGCCGCCTTCCCCTTGGTGTTGGCCCAAAGATCGCTGACCGTCACAAGTTACACGAATACATTTAAGTTAAAAATATTCCGAAACCGGTGTCACTGTCTTTGGTCTCCGGAAGCAAACGGCCGTGAGCGTCATCGCTCTTCTGCCATCATTCTCCAAAAGCCACTGCGTTGCTGTAGCGCCTCGCTTGAGGCCTCACTGGCCACAGCGGCAGCTTGGGCAAGTGTAAGGGTTTTCTCAGGGTATTAGCATTCAATGCTGCTTAAAATCAGCAAGTGGATAAGAGTTGCCTGGTTTTTGTGCTCCACCCAGGACGGCGTTTGCTTGGAGATAGCTTATCGTGCTTGGCGAGACTGAGATTGAGAGCAAGCGAGGCCTGGCCAGTCTGCAGGCGTCAGGGACCTTTCATTGGAAAACAAACTTTCTACTCCTCTGACAAACCCCAGTATTTATGGTGGTCACAGCACAACCAAAAAAATACATTGCCCAGATGCTTTTTCATAAAACTTAAGTTTACTTTTGTTCCTAATTTACTAACTCATACAAGTATTGTTGGATTTAGCATATGCGGATGTTTCCGCTCTTGTGGTTTTTTAAATCTTCCGTCAAACCACAGATTTCTTTCAAAGCCACCAGCCACTGCCTTCATGAATATCCTCTTCATTACCAGTGCACAAGTGATCTTGGCCACGTCCTGCAGCTCTTCAACTGTGTGCATTTGCCAGCACTAGGAGCTGATGTCCAGAAGAAGGAAGGCTTCTGAAAACTGCTGGTCCCGGTTGTCCTGCAGTTGCACTTTTTAATGGTCTCAGAAGATGACAAGGCCAAGCTCCATTAAGTTCAACGAGCATGATTATTTTAAGGCCTATGGAACCTGTCAGTTGCACTTCCCATATAAAGTTTGGATCCTTAAATTCTTTTTGTTTACTTTTGGCAAAAACAAATCCAAATTAGGAAGTGTCAAACCTCATCACGACCTAAGAGAAACTTTAACAAATTTTTGAACACTGCTTGATGGCTTTGATATTTAGACTTTAGAAGTGTTATATTCATGCTGTATTTATTCAACTAATTAAAAAAAAAAAAAAAAAAACTAGACCGATTTTCCTTGTCAATGTGGGAAATGGATCTTTTTCTTTCTATCACTTCAATTCTAATCTTTCCCTGAGAAGAGGAAAAGCTAATAGGACATTGACTTCAAGTTGAGGTACAGTTGTCTGTATTGATAGTCTTGGCAGAGTGAGCTGTGCCCTGAGCAGCTCAGTATATACAACTGTATTGCATATGCATGTTAGCATATATGTAACATGTTTGTCTGTGTTGATACGTATGCACATATACTGTACAAACATAGATATGCCTGGCCGTGTCTCATCGTGTGGGACAGAACGGTGAGCTGTGGTAATGCAGCAGGCATTCTACATCCTGTAGAATTTTTTTAAGCTGAAATTTTGTGAAGATGACAGTAGCATTTTTAAAAAAGCATTGTGTATTTGGTATTTCTCATGCCTGACTTAGTTGTATTAGTTAACAGATTCCAGTGGTATGTTGCTGTGCTGTGTTGCTGAGCCTTAACATACATCTGTAGGAAATTCATAAAAGATGTATATGATACACATTTGGTTATCTTTCCGTTTTATTCCAAGGCTGGTCCAGTGCTTGTGGCACCAGTTAGAAATTACAGTAAATATTCCTGGAGAATTCCAAAGGGTATGTGAGAAATAATTAGATTTTACCAGGTCACAGCTGCTCTAGAGTACTGAAAGGTCTTTAATGTGCTGTTGCAAGCAGATTTTTGACTGCATTCTTTTATGTAAACTCTGTAAATATACTTCTTGAGAACACGGGTTGCCTTTAAAATACTCTCCACAAAAAATACTCTGTTGTACATGGACAGATTGATAGTGTTCTTCATCTTCTTCTTAAAATACATAAAATCAAGACCTCTTGAAATCCAGGAGAATGGAGGAACTCTGTAAATACCAATGGAGACACTCATATGTGGGGAATAAAAACATGAATATGTAACACAGATGTGTCAAATTCTAGTAATATAATGAGATATTTTAATTGCATTTCTAAGTTAAAATAGTCTTTCACCTGTGTTTTGTTTATAAAATTAATTAACGTTCATGACACAGAGATGGAAGTTCTTGTCAGACCTATAGGGAAATTACCTTTCAAAGCCATGGCAAACTCGTTAATATTTGATGGGCTGAGAGAGTTTAAAAGGTGGTGGATGGGAAATGCGGAATACTTACATCACGTAATGCGCTTCAAAGAATTTTAATGCAGGTTTATAACACACACTTGCAAAGTGCCATTAGATCAGTGTGATGATGATGCTTACTTGTTGTCTGTTTGTCTGTATGGTATGGGTATGTTTGGGGGGTTTTTTGTTGCTTTTTTTTTGTGGTTTGTTTTTTTTTAACTATGTTTGTTTTGTTTTTTTTCTGAGTGCCCTCATGGTATCATGGTGTGATAAGACTTGAAGTTCTGGGAACTCACTCAGCTAGAGGTTGACCTGAATGACTCTTGCTATGACTTGACAGACATTTTGGATCTACTTTTTCCTGCTGTAAATCACGTTCCAGTTCTAAATGTTTCTGGGCAGGACATTTATGAAATGTTAAGAAACCAAACACATTGACCGGGAAATGAAATTGAATCTGAGATCACTCATCCTCAGAGCAGAGAAGAGCGAGCTATCTTCAAGCATTGAAACTGAAGCGTTGCTTCTTTGAGCCTCGAAGGACAGATTTCTTTTAGATAAATCTGAGAGTAATAGTTTGATATTCAATGAAATACCCTCAGATGAACGTTAGTGGTTTTTAGCTTTAGGCTTTTATCAGGTTGTGTTGATTTTTCAAAGCAGGCTGTCCCAAATCCAAGCTAGACATTGGCTGATTTGTAGAGACATTTCAGAAAAGAAAGTGCTGTAATATATGAACTTTTGTGCAATACATGTCCTGTAAGGTTTTCTGATATTGACTAAGTAGAGTTTTCTCAGCAAATGCATATTGCAGCTTGTATTAGAGTTTAATCTTTAAATGATCTGAACCCTTTCAAAATTAGAATCCAATTTTGGATACATTCCTTCAAAAATAAACACCTGTCAAATTCAGCTTTCAGCATTGTGCATGTACATAGAGTACCTTGTCAAAGTTGGTGCAGTAGCTCTGTATCAATGAAAATGAGAATGGAATCGTGCTAAACAGTTCACAGTAGAGCTAAAAAGGTATGAAGAGTTTAAAGCTAAATACTTGTTTAAAATTAGATGGGCTCTAGAGTGCTGCTTCTCTTTTTATCCCTGACAGAGGAATGTTTGAGAGGTAATAGTTGTAATTGTGATTATTCTTTTGTCTGGCTGTAAGGTCCAGGAGATTAACCCACTGCACCTGTGTTTTCTGCCTTTCCTCTCCATGCTCTTTCCCTGTTCTTTTTTCCAACTCTCCAAAACAGCCCCAGGGAAAAGCCCTGTCAATTCAGAAACACCCCTGATGCAACCACATCTCTATTTTCCATAAGGCAAATAAACAGTTTTGCTTATGAGATCGTGTGCTATTGATAGTAAATTTAAGTAACTTAACTGGGGTTCTTGAAATTTCAAAGCCTATGAGTAGGGTGGTTTTAGGTGATTTTTGGTTTTGTTTTTGGTGTTTTTTCGTTGGTGTGGGTTTTTTTGTGTGTGTTTTTTTTTGGTTTTTTTTTTGTTGTTTTTTGTTTTGGTTTTGTGGTTTGGTTTTTTTGTTTGCTTTGTTTGCTTTGTTTGTTTGTTTGCTTGCTTGCAATTTTTTTACAGAACATAGAGAAGTGGATAAAGAAATCTGACTGGGTAAAGTCCTTACCAAGAATGTTTGTTCCTAATGCTTAAGCCTAATTGCATTTTGTATTTAGAAGGCAATTTCATCTACTTGTTAGATGTTGAACCATGAAGCCATCACAGCAATTTTTTTTAGGAGAAATAGCAAACTCCTTCACAGCTATGAAGAATATTGAGTTTTTGCTCACAAACTCAACAAAGTACGTGTTGCTTTCACAACAGAATAGACTTCCCGTATGCTTGACGTGTCTTTGAAAATGTGTTAAAAGAAGGAAAAATACTGTTCCCCCTAAACCTTAACTGAGATCCTTAGTAATGTCTAGTATGTAAGAGGAAGAATCCTGTAGAGGACAAAACTGCTGTTCTTCCCCGAGGGTATTTCTTTCATTTGCCAATTCACATCTTTATGCATGCAGCCTATAGAGAGCTGAACAAAGCAGTAGATGCATTTTTACTCCTCCCTCTATATAAAGGGTTCCAGTAGTAGAGAAATACTTCTAAAATAATAAAATCTCCTGAAATGGCAGAAAAAGAAATTCTGGTGCAGTTTTGGTCTTGGACTCTTTGTCTTGGAGCTCTCATTGTTGCTTATGGGACAGCTGCCCTAAGCTGTCCTTCCAGAAAAGAGAGATCTGCATGCCAGTGGTGATTTGTGGCTTTCTAAGAAGGGGCTTGGGATGGATGACTCCTTTCAGTCCACATTCTTGTTTTGCCTGTTTGTGTTTTGAACTGTTCTGCTCCTGCTGTTGACTGTTTAGATACTAATCAGACATTGGTGAAAATTCACATTTCTTACTGTATTTCCATATACGATTTTCATAAATCTTAGGTCTTCATAGCTATACACAGAAAACTTGGAAGTTGCATTCTTTCTTGCAAGTGTATTCTTAGGCCATAAAAATAGTTCTTCTTCTGGTCCTTTGTTTAGCTTTCCTGATAGCCCCAAGATTTTTTTGCCACCTCTTTTTTTTCTTGTCACCATTTCAAGTCTCTCCCTGGCAGGCTTCCTGCACATGCCCTGCCTCTTAACCACCTCCTCTTCTCCTCCTGCAGTGCCCAATATCTGTTCTTCTGAAAGTCAAACCCACACAGGAGCATTTACATTCCAGCTCTTTGTGCACTGATCTTCTGCCATGAGAAGCTGCTGCTCTTCTCTCCCTCATTGTCCTTTGGCCCCTTTTACATGTTAAAGAGCTTCCTTTTTTTTTTTTTTCTTTTCTTCTCCTATTGGTTCCAAACTAAGTAAGCAGTTTCACAGAGGTTGAATCTTGTAAAATTGCAGTGGCCAAGTTCTGTGCAGGTCTATAATGTATTAGTTACCTCATTTGAATAGCTAGCATTCTGTGTAAGCTTAAAGCAAATGTGTGGACACAGTGCTGCTGAAGGATTTAGGTGGTGATCTCTTATCTCTCAAAAAATTCCCCGCCCCTGCTTTGCCTGCAAATCAAATCAAAGCATTAACATGTGATGTTGGCCAGATGCACTGCCCTTGCTGTTTGCGTTGTTTGCGTCTAGTCTGTGTTAACATCTAGCAACAAGCTGGAGTCTGGGCATTTGCTGATTTGCTTGTGTAATACCTGGGTTTGTAATTATGGAAGGCTATGTGCTAGTGTTGAATATATGAATAACTCAAAAGTGTTTATTCTCAGGAAGAGCTAAGTTTACATTGTCTGAACAGATTTGTTTAGTCGTAAGTAGGGGTGATTATTCTGTTTTTGTCTATTCAACAAGAGAGGGCGTTTCAGAAATGGCTTTGCACGACAGCAGTTAATGCCGCTGGCAGAAAGTTACAAGTTGTTACGATGATTAAAAATGAGTTAACAAGAATCCTGAAATTTCCCTGTCCATGAGGAGAGTACTTACATTTGATGAGAATATGACTCAGAAAAAGGATATATGCAGGAACTTTATCTCACTTGAGAAGACAAGCCGCTCTTGTACAAGATTCAACTCCACCAGCACCATCTGTGTGAATTGGTGTGGAAGCTGGCTTGTCTTCGGCATCTGCTGGCTGAATGTACTGTGGAAAGATCCTTGAAGCTAAACAAAAATATAAGTACTTGTAAGGCATATGTGTATTCTTTTATGTTTGCTTTTCCTAGTATACATTATTACTGATGACTGTTTTTTAGTTTTTTTTTAACCAGTGAAATTTTGTCTAGAATTTACCTCAAACCTGAAGGAGATCTTATTTCTAAGCCTTAGCGTGTTCGTCAGTGGCACACTGTTTCCTTCAAGTCTCAGAAGCACATTCACATTGGAGAGTTTCCCGGGTTTTCCTAGAGTGATCGCTCTTTGATTTTCATCCATGTCTCTGTTGCAACACCTGGAGAGAATGACTGGGGACAGTGCTGAGTGGAGAGAAGATCTTCCTTGCCAGGTGTCTGCCCAGAGCTTGCTGCTAAGCATGCAAGTGAGAAGGCCTGAGACCTGGGAATTCCTTTGAACAGGTGATGGTCAGGTGTTGTTTAGGTGGAATGCCTTGCTGCTACTGAGGGTGAAGTTCCTTGAAGTGGTAAGGGACTGAAGTTTCATGGGAAATGGGATCTGAAAGTCATTTCAAGCTTAATATCTGGAGCAGTGTTCTACGTATTTTTCTCTCTCTTAATCCATCTTTAATCTCCTTCCTCAAACTTTTTGTTCTTTGGCCTTTTGTGAACACACCCTAATTGCTGCTGCCAATCCCAAGGCCTTGGGGGAAATGTTTGGAATCCTGAAGAGAAGCAATCCATAATAACCCAGAAGAGATCTTCAGCTCTGTGATTTAGGAATACAAAGGCACTTTGGCTGAGCTCAGAATGGATGTGGCTGTGCCTGATGTGCAGCACATAAGAGAGATGTCTTGTCTGAGAAGGTAACAACAGTAGCTTAGTTAGTGCAGAACAGAGTCTTTATGACTCTAGATGGTTCGTGGAAGTAGGAGATTGCAGAAGGCAGGATAGAAATTTTGGGGTATGGTAGCTACGTATTAGATGAACATTTTCATCATTGTCTTATATCTTCTTTGAGTTCTTGCTTTTTCCTCTCATCTTAAGAGTAAGAAAAACAAAGTTGTACCTTTAACGTACATGGTTGAGCATGTTTTTCTCTCCCTGAGTGGTCTATGCTGCAGTAGCTTTGTATCAAATCCATTTGTGGGGGTAAAGATTTTCAAAGCTGCTTCACAATCATTCTCCCACCTGCTCCTCCACCCCAAAGCCCACAACTCTCCACGGAAAGCTTGTGACATCAATGCCAGAGGCTTCATCTTCCCTCTGGGGAATGTCAAAGGCAGGCCGAGGTCTGCCAACCCAGCAGGTAAAGCAAAAGGCCTGTAGTATGTACAGTCATTACAGTGTAAGTGATGCCATGGAATATAGAGATCGTGGTACATGCTCTTAGGTGCTTTTGGCTTTTTATTTCTTTGCTTGGTAGTCTACACAGGTTGTAAAACCAGAATATAAATAAATTTATAATTTGCAAGGATTATGACAAAATTTGCAGGTGAAAAACTCAGTTCTGCATGTTGCTGTGGCAGCAAACACTACTTGGTGGTGTGACAGGGCTAGCTGGACCTAAGATCTGAATCAAATATGGTATGTCTGCTGTCCCAATTAAAGCATTAATTTATCTATTTCAAGATAAACAGCCTTTCAGATACAGTAGCCTGTGTGAGAAATATTTAATTTACACTCATTGATGAATAAAAAAATAATAAATCTTCATTTGAATGAGAGAAGTGGACCAAGTCCCCTAATTAAGACTGGAGTAGTTCTTAACCTTAACAATGGTTCTTTAAAATCACACATTTCTAAACCCATCAGCAGTGCCTGAACTAGTATATTATTTATAGCTGTTATTCACCTGATACATATTCCAGTATGTCTATTGCTAGATTAAAAACCATGCGAGACGCTTGTTAGAATAGCAACGTAGTTTTATACGTAAAACTTCAAACATTTTGCAAATAAAGTGACCACGGTATCCCCTGAGATAGAGAGTCTGATTTTTGGAAGTAATGCTTTAAACATTTGCTTTTGTAGTTTTAAAGCACTTAAACCAGAAGTTTGCCTTGCAAATGCCAGCAGATGCAACACCCAAACTCCAAGAGAAGCTCAGGAAGAGCTGTTAACAGCTGCACTGGGAAATTACCTTCATATTTAAATATGAACACATCTAAAAATAACCCAAATGAGAAATGAAAGCTTGTATTTGTTGTTAGCCTGCCTAGCATTTGTCTTCATTTCTATTTTATGTTATTTTACATTATTGTTCGTGGATATAGCAAAGCCTATTTCACTTCTTCTTGATCATTTTTCCCAGGGGATGTAGAGGGGCTCTGATTGCCATTGTAAATTCTTTAGCACACAAGTCATGATTGCTATGGATTGTTCAACCACAATCGTTTCGGGCCTGTGCCGAGTCAGCTCTGCGCTCTGTGCACACAGTGGAGCCTAAAAGCACATAACAGAAGCGGTTTAGGTTATTGAGTTCAGTTCCCCAATACTCCAGGCAAGAGCATCTAAAGATGGGTTTTAACAGCGCAGCTGGGCTGTTACGGGGGCTGGCTGCTTCCACAGAGGGCAGCCCCGTCTCTGCTTTTGCAGCAGCGCTCGTGTTTGGCCAAGCCTTTCGTTAGCTCAGCTTGCCAGAAAATCAGACTTCCTCCCAAAATAAAATATGTTCTGCTGGTACTGCTTTTCCATCCAGCTTGTGATGGAGCTGGGTAAGTGCTGGTGCCCGCGCCACTGCAAAAAGAGTGCGGGACCATCCTCTTCCACTGCAGTTTGGTGGCTGGGTTGGGCGTGCTGTCCTGTGGAGCTGATATTGGCTTTTGTGGTCTGCTTTAACCAGGCTGCAGGTATGCTTTTCAGAAAGACGAAAAGTCAAGTTTTAAGCCTTGGTAGGGGCTCTATTTATTATCTCCAGATTTAGTGGAAGCTCTGTGTCTGTGTGTGTGGAACAGTTTCAAGCAGAATACATCAGCTGGAAGAGCAGATGATCCAGCTCTGAATGACAGCCAGTGACAGTGCACGTCACAAATTGCTGCTGGCTCCGTTTCACTTATTTGTTTATTTACTTCACCATTCTGTGCTGCATGCAAAACAACTGCAGAGCCCTGCTGCCTGCTCATTAGCTGTGGTCTTGCACCCACCAGCGCCATTCAAAACTGACTTCAACGCTGCATCTGTGAACTTTTGCCTTAGAGCTCTCGTATAAACTTAGTCTTTGTAAACGTGTGAGTTTGGCATACGCAGCTATCAGCTTCCTTATGGTTTACGTCGCCCATCAGATTGCTACAAAAACAGTTTTCTTCTTTGCTTTTTAATTTCTGAAACTAAAAAATACTCAGTTCTGTGTGTAACCTGTAAGGCTACATCTGCTGCATTTTTAAAAGTTATACATACCATAACATGCTGGGGCTGTTGCTGTGGAATTACTTTGTTGTTTTCCCGATGGTTTTAAGGATTTTAATATGTTGGCAAAATGCCTCACTGAGGGGATAATGGTATTGGTGTGGAAACGGTCACTTTCATCAAACGGTGTGACAACTATTCATTTTGTCAGGACTAGCAATCCTTTGCTCTCTTTCATGGTGCTTCCATTACTTAAGATGTCCAGGAGAAACAGTTGCAGGTTACTATTGATGAACTGTGCAGCATTTATCAGGATAGTAACCTGAGCAGCGGGGTTGCTGCTCTGTAGCCACCATATAGTACAGGAGCCAACTATGAAATCCACCCACCTTCTCATCCCAAGGTGGTTTGGATTCTTTTCCCTCTTTAGATGAAGAGAAGTTATTAACATTGACATTAGTTGCTTTTGGAGTGACTGCTGGAAAAACATCACTGTAACCATGGAAATCTGGGAATGCTATGGAGAAACAGAAGGAAATGGCAGTTTGTCCTTCGCTGTGAGATCCCAGTCTGTAGAAGACTCTGTACCAGAGAAGCATATTCATCTAAACTAGGCCAGAGAGACAGGAGGATATTGGGATGGTTTTGCAGTCTCATTTCAGCTAGCAAGTGTGGTGCTGTGTTGTGTTTGCGGCAAAAAGCAGAGGTAGATGAGAATGAAGGCAGCCGTGGAAGCCAAACCATAAGTCATTTACAAGGATAATGATGAGGCATCGCTGTAACAGGCACTGACCTGTTGCTGGCCTGCAAAGGATTGTACCTTCCCTCTTTGAAGCTATACAAGTTTAATAGTTTTTACCTGAAAACTTTCAAATTCTGTTGAGTATTCTTATAATACCATAGGTAGGCTTATTTTATTTTATTTTATTTTATTTTATTTTATTCTGGTTTTTATTTCATCTCATCTCATGGCAGGTATGCGTTGCCTGGATTATAGGCATCTTTTTGAAATCTCAAATTAAGGTTCCTTTAAAGTTTTGGATTTGCGGATGAAGCTGTAAGCCCTTTCAGGATTGTTTCAAAAGTGGGTGTTGTAAATTTTGCAAGCATTAGCGTGCTGTTTAGAAAACAGATGTTGTTTGATATCCTCAAATCATCTGACTTCTTCTGGGTTGAGGGAGAACACTGCAGACAAAGAGGACTTCTAAAATCTGTGCTGTTGACTTGTGTGTCCCGTTGCTTGCCAGCTTCCCCACCTCTTTCTGGATGGCTTAGTCATCCACATAGTTAGCGGTGTGTCTGCTTTAATGTAGGAACTTGAGGCCTGTGTTTTGGGTCTGTAATATGAAATGGCATGTCTTTTAAAATTTCAAATAATTAATTTGTAATAGTATATTGCAGTGGTCTGTAGCACAGAAACAAGTTGACTAGGAGTACAGGAGTAAATAATCTGCTAGTAAAGGAAAAAAACCTTCCCATTTAGAAAAAGAAAGGAAATATTTTATGGCTTCTAGAACTTGTTTTATAATAGAGCGTGACTGCTTTTCTCCCCGTCTGTGCTCTGTGCACACATGCATGTACATATTTTCCTTCCATTCCAAATGTTTCTGATCAGAGCAGCTAGTTTCAGGCAAGAATGTTGTTAGGAAAAAATCAACCCTGGAAATGGCACCTATTGAAAGATTAGAAGTGACTGAAAACAAAATCTTGTAAAAGAATTTCTAATGTAATTGTAACATAATTTGTTGCTGCTCTTGCTCTGGTACGGCATGATTAAGTACTGAATTTGAATCAGCTTTTAAAAGAAAATGCTTAGTTTCATTCCACAGCACAATTGTCAACTAAATAAAAGTTCAGACTGGATTTTTTTTTTTACCCCCAGCCCTCTTTTCACAGAGAAAGAAAAATGTACATAGAGTCTTTTGTGTTTTGCAGAGAGGAAGTGTAGCACAATAGACCGTCGGAGGAAAGCAATTCCGATAATCAGTTTTCTGTACTACTTATTACAACTGGTCAGGACTGGGATTTAATTAAATTTTGGGGATAAAGGACAATAGTGTGTGCTAAGGATGGCGAGTCAGCTTAAACTTAGAATTTCCTGGCTTTTATCCATTTCTGTGCCAACTCAGTAGTACTTAAATGTATGACTTCAGATGGGATTCACTTGTATAGAAAGTAATAACTGTTGGGGTTTTAGGCGTTTTTCAGAGAGTCCCTTTTGACTTCCAGAGTAGGGATTTGTTCACGGATGGGTAAGAGGAGTGCGGCACCTGGTAATGCCCCCTTTCTGTGCCAAGCTTCAGCACTCTGTCTGCACAGTAAGTTGGGAACTTTGTTAGCTTGTCATTATTTTAAAAATAAACTTTTAAAAAAAGGATGGTTTCAAATAGATAGTTTATTAAGAGCCAATGCTTTTTTACTCTTAAATGTTGTGTGTCAGGTTCAGAGAGGATGAAAGTAACCTGGTGTGCCATTATGACATTTAGCTTGACCTTCTGTGTAATGGAGCCCAAATAACTTCTCAACATTATTTTTTGCTATCAGAGCTGTCACAGGCATGACTTCAAAAAGCACCTGATCTCCCAAGGTGAAATGAAGAATTTACTGCATGTCTTAAATATTAACTGTTGCATGATTGCCCTCCAAAGTGCCCTCTCTATTAAGATCTGTTCTCTCTAGTTTGTGATTTGTCTGGCTTCAGCAGCTTTGGACATTCTCTGCAAGATGAGTAATCTACTTGGTAAGAGTTCTCACACATTCTGGGTTTTATTGGCTGCAGGTAAATCATTCTTAACTTGCTGTTGGATACGTATATTGATTACATTCCTCCGATTGCCCACATTGAAGCAGATTTTCTAGGTTTTTATTTCCTTCTAGTAGAGCTTTTCTAGAGCCACATATTTTACCCACGGTGGGTGCAGCTGCAGCAGTGATAGCTTCAGATAGTGCTCTGCCACCAGACCATTTGAATCCTTTACTGATAGAAGTCCCCACTTTTGCATGATTTTTGGCCATAACTTTCTTCTCAGGCTGTCAGTCTATAGACCTCTTTAAACCAATTATGTAGAATTCTGTTGCTCAGATGCTGCTAGAGTAATAAAAACTGAAAAGGAAAACGGGCTGTCTTACAGGCAGCATGGAATTATGCTTTTGTATTCTTTAATAATCTTAGAATCTGGTACTCCTGCATGTTTATTAATGAACAAGCATCACTGTTTCAGCATCTACTTCATGGGGAGTGATATTTATTAAACAATTGAATAAAAAGTACTGATTCTGGAGAACCCCAAACCACTATATTGCTATATATTTAATTTGCTGGCTGTGAAAGAGGGGACACTGCTTCTATACAGGATCTAATCCTTATCCTACATGATATGGGTTGGGGTACCTAAAATTTGAAAAGCTTTTGGCTTTAAAAAATATGATTGTAAATTAGCTGGCTTTAATCTAGAATTAATTTCCCTGACTAAATTGTAAACCACTTGAAAATGGAGGCCCTTATGAATTTTGCTGACACACCCTTAAATTGAACATTGCTAGCTTCACAGTACACAATTATATAAACAACGTTAATAAGCCTAATTATTAAGACTGTAAATATTTGGATTGCTATTTGTCATAGCATTTTGTTAGGGCAAGTTCCTTTACTGTATTTATTCGAAGTCTAAGGCATATGCTGCTTTTACACGGATATTCAAACTTGGTATATTCAAGCTGCTTGTTCCCAGTTGTTTTCATGAATCATTTGAAAAGGGAGGATGGAAAACACTGTCAATTTTACCAAGTGCAATCCCAGAAACACATTAATAAATACTTTCTGCACGCCCCTAAAAGCTTGAATTAACAATAAACCTGATGTGAGAATATGAAATTGATACCTGCTACCCATTTTTTCCTTTGTTTGTGCTGTAAATGGTAGAGGGAAGGCTATTGAGTAATTTTGCTCAATGATGGGTTATATATTGCTTTTACAGAGACCAATTTTCTACTTTAGACAACAAAAGCTCTAGTATTTTTTTTTTTTATTCTAATAGATGAAAAATTATTTCGGCTAGTCTTGCTTATTGTATAACAATAAAGCTTTAGGGCAATTGACCTGCTGACCTTAATTCCCAGGAAACTGTCACATTTCTTCTTTATTCCTTTGTTCAGCCTAACAATGCGACCCAAAATACTACCAAGCTTTAAAGTTTCTCAGCATTGTAAGGTCAAGCTTTGGTCACCATAGTTACAGTTCAGCTCCGCAGGTCAGAGGGCAAATAGATTAATGATGTCAGACACATCTTTAAATGGTTCTTACACCGCTTCACCGTGCGGTAAGCAGCTGAGCATATTTGATATGACAAAGGCCTTCTTAAGTCTTGCTAATAGGAGGATCTTTGGAGACATCTGATGGAAAGGTCCTTTCCGCTGTGCACCAGCGTTCAATATCGAGCGGCGGTGGGCATCGTCGGCGGGCTGTTTCGGTTCACACTGTCAGAAGAATATTGCAAAGAGTGGATAAATAGCCGCTGCTCCCCTGCGCCGTTCTCTCTGGGCATCCAGATCCTTTGTCCCGGATTCAGTCCAGTGGTTAAAAGCCCCAGAGAAGATGTAAAATAGTAAGCTGGAAGAATATATTAGCATTCTTGATGAAAGACGTGCTCTCCCCTTCGCAGCGGTGAGGCGCAAGCCAAGAGTAATGTGGTTTATGTGCCTGCTTTCTGTTAGTTATTAATAAAAGCCCTCCTTCATACATGTAATAGTTGCACATATATTAAAAACATATCCTAAGTTCTTCCTCTAGATAATGAGACTTTTTAAATTAAAAAAGGAAATACAGCTCACTTGATGCATTATATGGGTTCCTTGTGGAACAGGCCTTGGTGGTTTGGCCTAAAGTAGCACATTTGTATCAGAATTCAATGAGACTATGCAGCTGCATGATCATTTTCATTTACAAGCAAGAAGCTTTTTCCTTTAGAAGACCTTATTACTCGCACACCTGCACTATTGCACTTTTTTGCAGAGAACGATGCATGCTGCACAAAAATGGGAAGCTGTGGATGACCTTATGTCATGACGATGTTAGTTTTTAAAAGAACCCACAAACTGAAAAAACACCAGAACCGAGCTTCCATGCACACTGTATCTGAGTATGTTCAGCAAGCCCGATTTTGAAACACCACCTGTGTGAACCACGAACTTATTCTTGGAATGGAAATCCAACTAATTGCCTAAGTCATGAAAATGAATGAAGGGAAGAAAAGTTTATCGTGAAATATGTAAGCAAAATCAATATTTTTCATTACATATATATTCTCCCCTTCATAAAAATGCATTATCAATTTGTCACTGGGGGATAGTTGACAGCAGCAAAGTAGGAACTGTTGATAGCAAACTAATTTAGTTGAAGAGCAGGGTCAGAGCCTCTCCTCAACTAAGTTTGCTGATGCTGGTGGATGGAGGAGTAGCGTCTGTCCTGGGAAGGGCCTCGATTACTGGGGCTGTTTCACAGCCGTTGCTGGCAGTAGGCAGAACCATGTAGTATTTCCTTTTCAATTCACTGGAATGTATTGTAGCGGAAGAATTTGGAAACCTGATGATCAGCAAAATAAATGCTGATCTTTCAGGCCTTATTCTGTTGTGCCATTTTAAGGGAATAGCAAACAAATATTTATGTTCTTTAAAGTAAGACTCATTGATACGTTACTTCTGCCTCTTTGAAAAGTGCGTTGTTAGCTTTTAAGGTAATTTTCCTAAACCTTTTTTATCTTAGTATTGGGCATTTAACAGATTCTGTTCCTTTTAATCCAGTTCCATGAATGCAAAGTTGGTTTTATGCTAATACTAATGAAGAATAGACCACTCCAGTCAGGTTTAAATACTTTTTTTTTTGTTGCTGTAAGGGGAAATAAGGGACACCTTATATTCCAGTATGGTTTTTCCAGCCCTTTAGGATATATCACAGCCTCTTTCTTTATAGCGGTCTCGTTGTCCTGGCCCAGTGCAGTTTCCTTTTCTTTTGCAGAACACTGATGTAGTACTTCAGAGGTAAGTGCTGTCCCCGGTTTCTTGTATTCACAGTGCTCTTCTCCCCCAGCCCAAATTGGTTCACTGATATTCTCACATTCTTCCCTCTGAAAACATTCAATCAGAATCTGAAGTGAATTTTGACTCCTTTGATTCTTTTGTTGTATAAATTTTTGCAATCTTACTGGTGTTTTGGATTCATGTCTCAGCTGAGTTTAAGAAGTTAACTGACATTTTTTAAAGAGTATTTCTTTTAAAGACCAATTCATTTTGTCTTGGCCTGGGGAAAATGGCGGAGTTTCATATATGTGACATACCTAGATGTACCAAATAGTGTCATTTAGCCCAGGGCAGGATATCTAAGTGTAGTAGGGATAGTGCTGCTGACACAGAAAACCAGTTTGCATTAATACTAAATTGTTGATACAGCACTGTGTACTAAAGGAGTGAGGCACTTGCTGGTCCTTGTACTGGTGCCATCCTGGGACAAGCAGAATTGTTTTCAACGTTGACCTCTTAATGCAAAGATATTCTCTTTCAAGGTGAAGAAAAAGCAGCTGCTGCAAACTCTCCCACTTGTTTCCCTACAGTTCTGTGCACTTTCAATGCTTTATCGATAGAACAGCTCAACTAAGCTCTTTCTTAATGCGGCGAGTGCTGGGTTATGGCACTTGTGTCCCCAGGGAGTTGTCAAATACGGTTGCTGGTGTTTGATTTGGCTGTGATCATTTGATAATCAGTAATGACACTATTCATTATGGTCATTATTTTGAATCAAATTTATGTGATTGACAGAATCACATAATTAAAAAAGAAAAAAACCAAACCCAAACCTAAACTTTAAGCACTAGCCAGCTACTGTAATGTGCTTGCGATGCAGGGAAATGCAAGCATTACCTCCTTTTGTATATGGATTGAATCAGACATTAAAAATGTAACCTCAGATCCCTTGATTTCTTGAGCCTTTATGTGCTTCACTAGATAGCCTACTAGTATTGTTAGGAACTGTCTAAAATCATATTTTTATTTCATAGCACTGGAAAAGAAAAAGGTAAGACTTAGTTGCCATGCCCCAGTGATGAAGTGTGTTAAAGGGATCTGCATCTCCTTCGCTGATGAAGAGTGATTCTCTACTGGAGGCAGACTGCTGGGGTATAATAAAAGAATTGTAAACCTGATGGAACAAATACACTTAAGAGGAAAAAAAGTAGTACAGTGATCTCTGGCTACAAATCTGTGTGCCATATCCTTCCAAGATAACCACTAAACCCAAGGAAATTTGCTAACTTAGATTTTAAGTCACCTATCCTGACATGTGCTTTATTGTAGCCACATGCTCTGATGCATTGCTTGCCGTCATTAAACACCCCTATCCTTCGCTGGCTTCGGTGCAGCCACTGCATGAAAAGTGGCAGGGAGCACCTTTGCAAAACCTCGGTGTGCAGTGACTCCCTTTGTGCTGCTTGAGAGATCCTTCGAAATGACCGACAGCACAGCACACAGGCCCCTGCTTTCTCTCATCTACTCTCCCCCGCTCTGAATGGTATCATCGTCCTTTCTTTTGCGACTATTTTTATTACAGCTCCCTGAAGCCCCTGCTTTTCTTGTGCTCTCTAACTCCACCCCGTCGCTAGCCCCATGTCCAAGCTTTTATTTACAGTGAAACTTGAGGCACTGTTACTGGCCCATGTCTTCTCCTGCCTTGAAAATAATTCTTCTCCCTTATGGTCTCAGGGACAGCCTGTGCTAGTCACTTCAAAGGTCTGGTTTCTTTCAGGGAAATAGCTGATAGGGACAGAAATTTCCACAATCCTTTCCTGGTGTTAATAGAGGAGCTCTGATTTATGTGAGATACAGTTCTTCTCCTTTTAAGTTTTACAATTCGTGAAGTCACTTGTGTCCAGAATATTATTAGAATAGGTATCCATTTTCTTAATAAAATCTTGGATAAGAGGGGGCTCGACATGAAGACTCAGAGAATCTTTTAAAAATTACAGAATATTGTAATTATTATGTCTGGATATTTGGTTCTATATTAATCTTACTGTGCAAAATGGAACTGCTCAAGCACAACTCACAGTGAATTTTAGTCTGCTTCTGAAGAACAATTTTAATGTGTTGTAATTAAGTAACTTCTGATATCTCTGTTTTATCAAGTGCTGTGATTTTTTTCTTACTTTGCCACAGCAAAGCCCATTATCCCTATTTCTTACGTAACTAACCATGCTATCCTCATCACTGCATAAAAATAAACCCATTGAATGAAAGTTTTCATGATTTGTGAGTCTCAAAAAATGTATTTGAGAAGATCGAAAGGATGACTTTTCTTTTCAATGTAAAGCATATTGTAATTGCCCTGGACTTTGAAAGTAGTAGCACAAAAGCAGATTTTTCACAGTGATTTCTGACAAAAAATGAGGCTTGTGCCATTGCACGTGAAGGACAATGGGTGATCGTGTACAACAACTTTTAAGCTATTTACCAATGTAAGCCAAATGTGAATGAAATGATGGGGGAAGCTTGTATCCAAATACACTGACATGCTGCTTTTTTACATGAAGTTTGAAAAAACCCCGAATGTCGTGTCCGATCTGATTGTCTGCCATTATAAATGGTGTCTGGCAGAGTGGATGTAATTTGTGTACAAAAATGAAACGAATGCTTAAGGGTAGAAAGTACTGCAGCTTTTTTAATATAAACACAAGCACAATACAGGCTGCTTGCTGAGGCCTTCCCCCCCGCCCCCCCCTCCCGTATTAAGTCTCACCGTGTACTGGGCACCACCATTTAGGTAATGTTTCATTTTAATTCCATTCATTGCTAACATGTTCATTTTTGTTAAGCATCTGAGATTTCTATTTGGACAAGACCTCTTTTGAAGTGCCCGGGAGTACTACTTGCAGCCGCATAAATGATTTGGTGCTGTAATTATGATGTTATTTCTCAAAGGCATACAAGGGGAGAAACAAAAGGGGGCTTCCCCTAATGCTGCTTACATCAAAGGATGGCAAAAAGAAATCAGAGATTATAAAAATAATAGTAGAAGATGTAGAGAGAGTCAGGCATTGTCAAGGACTTGTGGTAGGTATGTTTCTTCGCAGATGTTTGGAGTAGAAACTAAATAGTGTGACATACCTGGGATTAAAAAAAAAATCAATATTTAAAAAGTTGCTTTAGAAGCAGAGTAACATAGCGGGAGCCATTTTTCCCTTGATAGAAGTGGAGATAGTATAATCATCTTATGAGAAGGCTTGAAAATCAAAATGCATAACAAAGTCCAATTTAGTTGTAGATGTGTATCCTTTCAGCTGGTGGACAAAATTATTCTGATTGCTCCTCATCAGATTTTAGTCCTTCTGTTCTGTACTGTTTATATTAACTTCCATTAACCTACATGTTTTGAGTGAAAGTTTAAAATGGGCTATGGAAATTGCTTTCATCACTTCTCAATTTTAAAATGAGCATCAACACTGGATTACTCTGTTCCTATAGTAGATTAGTTTTAATCCACAGTAACGTAACCCAGAATGACTGCATGCTTTTTAAGGGGAAGTTTAAAAGTTTTATTTTTTTTTTTTTTGGTCAGTGATTTGAATTCATTTGTAACTCATGAAGAAAGAGTTGTGTTTATTGAATGCTAGAACTTAGGAGTTTTTGCTTTTGCAGTTGAGGTATCTTGTTGCAATTTAATGTAATGCATTTACCATAAACTGAGTAGCCTGAACTTGCTGCTTCTATGTACAGGTTAGCTTTGAGTTTGAATACTTTTTCCCTTCTTTTAAAATCATTAGTGATGAATATAGTCTAAGGATGCAAGGGTATATATATATATATGTATATATTTTAAGCATTGTTGTTCGCTGAATAATTCATGTGAAAGCTGCTCATAAAGCTTGGCTAGTAATGTACCTTTGAAAGGTATTACCATCAATACCTGACATGACTTTGATTTCCACTAATGATATGTAACCAGGATGACTGCTTAATCTGTCACTGCATATAAATCACTGTATTTGGGTGGTCAAGGAGGCCACTGTATTTGATAGGTTGGGAATGTAAATCCCTAATCCATCACGGGTAAACTGGATTTTGAAGTGCTGCTTTCTATGTTCTGTTGTAGGTCTTTGTTTATAACATATTTGATGGGTTTGGAGCTCATAAGAGGTGAAACTGAGCAGAAAAGCATTTATTTAATGCTAAAATCCCAGCATGTAATGCTCATTTGAATAAGGAGAACTAAAATGTAGAGCAGCAAAAGGTGAATAAACTATAAATGAGCTATGAACTACTAACCAGCTGTTACATTCCATTTTAGAAGCAAAACAAATTCACGCAAAGGAAAAAACCTAAGGAGAGCAAAAAAGGATTTTTGAAGCAAAACACAAATAAACAAGTACTGCCAAGAATGAAGCAGGAGGCCAGTCCAGGCACAATCGCAGGCAAGGGTGGAGCCATTAATTGCTTCGTAACGCTTTGCCCTTACATGGCGTGCGTGCACACACGGACACGGGGTGCTCATACGTGGTATGGTTTATTGTTTCCCAGCTGAAGAAGCAAAGATGCTTTACCCAGTGCTAGGGAGAGGCTCGGTATGGAGCCAAGATGAGAATTTAATCTGATCAGCTTTTAGCGAGAAGGAAGCATAGGCAATTAGAAAGCACTGAAGAGCCTGTCAATACAGCTATAGCTGGGTGGAAAAATTATTCTGTGTACTAAGTGACATGTTTGGGTGACAAAGTATCACCCACTCTGTAGGATATTAGTTCTTGCAGTTATGGTAGTTAGCCTTACAACCACGTCCTAGGCTGGTCCTGCCGGAGCAAAGCAAAGGGAATGAAGGGGATTAGGATTTGAGGCTTTATGAACAGTGAAGAAATAGCATTAATGTTTTTATCTAGTAAAAGCTGTCTTTAGCTTCCAACTAAATACAACAGCTTTTGGGAAGTCAAAACAAAGAAGCCAGAGGGTGATGGAGCTGTGAGCAGTAAGTGGGATGAGCTTTGTTGGAAAAAAAATACTTTCTGAGATCGCTACAAAAGTTTTTCACTAAGGATGTAGGAAAGTCTACATGAATCTAAACCTTTTGTAAGTCTCACACAAAATAAGCATCTTGGAAAATAAATTACTGTTAAATGCTGTTTGACACTCTGCAATGTATTGAAAACTGTTTAAGGAATCACGACCAGACTAGCTGAAAACAATGCAGTCAGTCGATGAATCAATTGTCCATTTGCATTTTATGGAGATATATCAGCATATATGTTGTTTTATTGCATTGAGCTGAAATGATGGATGATAAGTAAACTTGTTTACTTTGAAGATAATACTTAGTTTGAAGAGTTCAAACAAAGTCATTGTATAAAACGAAGTTAAGGAAAGAAAAAGGAAATTATTTTCCTTTGCGGAAAGTGTTTTCTGTATCCAGGATTAAAAAGTGGCCAGTAAATAAAAAAAATAGGCCAGCAAGTGGTTATGGTGGCAAGGGACTTCAGTAAACAGTAAAAATGATAGGAGTAACTTCACAACTTGGTTGTACTATGGAGAGTTTTGTGGTTTTTTTTCCCCTAGGAGCAAATAAAAGCCAGATACTCATTATTCAAACCTAGCAGCCCCTTGCCGTGATGAGATGGGCTACTGAAATGCACATAGGAGGTGGCCTCCCTAACCAGCCCAAACCTCTGTAGCATCCCATTCTCAGACTTGAAACACCAGGAAATTCAACCATAGCTTCAAGACCTATTGTACCATCTTGTCTCATCCTTGTCTCTCCTCAGAGGAATATGGTCTAAAAGTCACATGCAAATGGAAACTTGGTAGCTGGACCCCTTTTGGAAAAAGAGCTTCAGCTCTTTTTTTCAGCTCTTCTACACTGAGTCAAAACTGAAGTTCTTTTGTCAAGAACTAAAAGTAAGCTAATGTGAATTTTTCTTTAGAAGTGAGAGAGTGAGGGATGTTAAATGAAGAGAAAGTATTGCGCAGAGCTTAAAAGGCAAAACAACAATTTAGTATCATAATTGGATCCTATAAAAACATTTCCTTCAGTGTGGTAGTTACCCTTTCATCACTATTTTGCAGTTTTTAAGACATTGTAGAGAAATCATTTAATTTCTACTTTTACTTTGGAACGAACTAAGGCATAGAGATAGATTTTCTGGTTTACGACTTGCGTTATTGCTTCACTGTATTAAAATCCAAAGTTCTTTACCCAGCACAGATCTTTTGGTAATGGTAATCTAAGAACTGACTCTCTAAACAAAGCGAAGGACAGATATTTTGTCTGCTATTCTAAAGTGCAAACTGATGAAGGAGTTTGCATGGCAATAAAAAAGCTAAAGTGAAAAAATGCTTATGATTTTTAGATTTCCCTCTTTTGGTATTATTTAGTAATTTGCAGAAGTGGAGATTGTTAAGGCTGTATACATGGATGCAAAACCCAAACATGGATTACTTGGTTCTCACACCTTTCTGACTGCAAGTGAAATTATTTGCATTAACAAATAATAAAGTTAATACTGTTTCTAAGAAGCTGTTAGAAATGGAATATTTTTTTCCCTCTCTTCTGAAGCTGAATTGAGAGGGGCTTTCTGTGAGGTCCTTGGGAGTCCTTGAGGTTCTAGGTCCCTCAGAATGGTTGACCTCAGGCTTTCCACCATGGGCAAAGCTCATGGACTGCTCCCATTTTCAGCTAGATCTTGGTAATTGTAACATGGACTTGTAACAGAGCTAAGACAGCAGTTTTGCACAGACATTTGGCTGACTTTTTCTGCCTGTTGAAACAGAAACAAATATTCTGTCTCATTTTGATGACAAGGTGCTGTGTATATCCTTTAAGTAGTAGTTCCCAACAGTAATTGCTACTGTGTGACAGTTTGTGAAATGAAACCATGATTTGCCTGGTTTTCATAGATTTTCAAATTACACTGGATCACCAGTCACTGCTGATTATTGCTTTGCAGAGCAGAACTTCGGAAGAAACAATGCAAAGATAGGGTTTCTTGTAACAGCAAAATCTGAGTGGCATTAGGTCATATTCAGGGGAGGTTGATGAAGTGTTCTGGAGGAGCTTATTTCTGCTCATGATGAGCTGCATAGTTGATTGAATAGGTGACTTGGTTCTTGACAGCTGTCAGTCTTGATGTTTGCTCCTGAACCTCTGTTTTGCCTCAGCGATCTTCATCTCTGATTTTCTTAAATTATATTTTTTCTTTGCCTCCTGTTCTTATGTAAGTTCTGGTCTCCATGTTGACTCTTCCTTTTACGTGGCAAACCTTTCATCACTTTCCTGGAGTCCCTTTCACGTACAAAGGTATAAGTAGGCTACTGTTTTTAAATTCTAATTTTGAAAAAGGCCAACAACAGAATCTTCAGGAAAGATGATATATTATAAAATGTGAAAAAGAACTCTGAAGATGAATAATGAAGTTCCCTTTGTCCAGAATGTTTAATATAAGATAGATAGAGATATATATAAAAGATACCTCAGTTGGGAAATGGCTGGCTGAAAATCAAGATGAAATTGTCAGAATGAATATGTATGTCTCTGTCCAAACAATTTCTGTAATGCACTTTGACTGGCATATAAACTGAATTTTGCTGTATTTTTTTTAAGGAAAAAAAGAACCAAGAGGGTTGTCTTTGAAAGTTTCCCAGAGCTATAGCCTGAATTAAATATTTTTGTATGTACAAATCACAGAACTTGCTCTGCAGCTTATAAATAAAGTATTGTTTTTGTTGTATCCAGTTGTGAATTATAAATAGGAGTGCCTAAAAAGTGAAAATCTACAACAGTTTCCAGACTATTGACTGAAATTAGATATGTTTAATACTTTATTTCTTTTAGACTGTCTCTCAAAGTACTGTAGTAGATGAATCTTGCAGTTTTTTGAAGAGCATTAAAATGACATACATTATACTGTTTGTTGAACTGTCACATGCATTGTTTGTATAGATAACGCTACTTAAATATTTAATACATTTTAAACCAGAAATAATTTTAGTCCAGTGCTATCACACTGAAGCCAAGAGGCCTCAAGTTCATCCCCAGATGTGCTGCAGTTTTGTGACCTATTGCATGCAGCCTTTTATTGTTTATTTCCCTGGCTCGGGAATGTGTGAATAACTAGGGAATTGGAAGTACCTAAAGGGGCCATTTTGTTGAATGAGTAGCATGCTAGTAATTATGTATGCATATAATAATGTTAATTTGTTTGATAATGCTTCACTCACTGTCCCAGATGACGTTTGAATGTTATCAAGAGGGAAACTAGGCTTAAAGCCTTCAAGTCTGTCCATTTATTATTTGTAATAATTTTAAGAGAAAAGCCTGCTCTTGCTATTGCTGCACACAACAGATCAGGCAAAGCAGAGTCCCCCTACATTCAGTTTCGAAGTTCAGCATAATTTTCAGTGTTTCTGAAATACATGGCCTGGCTCTGATGTATGGAGGATGAAATTATCAGCCCTTGTATTTACTCAAAAATTGAGTCTGCATTTAAAAAATACTGTGTATATTCTGATGTAAGCATGAGAATATTTCAAAACTGATGGAAAACTCTTGCACCTGTGGAATCTTTGAAATGGGAAAGGAGATTTTCTCTCTCCTCCTGTTCTGATTCTCGTGCACTCCTATCTGTCAGCCTTGCAAATCTGTTGGATCTGGTACTGTGTGTTGCTAGGTGGCACAGATGAGGAAAGATGAATTTTCAGTGTTCTTCTAAATGATTTTGTTTGTGGTTGATCTCTGTGTATTGGTGACTTCTGTTTTTTTGGGGTTTTTTTCTTTCTTTCCTGGAGGTGGTGTGATAATGGGGAGGAGGAGAGGTGCTAAATTCAGGTTTGTAATGTGAATAATAAAAGATGTTCACACCTTCAAAAATATAATCAAAATGATAGTTTGTCCAAAAGTGTGGTAGTTTTGCAAATGTTTCTAACATGTTTGAGAGCAAAATATGTTTTTCCTCTGAGTGTAAATTGTTCAAAGCAGGATGAGGTACTGCCGGGATTGCTTTCCTGTACGTGACTATAGATGATGATTTTACAATATGTGATGCTGTTTTCTGAAGGGACAGGCACAAAACACATATGGTTGAAAGTGGCTTCTGGAGTCTTCCAGTCCAACCCTTTGTTCAAAGCAGGCACAGTTATATCAGGTTTCTCAGTGCTGTGTCCAGCCTGGCTTCCAGTATCTCTAAGGATGGAGATTTTACAACCTTTCTGAGCAACTTTTTCTAGTACTTAACTGCCTAGATGATGTCAAGTTTCACCTTTCTTCTCATTGGAATTTGTAGTTAATGGAAATCTAAGGTGGCAGGTGCCAGGACGTCATGAAAGGGATGGATAAATGCACAATGGGTTGTTTCTTACTTGTCCAGTTATATTCTGTGTGGCACCTGAGGTTTCTTGTCAGAGGAATAAGATAAATGGTTTGACTTTCTATATTCAGCATCTGCTCTTTTGGCTTCCTTATTATGGGGAGAAGATTGGTTGGACTCCAGCTGAGTCGATCGCAAACAACGTGTCCTTTTTATCCCTGAAGGCATGAACATCAAGGCTTAGGAATCCTGCATCAGGTCCATGACACATGCTTTCAAGAATTTTGGAGTTTGAGTGGTAGGATCCACTGATCATTAGTCCTGGTGATTTTGCTGCCTGCACTATGGCAGTCAACAATCCTCAGAACGGATCACGTTCCTGCTGTAGATGCTACTTCTCCACACTTATTGTTTAAACCTCTGTGATCTCTGAGTACGTGCTTATAGCAAGACCTTGTGGTTTTTTTCTAGCAATATGCACTATGTGTTTTCATGAAACTGTATTTCCACAGTTCTTAAATAGCTTGAGTTTGCTATGGAGGATATCTCTTATCTCAAATTCTTATGCTTTGGGATGAAATATTTTAGTTCAAGGTAAGATCCATCTTACCTCCTCTTAGATGTCTAACCTTTAAACACCTAAATGTGAGCTACACATCTCTGAGCTTTCTGTTGCAATCAGTGGGGAGAAATAAATCACAGAAAGTGATTCAGCTTGATCAAATTAGGAGTTGAAGGTAAGTTAGAGTAATTGCTGTCTTTAGCCATTTATTCCTTTCCATTGTCTATAGGCAAGTTTGACAGTGAAGTGTGAGCTAGTTACATTAACCCGTGGAAACCTTACCTTAGGTGACTGAAATCTTACCTTCCTGTAACTCCACTGCACTTCATATATTCTGCTTGCTTAATTATGGATGCTGTTTTTAGCAGACAGCAGTTCTGTCTATGTAATGTCACAAATTCAGTGACAGATATGCTTTGGAAAGATTTTTTTTTTTCGGGTGAGTGATGTGTTTCTATTTAAATGATTGAATGTATTTTGATGTGACAGTTACATTGTCTAACTAGAAATCAGTATTTTCTGAGTTCTGAGGAAAAATATTCTGAGGAAGGATAGACGATAGCACTGCGTCAAGGTAGTTGGCAGCCTCTGCATGGTAGTCTGAAATTTCCAGACACAAAGACTATGCAAATGTTGACAAGACATAAGAATAAGCAATTGTGAAATACTGTACTTGATCTGGATAGTAATAAGACTGTTTTTCAGCCAAGCTGTTTCTGCTTGAGGCCAGCACTGAAGTGTCTGAGAAGACAGTAGGTGAGCTGCAGAGAGAAGATGTGTTGTTTTTACTTATTTATTTAGTGAAAAAAAAAATTATTATTATTTTTGCCTTTTTCTTTTAGGCAGCTAACCTTCTGAACTGCTGGCACCAGCTGTCAAAAGAAATGCTCGCTTGTAACATGGAGAACGGACAGTATTTTTGAGTTAGGAGTAAAGGCAGAAATGAAAATTAGTGTAGAAGTCTGAATCTATTACAAGTTGGTTGGGATGGGTTTTTTTTTTTTCCCCGTAATATTGTCAGCTCTGTAGATTGATGGCATGGAAACTGTTTTGTCTAAGGAGTAAAAACGTTAGATGACCAGTTTCTCTTCAGAGGTAGAAAAAAGATGCACCTGATGCTGATAATTTATGATATAATTCCCTGCAAACTCTGGACTCAAACCGAGTACTTGCATTTTGAGGTTGGGGTAAAGTTGTGGCAACGCTCGTTTGTTCAAGAGGAAAGAGATTCTGACTTGTGTTTGCGATTTGATGTTTATTTTAGGGCTCTTCAAAAGCATGATAGTATTTGGAAGATACTTTGATAGCAAGTGAGACTGTCACATACACGTGATAAAATGCATTTTATTATGTTCTTTTGCAATTCGCCAAATGGATAACCCTATGTTAAGTGTAGAATTTATAGGCAGAAAAGCTTTGCAGGAATATAGCTCAGTATTCAGAAGTATACCATCTATAAGAGGCAATGAAAACGTGTCTTGTGCTCGGAATTGCCTTCATTCATAGTTCATCACCAGCAATCATGAAAGTAACTCTTACTAAAATATTCTAATTTTTTTTTTTCCCCTATTATAATGTGAGGCTTCTTAAAGTTTTATGTCGCTTTCATTTGTTTGGAGTTTTCCATTCTGTCTTCAGTAACTTACAAGGAAGCTTGTGGGTTTTTTGTCTCTTGCTCATGCATGTTTTCTTTCACCACAAAGGAAGTCTTGGGCTCTCAAAATGTTAACCTTTCCAACATCCCTGTGTGATATTCATGCATGAATATTGTCTTGGTCTACAGGGACGATATCTCCCTGAAGCTACAGGAAGATGCACTAAACTTGCACTAAAGCTCTTGAGTTCCTTGATTGTAAAGCTGAGGGAGGTAGATGGTGCTTTTCTCTGCAGTGGCAGGCTTTTTTGGGTGAGTCAAGAAGTACTGGTCGCATGAGAAGTGTTTTGACTCAGAACAACTCCAGCCAAACAAATCTCTAAGGATATAACTGTTATGTTTCTGAACAAAGAACGAACAAATAAAAGATTATGGTGAGCTCTTAATTCAGTCCCTGACAAACCATCCTTTGACTTCACTGAGGTCAGGTTACATTTAAAATATTGAAAAGCTGTCTAAAAATCCTTACCTCTGTAGACATACTAAAAAGTAAATTGCTAATGATGAATGCGTTTCTATCACCATATCAATCTACAGTAGAGATTAAAAAGATGAATAGCTTTTCCATTGTATGTTAATGCTTAACTGACTCCACAGATTTTTGTATATATAATGAATGAAAGGTGTTACCTGAAAGATTCAACTCGAGATCTCCGTACTTACTCATTGCAAATTTTCTATACTGTAATTAATATTGGAAGAAGAGTCCTAAAGTAATTTTAAGTAGCAACAGAATTTTGCAATGCCCTTTAAACATTTGTAGTGATGTAAGACAGTGACCTTTCACTGCTTTAAAAAAATTAAGGGTGGTTTTCTGTTTTTTTTTTAATTAAGGGTTTGTGTGTGTGTAATAAAAATATCTACTGCAGGAGAGCAAATGCCAATGAAGGCGAATTTATTTAGACATTTAAGTGTTAAAAAGCCAAGTAGAACAATCTTCTTTCTTCTCTTGGTCTACAAAGATAAATAGATGTTAAACCTTCCAAGAGTAGGCTCTTTGACTTAGGCTGATAGACATTCTCAAATAGAAAAATACTGAAGTGTCTTATCTTATGGTTATTCCCTCCAGACCTTGAATAATGAAAGGAAATAGTTTTAGTAAAAATGGAATTGTTGCTTTTGTTGTTTAGTTTCTTTATTTGGGGGTTGTCTTGTAAACTTATAGCTTGTGTTAATGCCTTAAAGCTGCTTTTAATTTACTTCTTAGTGAAATCTGAATCTTGTTCTGACTACACATTTCCAAATTAGCCTAAAGTTTATTGGGCTGATTTATTTTAGAGAAAAGAAGTATGTGGTCCTTTTAAACAGCACATGTAGCGAAGATTATATATATTTTTTCAATGGTTGTGCCAGAAAGAAAGCATAGACAATTTTGTTTATTAACTCAGTTTTGTAAACAGTTCTGGGCAGTGAAGCTGTAGTAGAAGTGTGCTCCGCAATTCTTCCTGGGGGCAAATGGTGAGCTTTGGGGTCACCTAAGTTACCTTTTTTCTTCCTTACAGCCTTTAACATTGTTTGGTTATTTCTTGGTAGCACTTGCCTATCTTCTGGAGGTTTTCTTTGTTTAACTGTTGCCAATGGAAGATTTCCCCTTCTGTTGGTAAGAGGAAAATGTTTACTTTTTATAGTGTTACCATTTATTTCTTCAGCTCTTGCCTGGGGGTGTGCATGTATATATTCTTTTGCAGATATGAATTATATTTTCTGTCTGGAGATCATAAGTTTTTTTGAAAGTGAAACAAAATGATTAAACTGAAGTCAACTACATTATTTGAAGCTGCTGTATGTGTTTATCCTCATAGTGCTTAATCCTTGACTTTGCCTCAGGCTACTAACCCTGGCTGGTTATTAATTCCTTAAAAATGCCCTGAGCCAGTGTTGCTGCTGTTATAACTTGTCTGGGGCTCAAACGAAGTTGACGTTTTTCTTAGCTGCAGCATCTTCTCGCTGTAGTGTCACAGGATCAATTGGTTACAGCAGTGCTGCTGTTTCACCATGTGCTTTGAAAAAAATGTTTCTCATACAGCATCTGTTTAGACTTCTGAAGTGAACGTTTAGTCTACCAGGGATATAACCTATTTTAATGAATGAACCTGAGATCTATTGGAAATAATCTAATGATACAGATCCTAAGTGGCCTATTATGAAGAGACCCATGTTTGTATTATACGAAACAAAAAGAAACCCGTCAGCAAGATTGGAAATTTAGGTCATTATGCTGTAGGAAGAGGGAAACTGTGAAATTGGGGTGAAATACAATACTGTTTGAAAAGTTATAAACTTCTTTCTGTATACATTTTGGGTCTGATTTCATAAACTACTTAAAATGCTCCCAGGGAAAAAAAAGTTGGCTCAGTGTGTTTGAGTCTGAGATTTTCCTCTCCTGAATGTGTGGATGAGCTGGAGTGTAGAGTTTTCTGTTTGAATAGAAACCATCCTATAAAAATTGAATAACATGCTGTAAAATTACAGATTAGCTTCAGGAGCAGCAAGAACAGCTTGGCAAATTATCTCCTAGCACTAAAGCCATTCGAGTCCTCATCAGCTGGTGCGAGCTGTGCGGTAGCCAGCGTAGCGCAGACAATTTGTGCTGCTGGACGCCCAGCTTGACTCCAGCTGACTCAGCGGTGATGGGGGTAACATGTCAGAGGCGGGATGAGTCTGAAGGATGTGATGGTGCACAGAGCCTCTGCTCTTCTGTGCCTGGCATGCAGCTGAGCTGATGTCCTGGGAGTTTCCCGCTGCCGTGGGAAGACTGTGGACCAGTGTGTGGCTCTGTCAAAGCCCTGCAAAGGAGGAGGAGGAGCAGAGTGGTTCTGCCAAAAAAACACCGTCTCCTTGCTATGCTTTTAGAAATGTACACTTCTTTTTTTCGATGTTAAACATCTCCTTTTTCCATGGATTCTTTGAGACATGCTCTTAGTTTTCAGGATGAGGTCAAACATCTTCAGAAGTGCAGGGATCACCTCCGGTTTTAAATACCTTCAAAAACCAAAACGTAGTTCCCTTTCCCCTACTCAAAAGTTTTCATTAAAAAGAAAGTTTTGTCTCCAGATCTCTGTTTTTAAAATTAATGCCTTAAAAGCACACTTCAGCAATAAAATCCCAAACCACTTCTCCTACCTTTCAGGAAACTATGCCCAGCAGACATCTTGGAAGAAAAATCACTGGATTAAAAACAGCAACAGAAGGAGGCTACCCATTAGCATCAACAGTAATATTTAGCAATCTACTCCTCACTTAGTCACAGAAGTCCAAAATATAGAATATTTTAAGTGTCCTGGCGTGTTGAGCCACCAGAGCATCTTCCAGCTCCTACTGCAGACCAGGCAGATAACTTGGGTTTCTAATCCTTGTGCGAGGGACAGCAGAAAATGTATTTTCAGTTCATCTTCATATAAATCTATGAAGACGACTTAAATATTTGAAAAAACATAACGAAATGTTTTAGATCGATATGTTACACTTACTGTTTCATTGACTTATTTGCATCTTGTTCCATTTGTATTGCATCGTGATAAAGCTCCCTCTGTTCTCGTAGTGCCAGAAATGTTTTAAATTACCATTTAAATGGTAGAGCTAATCGTTATAGATAATTAAACCAAAGCCTGTGTGAAGAATGCTGAAATTCTGTGAATATTAATCCAGGAAATTATTTTATGCAAGATTACTGTAATGCATATAATAAGAAATAATTTAATCCATGCTAAACAATTTTATTGACTATAATCCATACTTGATATCTTACCATTTTCCCAGTTGTGACACTTGTGGGAGACAACTATTTTTGAGTCTCTGAATATAATTTATACCTCTAAGTATGTTTTCAAGGTATTATTTACAGTGTTGTTCAATGGCAGTATAAGAGCTTACTGAAGTCAAAAAGTGAGATGCATAATGCCAGTGGTATGTAAAGCGCTTCAGAAATTAAATGGAGACAACCAACAGCCTTTTCCCCAGGGGAAAGGAGAAGAGTAGCTGAATAAATTTTCCTTAGACCTGAGCAAGTTACTATGTTACATGGAAGGAGAAGTGTCTGGGCTGATCTGTAGTGTCTCCTTAAACTCCTTTTTGTGCTGCGCACAGTGTGGAGCTGCTTCTACCACCACAGTCCTGCAACAAACTTTCTCTTTTGGATGCTGGTGATCGCAAAGCACGTTACATTGGGAAAGCCTGGACTGATGTGATATGGTCCGTAAAAGCAATGGAGAAGCTAATTCAGATAAGTGTTACTTCTTATGCATTAAAAGCTGTGAATTAAATTCTGGAAATGAAAGATCTTCATCTTGAGAAGGTAGAACAGACTTAGTTTCAGTGTCGAGCTTGGTGCTGGCTGCACAGAGAAATCCTTGAAGATTTTGAACATTTAGCAGAATTCGTCTTGGCATCAAGACAGTTTGGAGTTTGAATTGAGCTACACTGATCTTGTTTCGGTGAAGTTTCCTGCTGCAAATTGAGGTTCATCTCCCTGAAATGTGCAGCACAGCCTGTGATATGGGAGGGAATTAGCAAAGGGTTAAGAAGCAGGAGTGGTTGATCAGAATATCTAAAATTTTACTGCTTTTCTTGTGTTGTCAGAGCCACATTCATGCTGGCGTAGGAGAAGGCAGGGAGCTCCTGGCAGGGAGACAGCAAATCACAGCTATTCACAATGTGACCAAACTCTGTACAGCAGCTGGGGCCAGGGGAGAGGGGAATGACATATGTACGTTGCATTAAATATCTGCGAGTTGTGGGGTGGGGGGGAAGTGAGTCATTTTAGTCCCATCCTCCTCCCTAATCTCACACAGCCCCTCTCTGCTCCCTTGCTTCAAGCACAGCCCTGGAGGCACAATCTAGTTGTTTCAAGAGGAGTTCTGCTCTGAAAAATGTCCCCTTTCTTACTCAATGGTGCTGCCAAAGTTTATTGAAAGCCTGTATCTGCTGACTCCAGTGACAATTTCTATTAAGTTTTCCATCACCAATTTCTATGGTGATACATGAACAAAAAAGAACACAGCTTGACTTTCAGCTCCAGTGCTATTTTTACAAGGCTGGCTGTTAAAGACAAACAAAAGAAAACATTTTCTTTCTAAACTGAGCATATTCGACATTGAAGGTCAATGAGAGATAATACAAGCAGCACTCTGATGTTTATGCACACAGTTGCTTATGGAGCAAATTAAAATGATTTAATGACCTGATGACTTCCTCTTCTATCTTCCCCAAATGAAATATAACCCTTTTCACCCCTTTGTGTGCCTCTCAGTCCATCCCTTCACCCAAAAACCCTTAAAAGATTTTGTCTGTGAAATCCGCACCTTCCATTGCCCTTGCCAGGTGCAGCAACTGGAATTCCTGAAATGAGATTCAGGGGCATCGTGTGACCACTGCTGGCATTTTGCAGATGGCAATTTCTCCCCTTTCTAATTAACAGAAAACAACTCAGAGAAAGATTAAAAGGTACCATGTGCCTCAAAGTCTTCCCCCCTCCAATTATGTTCTCTGAAAGAAAAAAAAAAAAAAAAAAAATTAATCCTGGAAACCGGTTGGTCAGGGAAATGCAGAGGGTTAGTATCTTTTGATGCTCAGAGCTGTGCCTGAACGTAGTCCTCTTCTGAGGACAGGGAGGGAGGGGGAAGGAGAGGTGTGTATGTTTTTATCAGAAGGTGCTTTTCTCACGGTGCCCAGGATAAAGGGACTGACATTCCTGCAGTGCTGTAATGGGGGAGGGGGAGAAGAGTAACTGGATCCTGAATTAGGTGGTTCACTAAAATGCGTATTTTTTCCAGTCCAAGTAGTTCTGCCGAGTGCCTCGGGCTTCTGGAATGGTGGTTTTCTGCCACTTGAGGTCTCAGATTTGTACTTTTCAAACCAAAGAAGATGCAAGTTCTGTAATTTCTTTGTCCTTGCCCTGTTTTTTTAAAATACTATGTTCAGTGTTCAGTCCAAGTGTTGGTTCTGATTTTGTGTTGTGTTTTTTATCCTCTGTGTGTGTGTATGTGTGAGAATTGGTTTAATTGTGATATTATGTGGCTAATTTTATTTGGATGGAAATAATTTAACGCAGCACATAGTGTATTGAGATTCTGATTTTTTTTGTTGAGTTTACAGTCTTTTTTTCCAATGTGGGCTGTGGTTTCATTACAGTAAGTTCCTGCTTTGGATGCAGAGACTTACGTCAGATTCACCAGCTGCTGCTCTCTCTAAATAGGCAGCATGCCAGTACCAAGGATTAGCTGGGTTACTCTTTGTCCCACCAGTTGTTTTTAAAATCTTTAACTGGAGAAACATCCTTGTGTGTCGTCCCTGCAACTCAGTGCCTGATGCCCTCCATTCCCACTCTCCTTCCCCCCCTACCCTCGGTGATCTGTTTTGTTTGCACTTTTGGTATTCTGTTACTTGCTTTGGAGAATACTTTTATAAATATATTTGCATTTTATTATAAGCTAGCAACCTTCAATATAAATGTCCTTCATCTTAGATGATGTGGTTTTGGTAATTGGTTTCCCTTGCCTTATCACCGTGGCTGCAGTATTCAGATACTGTCATTAAAATGCTTATCCTGGCAAGTGAATGACTTGCTTTCTGATGATCCAGGAGGAGAAAGAAGCAGCAGTAAGCAATGCCTACCTGAACCACAGTCTGCTTGGCTCGGGGAACAATTTTGTCAATAAAATTACCTCCATCCTACAAGCACCATGGCTTGGAGACAGTGGCTTTGTGCAAGCCCTTCTTAGTCCATCAACTTCACTAATAAAGCTGAACTGAAATCCTAAACTGGCTCCTAATTTAAGTTGAATAGCCATGTTGGTGACGCTGTGTTGCAGCCAAGACAGGCAGGGATTTGCCTTACAGGGGCTGCCCCTTCCTGGGGCTGGAAGCAGAGCTACACCCCTGTTATTGTTTGTGCACTATTTCTGCACTCCCACGAGAGCGTCTTGGGACATATCACATGTTTCTTTCTACTAAGATGCTTCTGCAGTCTTCAGCCTGCCCCCTTGCCCAAGTTAATCGTGACAGTTTTGGAGCAGGCCTGTCCTTTAGGGCAAATAGCGGGAAAGTTATCGGAAGACCACGAACACTTAGATGCGTTTTCCACTGTGCTCCTTGCAAAGATGACAGGTTCTAGCCCAAGTTTAAAAAAGAAATCTGAATTGTAACCACAGCCCAAGCCAGAGCAGCCAGTGTGGACTGAATTACTTGTACCAAAGGTGATACTATTGGGCCAAAATGCACGTAGAAGCCCAGGTGAACTGTGAGTTGAGTGAAGAGAGACTGCAGTGCTGTTCCTCTGCTCCAGTGCAGCTACTTCTCTCCAGGCTACAGGATTTAACTTTGTTAACCATGCTAGGTCAATTGGAGCGTGTGTTTTAAGATCTACAGAAGATTTAGTTTTGAAAGGAGAATAAACATTTTAAGGCCTGTAAGATACATGCTGTGAGTGTAAAGAGAAGAAAGTGTCTAACAGGAGTGAGAGTTTGGCTGAGGAAGAAGAGGTGGCAGGTTTAATATTATGGTTTCTCTCTTTCCCCCTAAATACCCTCTGGACAGGACGGTTTGGGTCTTTACTCTCAAACCCTGTTCTTTTTTCTCCAGCACTTGATTTTGCCAAACGGGTACAGTTGTGATGAGATGTTGTGCATGGAGCTGCATCAGCATCAATCTTTGTCAGCAGCCATACATGAGTGTAGGAAGTATGTGTATTTAGGCTAGTGGTATATTGAATAGAGAAAAGCTTTTGGTCAGAACTCCCCTGGATGCTGTAGCTATCTTCAGCTCCTCAAGCTGCAGAGTGTCCCAGCAGCAGGTTGTTGAACCAGAGGCAGCATATACGTGGCTATACAGGTCTGTGCACTGTAAACGTTTTTCCCACAGTTTTCACTGTTTACTCACTGTAATAAGCTCATCTGCTCCATCACCTGCTGTTGCTGCACTGCTGATCTGTCCGAGCCATGTTGTTTCTCTCCAGAGAGCTCCAAGCCTTCCCTCCCTACACTTACCTCTTATGATTTCCAGCAAAGAACTCAAAAAATGTCATCAGGTGATTTTTTTGGGCAAGTGCACTTCTTTGACATTTGCACCTCAGTTGTCTAACGGATGTGTCCTACCCAGAGGCCTGTGCACCACGAGTGCCCACTCAATTCCTAAACACTTCTTCCACTGGATTTGAGATCACTTGAGGGAAGCCAAAGTGACAATACTGGGAGGAGAAAAAAATTCCACCCTAATTGTAGTTTAATAAATACCAGACTTTTATAGAGTTTTAGAAATGTATGTAAATATTATAACATTTCATTAATATGCATATACATTTTAAGAAGGCGTTACTTAACCACGTGAAACCTCGCAGTTGCCAGGCTATTGAAGATTACTGCATTGGGGAATTCAGTGGAGGGATGTGTATGATTTGAGTTTTTCACAAATATTTTCTTAATGCTAGTCTCACAAGAAAGTTAAATCTTCTTGTGCCCTCCTTAATAGACTGTCGTGTAGTGCACAAGCCAAAACATTCCAGTGTTGGGGGTTTTTTTCCTAACATCTCAGTCGTATCTGTCTTAGTATGGTAATGCAGAGGTTGTCAGTACTCTGAATGACAGGAGGAAAAGGTGATTTGATGTTTTCAGAGCTAGGACCTACTTAGCAAGCATCCTACTCTAGAAGATATCCTTTCCTTTGTCAAGTGCCAAGTTTCATTTTGTAAATGACATAGAACTCCGCTGGCCCATGTCTCATTGGCTTTCCCTTGAGATAGAAACCACAAAATATTACAATTTTCTGGAAGCATTTCATTGTCCCACACACTGATACTAAAGACTGTATAAATGATGCCAGTTTAATTGTTGAAGAACTGACATTCCTGCGCCACTAAAGGATGTTCTCTGTTAAGGAGAGAAAACTCTACTTTCTGACCTTAACAATTGAATGGATTACCTTAAAAATCAATTTAATTTATGGCAGTTAAAAAGAAGATGGTCAAAAAAGCTCCGCAGTCCGAGGAGTGAAATTTAACTGTGATGGTAGCCTGAACTGTGTAGCTGGATTGTGTTTATGTTTAGGTGCCAGTTAACAGCACGATCTCCACAAAACGATTTTATTGTTCCCCAAACCCTATTTTTATTTAACTGCTGTCTGTGGTTGGTAAGCCGCTCTTTTGATGATTCAGTGACCTGTCATAACGGTCCATCTTGTCTCTGTATCTTTTTTTCTTGTTTTCCCATGGCATGTTCTCGGGCCATGCTAGCACACAGATGATCAGCAACAGATTAAGAGCTGCTTATGGGTAGCCAACTGTGGACTAGGACCTGATCCAGCAAACCATTAAGCATGGCCCTCGTTTCATTGACGTCAGTTGTGACTATATGTGTTCTTAAAGGTGAACATATGCTTTAGTGAATCAGTCTGCAAGAGTATTTGTAAGTTAATGTCAGGACTGGCATGAAGAGGAAGAAGGTGACTTTTCCTTAGCAGTGCTTCCTCAGTGGTGCGGAGGCACTACCTGGGAATTATTTCAGGTTTTATTATTGGGGAAAAATCTGACATTTTCTTGCATATTAGATTAATGATTCCTGTCTGATTTGACTCAGAATGTAGGAAGAGGTGCCTGTATCTGGCTTGGGCAAATGCTGCTTTGTCCTTGATTGAGGTTTGACAAATTATTATTAATTATTATTAATTTCCTATCTGCTCATGGCACATTTGTTGAAAGGAAGCATTCCCCTGTTTAAAGGTTGGTGTTGGTATTCCTAGACTGGTTTGTACACTGAGGAATTGAAGTAGGCCATCTAGCTCTTCCACTCTCAAAATGTGTGTTTCTTCTTTCTGCTTGAGAAGACTGGGGGAAAATCGGCACACCCCCCACACCCCCCACACCTCCCCTGCTTCTGTTGCCTTCCTGGCTGCTGTGTGAATATGTTAGAGCCGGGCTGTGTGCTTAGATACAGTGCAGTTCTCGAAATAAAATGCACAGATCCGGTAAATACCAGAGAAAGAAAAATGGTGCTCATTGTAGTGATATCACTTCAGTCTTTAGTTTATTGTGGGTATGAAGTTAAAATTCTAGTACTGAAGAGTGTTTTAAAAATCCCAGCTGAAACCAGGACAGTAAGTTAAATTATTTAATGTAATTTTCCGTCATAAATGTCAGAGATATCGTATTGGTATCACCTAAGTTGTCTGATTTTGCTTTATACTAGCAGTAAAGGAAGTTATATGTGTGACTTGATATGGAAAGGATTATTCAAAGCATAAGGATTAAAAATAAATTCCTTCTCAAATGTTTTTAAGAACCCAGACCATACATATTTTACACAATATTTTAGTAATATACCCCCTTTTCTAAGAGAATTTTAAAATCGGTCAGGATCAGCTTGATTTCTTTTGTTTAAAAGATAAATATTAACTGTGTAGCATTTTAAAAATAGAAAATTCAAATATTTGAAACCAAGGTAGCTGTACTGTTGCCATGTATTACAGATGTTAGTACGCCAACACATTAAACCAAGAGAAGTACACTTTTAAACTGAAATTTATTGGTTTGAATATTATTTGAAGGTAGTGCAGAAATGGAAGAGTGGATGCCCCATTGCATGGTTGGTTGTAATGGCTGTGCTCTTTTGCTTTATTGGTTCAGTATTGGGAAAATGAAGAGTCCTAGAACATTACAGCTGTAGGAGAACCAGGGTGTTTTGCCATATATGAAATAGTTATTGCTGGTGGCTGAACTGCTTTGAAGATTCCCCAGTTGTTCTCTCAAGACTGGTACTGTTAAAGACCAGATTTCAAGAAGAGGTGCATCAGATTACGAGAGGATTCTGTCATAACTACTAAGACAGAACAGTCAAGTCAGTAACCTGAAAGGGAAGCATAAAATGGTATGAAGAGGCTATTCTGTATATTAGAAACAATCTTTGTATGATGCTTGTATAGTTCATATAAAAACAATAGCTTCTTATGATATTGGGGCTTTTGTGCTTTGAGAAAGCAGCGTTACTATCTTGAGTTAATCTTACAAAGTGAACTTTCTGAGCCGGTGCTTGAAAAAGCCATGTAATGAGAAACCAGGTGAAGATGCTGAGATAAATTTTGGGTTTCTTTTTGCCATTCAAGTTGAAGATGGCAATTAATGCAGCCTTCTTGATCTTTTTACATTTAGTCGCTCAGCATAAAGCATGAAGCTCTCAATTCAAGCCTCCATACAGCCAGTGATTGCTTCCTACTATGCTGAATAGGGCTGTTTCTGAACTGCGACTGTATCTAATCAGCAGCGAGTGGGCTGACTTCACACCAGTTATTGAAAACACATTTTCAGAAGGCTTCTTTGCTGATAAATATCCAACTAGAATTCTCTTACATGTTGTAGTATGCATTGCTATTGAGAAATGTTTAGAAATGCATGTATAATATCAACCGTACAAATATGGGTTTGTAATACTTCTTAGCATATTCATTATGAATTCTTGAAATGTTAAGTTATCTCTGTCCTACAGTATATCTGTGCTGAGCAAACCGTGGCTGGGGGCCAAATCCATTTTACAGCTCTCCAAAACAGTCTTGTGACCAATCAATCAAGTTTTCACTTATAAAATGCCCATAGTGTAAGCACCTAAGGCACCATGCATAATCCATACTAAAATAAATACGATATACTATCTCTGAGTACTGAAGCCAGGTGAAATTAGACATGTGCCTCTGACGTTGTAGTAGATAAAGGAATCTGGTTCTGTAGGAGGAGATGATTAACACGTGGTACAAATGCACAGTTCATAAGGCAGTCGCACTTTTGAGATGTGAATGGAAAATTGATTGAATGTCTGAAGGGAATGAAAGGATAGTGAATAAAAAGGTTTTATAAATGTGACACAATCAGGCCACTGAAACTTCTGCAAATTAATGTTTAGCTCTGCAGAGGAGGCTATCTTTTCCTCTATCACAATCACAACTCCATGAGCTTCAATTACTTCTAAAATTTACCTTCTGTTTGGCCAGGGGTATTGACTGTAAGAGCAGACAACCGAACCTCAGGCTTACCAGATTTTGTAATAAGAGCACTGTATAAAGTGTGCAGCTTGGCAGAATCTTTTTTTAAGGAAAAAAAAAGGAGACTCAATGTCATGAATAAGAAACAAAAGAAAAAAAAAAAAGGAAAGGGGGAAAAAACCGTACAATCTGCAGTGGGTCTGGATACTGCAGTTTATTACAGAACCAACAAGACGAGAGGCTTTACCCTGTTCGATGATCTCGCATTTGCATTGCATCTTCCCAGCGTCACCTTCACGAGGTCTCTGCTTCCCTTCCCAGCAGGGAGGATGCTGGCCATGGGAGGTGGGACCACAAGTCGGGTTGAGTCATGCTGTGACGCAGCTCACTGTTACTTGTCATGGGTGTCACTGATCAAGGATTACAGATGGCAAACTCCATGCATGAGCCCGAGCTCCAGATTCTCCAGCCAGCATCTTCACCTCCTCCTCCCTGCTCCCTAAGTGCACCCCATCTTCCCTGTCTAACCGTGCCACGTGCGAAATCACAATGTATGATCCACCTCCTAGTTTGCGGTTCTGTCTCATGTGCATATCAGCCGCAGCTAGCAAGGAGCAGCTTTGTGTTTGAGCATTCAAAAGCTCAATTTTGCTCCCCACAATTATGTGCCGCCCATTAGCTTTTGCTAAGTTCCTTTTTTTTCGGTTTTTGCCAATGACACCCCAGCCCTCAGCTGTTAGTAGCCTCCTTGTGCGGCTGTGAGCATCCAGCCGCTCTGTGCGTGTTACAGCAGTAACGTTTGAAAGAAAATGGTCGTTTTTGAGAAAGGGTGAGATAGTTTAGACAGTGCAGAATTTATTCTAGGACATGAATCCAGTATTTAAAGTGCAGGTAGAAAAAAATTGCTTCCTGTTCTGCTAATCCTTGGCTGGATAATTGACAGCCTTCTGGAACTTCATTTCTAGCCTTTTCAGCTTTTGTTGATAAAGATGCAAAAAAGACAGACATGCACAAAAGGACTGTATATAGCGTATAATTCGTTTTGTAGAGCTAGAACATCTAGCTGAATGTGCCATTGATTTACCCTGGCACTAATTCCTGGTGAGTAGCTCATTTTGAAAGTAGCTACCAGTTGGCATATTTGCAGGAGCATTGAATTCTGGCACGCAGTCACTGTTGTATTAAAAACATGAAGTGCAGTGAGTCTGGAGAGCCTTTGAAAGTGAGATATCAATAGAGGCCGTGTGTTGCATTGTTATTCTCGGTACATACAGTGTAAGAAACCCGAACAGAGTAAGCTATGTGTGTTACCAGTAGTGTGCAGTTTGTGGCGTGGATTCTTCTTGCAAAGTGCATTAGCAATCTTGCGTGTATTAAAAAATTGCACTCAAAGCCACTTTAAAGTCCATATGGTATCTGTTGTGATTGCCTTAATAACAATAGCATAATTATGGGTATTATATCTTTGCAGGATTGAATGCGCAACAAACATCGCTTGTGAGCAGCAAGTTTTCATAAGAGATGACAGCTGTTTTAGAATCAAAATTATAGTTTATTTATTATGTGTATACATTCGAGTTGGGCGCAAAATAGCAAAAGAATGAAATCTGCAGAAGAACTATTTCTTGCTGTTATTTTGCAATAAAAAAGCTAGTTGTATACTAATGAACGATAAGAATGGGTTGGTTGGAAATAACATATTTCTGTAAAATAAGAAGTTTCAAAAGGATGCCTCTAGCTGCAGAAACTACCAAATATCAAGGGTTTTTTTCCCTTTTCTGGAAGGAGAACAGGGAGCTTCTTCAGAATCAGAAAACTTTACTCAGTGGTGGGAAGTTGCAGTGGAATACATTGAACTACAAGTGATGACTAATCATCACCTCTGTAAAGCAAGGATGGGTATGGCCCTGATGAGAACAGGGTGAGGAGAAGAAGGGGAGGGAACTGCTGGAGGTTCATCATGGATCTTGTAATGGAAAGTCCCTGCAGGCCGCTCTGGCAGGTATAGTGCTGAGCTGCAAACAGGGACTCTTGTGTGATTCCCCCAAGCACTAGGTATGTGAGTTGACTTGAAGGGATTGGTTGCAAGAAGGTTAACTCCAGACTACAATTCTCTTTTTCTGCCTTTCTGTTTTTGTTCTAAATCTGCGTCTGTCTGAAGGAGTGCTGAGCACCACTGCAAAATTTCAGATCCCTCAAGCTTTTACGTGCTGATGTTGGAAATGGTGGCCAGGTCTTTCGGATAGGTAGCAAACAAAAGTATTGTGAGAAGGAGTATTTTAATGAAAAGTTAGCTTTATATTGATATTTACTTGTCTGAGAATCTGTATCACTTCCAGGTCTTAGGAACTTGTTGGAGGTTACAGGAAAGCCAAAGTTTTAACTTGTACATTGTTATTGCAGACTGTCACCAGCTCACAGATCTGAAGAAATGCAAGGTGGCAATGCGTATTGAGGAGATTGTTGTGGGGGAGAGGAATTGAGATTGGTGTCTCTTCATTGCTGTAGATGAGCTGGAGTGTGGTTTCCAAGACAGGAAATAAAAAAGTACATGCTGTACAGATGAAGAGACATTTTGTAGCAAGGCTTCTAAAGCTTTAAAATTCAGGCACAACTGCTGTACAAACACAAACCAGGGCTCTTGCATATACAGAAAGGAACTTTCAGTCTGTGTGAAGGATCTTGGCACAAAGGGAGTGTTCTAAATACAAGGTTGTTAACTTGCTTCCCCAGTGTAAATTAATGTACGATTTCTGGTGTGTGCTGTAAGTGAGTGTCCCATTGGTTGTGTCTCATTTGAGATCTAAAACTAGGTATAAGAGTGACAGCTCAGATTTACCCTGCAGTGATGCTCTGACAATGCTGTTGGACAAATTCCCTGTAACAGAGGAGAAAGGTTGATCAGAGACTCACTAGGCTACAAAAAGCAACTTCAGCAAGTCTGTAAATCCTGGATACTGTGAGAGAAAAATTGTGAACAGACACTCTGTATAATCCCTGTTTAGGTGTACGTTCCTGTAGGTAATGTGTCTGTGGACCATTCTAGGCCATTGCCTAGAAGGCTGCTGGGTTGTACATTATGAAGAAAACCAAGGAGGAGTGATGGGTAGAGGCAAGTTCAAAGAGTGGGAAGGTTTTGAGCTACTTGGAGGCATCATTTCTGGCGTGGGCTCAGGCTGCATTCACCTCTTAGTTTTTGTAAAGATTTAAACTCTTTTAATACCTCACTGACATTTGCTTTACATGTATGCAATGGGGTCTTGGTTTTGAGGAATTCTTCTGAGGGCTGCGACCATGCAAAGTGAAGGTGAAGGCCTCTAGAAGACGGTCTGTGGGGCCATTTTCACAGGCAAAGGTATCTTTAAAAGCCCTTCCCTGAGCTGCTCTGCTGCTGCTCGGCATCCGCTGGGATCCCCTAGTACTGCGCACGGAGCCAGCAAATCCTTGGGAGTCTCTGGCTGCGCACTGCCGGTGCCTTCCCATCACAAAAACAAGCGTCAGCAGCGGAGACTTTCCATGCTCTGACAGTTGACATGGCAGTAGGGACATCTCTCTTCTGTATGAAAGAGAATTTTCCAGATGGTGTTGTGGACAGGAGTACCGTATGGTGGCTTGCTTTGAAAACGCTTCATAAATTCAGAACTCTTTGTAAAAAAAAAAAAAAAACAAAACAGGTTTAATTGTTTGTTTGTTTTCTTCTGCTTTTCAGGATCATTTTATGCACAGTGGTATGCTAGACCCTTCACATAGCAAATACTGGCAGATTGTATCATATCTCTTTTGTGATAGAAATTCTTTTCAGCGGTGTGAAGCTGTGATGTTGACTATTTATGCAGTGATAGTGCTTAAGTAGCTTTAAATTGTGTAGATCTTGTTAATCACTCTGAAAAAAACCCATCAAAAAATGCAGTGGACTTTAATGGCCTTGGGTCTTATTCTGTGGCTGCATGATTTTTGATTTTTACTAAAGATATGAAATGGTTGTTGGTCTTGTAATTTTATGGAAATGATTTATAAAATAATAACCCTGTTACTCAGTTTCATCTGTAGTCTCTGATGTGATTTAGAGCAAAGTTTTAAAAAGAACATTTTGCAAATTGCCAGAGCTCATTACCTAATGCATTGCATTACAGATGGAAAGAAATGCTGTAGTGAGTTAATACAAGTTAGTGGGTTAATAATCGCTGATCCTGTTGGGACCATGCTGCAGTATCTTTAAAATGTGTACATCCTAAGCATAATGTATGGTGTAATTTCAAGGCCATACTTGTTCCAGTGTTGGCATTTTTGTGGAATTTATTTACTAAATTCCAGAATGCTTTGCATAGAAATCCAACAAATAAGGTTACATTTGACAGAAAAAGGGATTATTTTTGTCTTCGACAGCAGCATCAACAGGTTTTCGAGTGGCATGGAAGCCTGTTTGCTATATAAAAGACTGAAGGACTGCTTTTCCTTTAGGGAAATGTGTGATCAAAACCATGAAGTTCTGATGGAAAGAAAAAAAAAAAAACCTGGAGCTGATGGGGAATTTTTGCTTTTAAGAAAAAAAGAAAAATCTCTTCTAGCATGAAATGTTTGGATCTGAAGCAGCTTCCTAGTTCTGATTTTTGCTAACATAAGCTTGTATTAAAAATATATACGTATATCTAGAACAACTTGTTACACTGAAACTAAAAAAGTGAAAACTTTCTTCTTTTTCCAGAAATGAGTTGCAGAAGCTTGTGACTGTCTTTTGGCTTTTTTTCCACTTCAGAATATGGAAGGGTTTAGATGTGGAATATTTGGCATAACAGAAAATATAATTCCAACTGAAATCTAGTCTTTGTAAAGCACTCAACTAAACTATTGTAATTCGATTTTGGGTTTTTTTTTTAATTTCAGACTTTGTAAGGTGCACCTTACAAAATGTTGCGAAAGCGTTTGCTGATTGGGTGTTTTAATTAGTATTTGAAGCAAAACAATGTATTTCTAAAATGATAGGACAGATTCACTGAATTCTACTAACATGGGTTTGGCGCTATTAATATTCAGGGGTGCTTTATCTGCCCTGATTTCCCAACTTCGGAGTTACTCCAAGACATTATTAACTGCTGCTACTGCACGGTTGCTGTTTGTCTTTCCTTTGTGTGAAGCTGGTGTTGGTGGGAGAATGAGTTGTCTGCTGTGATGCATCTTTTGTAGAATTAATTTAGGAAGCAGTCAATCTTCCAGAGTTATTTTTAATGACGGAACTGACTCAAGGAGGGAAAAAAAAAATCTTGCTGATTACATCTTTCCAAATTCTGTGGATGTATAATGTCATTCATTAGACTGATACAGGTCTTGTCAGGGTTTCCACCTAAGCTGGAAGACTTCCTTTCACTTAGTGGACATTGGATCTACTATGAGTAAAGCCTCAACAGGTCTGTAATTAAATGACTGTAACACTGAACTTTCTTTTACTTGCTTGGCATAGTCCTCTACACCTGAGACTCATCTGCAAACTCTATGGGGGGGGTGAAAAAGGGCTGGAGTGTGCAGTGTGACCCAGCACCCCTTTATGCCAACAGGAAAGGACATGCAATAGGATCAGACCAGGCTATACTGAAAAATACAACATTTCTTCTGTAGTAAGAGACCCTTGCACAGAGCTACGATCATCTATATAGTGATTCTTTATTTTTTCCATATTTATTTATTAAGTCCCAAATGTTATGGAGGAAATTTCTGTTACATAAACTGTACAGGTTATCAGAAATCTGTTTTCCGGTGAGTATTCTGGTACTCGTCTGCGTAGAAATTCAGGAGTGTATCATTGAGAGTTTTGATAGAACATGAGGAGTGACATTGCTGCCGTGTAATACATAATAACTTACCAGAAGGGAGTTGCACTGAAATGCTGCTAAGCACAACCAGCAGAGAATTTTCCTCTGCCAATTGCCATTGTCAGAGGCATTCCAATATGGATTTCAGGGGAGAAGTGCCTGCTTGACACGATACAAGCAGAGTTTTGCTTTTTGCCTTTGTGACTCGAGTTCAAATCAACACCTCTCTTGTCATCAGTAAACGGATGTTGCAAATAAATAAAGAAATAAATGTGCAGTATAAAATGACATGTTTTGCTTTGTTTACTTTCAGTGAACACCAAAAGGAAAACTTTGAATGGTTGATCATTTAATGATCAGAATAATTAGTTCAGTTGAAATAGCATGCTGGTTTCAGGCCTGTTTTTAAATCTAACCTATTTAAGCTAGAGAGGAACTCGAAAATAAAACAACATCAGAATCTTAATGTATTTGCAGACAAACACCTGCATATTCCCACTGAGTAACTCTGCTACTTAAATATTCTCTGCTGTTCTGGTCCTGTATCTGCCTGTGATGTTCCAGATGATTCCTTGGAGATCAAGGAGTCAAGCCAACCAACACAAATACAAAAGTGTTGACAGCAGAGGAGATTTCTGCTTCTTTGTAATCTTAATCTTGGGTTTGTCTGAGTATCAGCATGGCACAAACAGCTGAAGGATTGGGGGTATGACCAGTGTTGGCTTTTTAATTTCTGAATGTCACATTAATGAGAAAGTAGAAAACCATTTCTTAAAGTAGTGCAGTCCTTTTGTAATTCTTATTACTTCTTGCTAGTTGATTAGACTGTATTAGTTTGACTCAGTACTAATTTTAATAATTAACCTTTTTTTTTTCAGTTTCTTATTCATCCAATCAGTGATTGGAATATTTTTGCTTTGATAAAGAATGTAGATGCCATCAATAGAAACAGATTTTAAAACTGTGTTCATCACCTTGACTTTGTCAGAGAGGCTGGTAACCCTTAAACACTGGGGGAAGACAAACCATCACAGTCTTTTTTCAAAAGACAAAATGAAGAATCTGAATATACAGAATATTTAATATAATTAAATAAATTTGATATTGATAGGAGCAGCTGTGCGTGAAGAAGAGTTGTACAGATTAAAAGATATTTATAAAAAGTAATATTTTCTAAGGAGAAGTAGTTGTCTTTATATGTTACTCTGCAAGTCTCATGTTTAAAATTTAGTATGAATATTCAAGTCAGGTTCTTTAATATGCTAAAATTATATGTGTATAAAAGTCTTACCTCATGTTTGTCGGCTGAAAATTGTTTCCTGCAATAGAAAAGTAGGAGTTTTCTTAATGAAATAACGTTTTGTTTGGAATACATTCTTATTCAAATTCGTTTTCATTCTGTCATCATTTAAGGAAGAGCTTGTAGAGACGAGTTACATACCCGCATGCTAAGATGATCAGGTCAAAATGCTCTGACTTCTAAGGTCTTTTTGTTGTAAATATATTCCAGACAATTCCATCTATTTTATTCTCATCAGAATCATATTATACCAAATACTTGCTTTACCCAAGATCCTTCATTTCCTAAGAGCCCTTCAGCATTACTTTTAACACCACCTACAAACACTAATGAATTTAAACATACCGAAAGCAGAATTTAAGCTGATTACATTTAGTGTCTTTTTCTTCTGTACATGACTCAGGCTCACTCGTCTTTCTTTAAGTTGAGCATTTCTGGAGGTTTTTCCATTTGCACACTTTACATGAGATGCCTTCCAGGATAAGGCCCATGCCATTGAAGGTTTGTCAGATGAATGAAGAAAAAGCAAACGTTAATGTCAAAGCTGAAGCTGAAAAGGTTGTAAGAAAATCTCTAATGTATTTGCTATAAATAAGGCACATAGCAAAAAAAAATCTTATTTACAGAAGGTCAGTGACTAGCTCATTCCTGCGTAATTTTGGGTGGGGATATGTAAATTGATGTGAATGCTTCCCACTGAGTTTCATTTTTCTATTGCCATTGTGTTGTATTTTATTTTGGCTGTGAATTATAATATATTGCAGAAATCCCCTCTCAAACCTCTTGAAGGGTTCTAAAATCGACCATTTAAAATGAGAAATAAGTTTGTGAACCATGGACAAAAATAAGTGATTTGATTATTCAGTTGTGAATGATTTATAGGGTTCTTTTGCGGGGTTGAGACTTTAAATAAAACTATACAAAGTACAAAACTGTTTTTCACTGTCTTTACTTAATAAAACTAAAAGAGGTGAGGATCAGAGGAAATTATTGTCTTTTTTAAAACCAACCTGGCTTTTCTTTTGCCCGCCCCTGTGAGAAATCCTTTTGCCTCTTAACTATCATAGATGATAATCTAAGGTTTGGCAGAATTGCTTTGCCTGGACTAGAGGTGACCACTGCTGTCTCATGTGGTTGCTAATTGAAGCAAGCTGTGGCCCGGGAGAGGTGGAGCAGAGAATGTGGAAGCCTCACCAGAGATGGTAAGTGACTTTTGGTGTCTCTGGAAGAAACTGGAGAGATTTGTGCAGCAGAAAACTTTCTTGTTGGAGTCTTAGAGGCTGCGTCTGAAGATAAAAGAAATGTGAAAGAGGTTATGAAGCAAACGGACAGAAGTGGCAGTAGCACGTTTCCTGGATGAGGTGGCATTTCTCAAATGCTGTGAGGGTGCTCAAGAATGAAAAAGATTAATTACTAATGATGTAACAGGTTGGCTAAAATGGTTTTGGTGGGTAAGGTGGCAGATGTAATGTTGTGATCCTGAACACTGCATTAGGAAAGCTGAGGACTGCAAGCCTGCAAGCTTCATATGTTCTGAGCAAGTTATTAAAAAGTGTAATAAAACCTAAAACTATTAACACCTGCATAAATACAGTTAGCGCCAGGTTCAGAGCATGCAAAAGCCAGGCTTTCTACACAGCGGGTACTAAGCTTGTGAAACTAGTTGCCAAAGGGTATTGCAGATGCTTACGATTTAAAGAGAGGCTGGATGAGTTCATGGGCAAGAAATCCTCTGAGGTTTATTTAGAAACTACAGTCAACTGAGAAATTCCTTGAGCTGAACATGTATGTGCTATTAGGAAGAATAACCGTATTTGGAAATATTGTGCTTGATTATCGTGTTCTTGTACTTTTTCTTGGTCAGCTTTTCATGAAATCTATTAGAAGTAGGATCTCAGGCTAGGTGAATCTTTGCTTTGAAGCAGTACTCCAGTTCTTGTGGTCTTTTCTTTCAGAACACCATCTGCCACGTATGAAAGGCTAGTTACAAAAATAACCCATCAAATGGCAGAAAAATCCCGTGGCGGTATGTGGGAAGAGGTCAGCAGACCAGTCACATCTCCATCATGGTGTCTCACTGTACTCATCGCTTTCTCTCTGCGGAAGAGCACTGAGTTATCAACAAGAGAACAACAAAATGCTCGAAGGAAGTTATGGGCAGGGCCTCTGAGTTTGTGCTTATCTGGAGGGTTGAAAGGAATTACACCGTGTGTTTCTTATCCTATGCTCTGGTTTACGGTACAGAAGGCATGGGTGGGAAGGTCTGGAGGGGAGTGGGAGGTCAAATAATAGTATTTGATTTTGTTTAGTGACTTTCATTCCTTGCCCCTGATTACCTATCATTATCATTAGCCGCTGAGTTTGTGCATTGCTGCTTTCTGTGAGCAGCATTATCTCTGTCTTTGGGGTTGGGGTTGCTCTCTGCTCGGTTCCCAGGCTGGTGTTTGGAAAGAGGTGCTTCTCCTAAGGGCAGGACATTTCAGATCTTGTTTTGCTGCATCCATATGAAGTGGCAGGCTGTCTTTTTTTTTGCTGAGATTAGCGGGCATGGGTTTGTCAGCAGGAATGCTCATTTCCTGGAAGCAGGATGCGGAAAAGGCAATTGCAAGGGGCAGGATAAAATATGATCCAGTGGGAAGTTGTATATAAAAGCAAAGTAGACTTCAAACTCTCCTCAAGCTTCCATGTTACTGCAAAATAAGGCTTACAGAAAAGCATTGTGTGCGCTTACCAAACCACCCTTTTGGGAATAAATGGCATACGTAGCCTCATTTTTACGTGGGTTAGTTGCCTCTTGATACTGCTCCTCTGTCTTGGAGGACCTGAATTTCTTGGTGTTGATTTCCTTTCCTGTCATCTTGCAACAAGAGGCTGTATTTTGGGTCTTTTTATTTTTCAGTCCTGAGGCTGTAAATCAGAGAAGTGCTGGATGGAACTGTAATTACAGTGGTCTTTAACTTCCACTTGTCCAGCCATTGGAGTATTAGGAAAATCCTCTTAAACTTTCCACATTGAAGTATTGCATTTATATGACTTTGCAAATTTTTAGGTTGTACTAAATTAAAATTTCTACAGAACCCACATAGGAATCAGTACTTCAGGCACAGTACAGTGTGATCCGGTCCTTACATCAGACAAATGTGTGTCTACCTAAGTAGGATGGGGGAGAAAGTGGGGAGTAGACTGCAGATTGTATGGGCATTCTTACCGTATTGAATTATGGAGCAAGCTGGCATCCTTCTGTTTGGGGCCGCTGTGGGCTGAAGGCATCGTACAGTGGCCCAGTGGCAGTTGCCATGAATGAAAACGTCGCCTGCTTTGTCAGTAGGGGCTGTCACAGGATTCTCTCTCCTTGGTGGAGGAGCTGGCAATATGGTCACAGTTAGAAAGCTGTGATTCTTTTAATCATAAGCATTAGTTTTGGGTGGTGGGTTTTTTTCCCCATCAACTTTTGTCAGTCTGTTTTGGACCGTTTCAGTTGTTGAGACCTCTAGTTAATGACAGAGGAAACAGCGACTGACACAGGCAATTAGGTATTTTATTTTCAGGATTGGAAAGGCAGGTTTGCTTTACAAAGAAAAATCAAAGGAGAAATATGATTACCAGTGAAGCCTGGATAACACTTGCAATATTTAAGATATCTATGCTTGGACAGTGCCTTGTGTTGCAATGATTTATGAATTTATGATTGTTTGTAGAGGTGGGTTATAAGCAGGGTTATGTTACTTGATATTTTTAATTACAACTGATAGCACTGAAGCCAACAGCGAAAAATAGTGTGATGGAAAAACAAATAATTAGGAACTTAAAACAAAAGTCATATCCAAACCCAACCCTCTCTAGAGGCAATATTGTTAGCATTTTTTCCATTGTTACAGAGTGTGGCTTCAGATTTTAGTCCATAATAAAAGATGATGAGATAGACTTCCTTGAATTGTGTCTGTGAATAATTATCCTCAGTGCATGTAGAAGTATGGGGGAATATCTGTTTGTAAAATAAAAGGCCTTCACTGTATTTTCATCAAATTCATCATCTAAATTAAAAAGTTATATGACTTTTGGCCCATGAAATTAAATTTTTTTTTTTCTTTTTTTCTTTTTTTTTTCTTCTGGAAATGACTTTGGAAAGTGAGCTTGGCTTGTTTTGTGCCTAAGCATGTCTGCTCAGCCTGACCTAATCACCATAGCAAGCTTTTCATTCACAGAAAGGATAAGGCAACATGATAATCTTAGGAGAAATGGTTGTTAACCTTCTAATCCTTTCAGAGGCAGTGGTTTTGAAATGCATAGCCTTTAAAGTCATGCTTGTTGAGAGTCAAGATACCAGCCTGGAATTCATGCACCTAATACTTCCTATTGTTTATGGTTTTATTTGGGAAGTACCGTGTTTAGTTAGTGTTTTGCTTTTGCTTCCGGTTGTTTAACCTTTGTTTCAAACGAATGGGGTTGTTTCATTGCTGTTGCCAGATGCGGGAGGCATCTTTTTGTGGTTGTAAATGGGCAATGATGAAGTGCTTTCAGTGCTCCAAAGGTTTCTCCTTTCAATTAGGTAAAACAACAGCAACAGCAAAATAGCTACAGCTCAACTTTGAAAGCTTTTTTTCTTTTCTAGCAGTCTTAGTACTTAAGTGAAAATAATTGAAGATTGTTCTGTGTATATGACTAAATGTTGTGCTTTAGGGTGTCGGAGAAGGAGCTGAAGGCTGCGTGGACCTTCCACTTACATTTTTCTTCATGGCTCCTTCCTCGTTCTGGCACCTTGTAGCTCTGAACGTGGTGGTGTTTCGGTGGCAGTGGTGCTTGAGGTTGCTGTGGTTTTCAACTTAAAATGAATAAAATCAAAAAGGAGAAAAGAGGACAAAGAAGTGAGTTTGTCAGTAATTTGTCCTTTTAGTTTTGAAGGTGCTCTGATCACCTTTTCCACGTCCTGCACCCTGTAGGGCAACACACAAACTGTACTGATGGTACAAATTACCACTAGAGAGAAATGCTGAGGAAGGACTAAACCCTGGTAAAAGAACTACTCAGGGCTGCAAAATCCTGCACGGAACAAACATGCCAAACACCTTGTAAGTGGGATTTCTGTATTTGCCATTGCATTGTAGTTAATCGGTGAGAGTTGATAGCTCAGTGGAAGGCAGGAGTTAGCACGCGCTCTTCTGTGACTTGCCTGTCAGTGACTTGCAAGCCATGGCATGTGTCATGAAATACCCAGTTTGTCCCTGTTTGTGTGAGCTCCTTCCATTCTGTCTCATTTTTCTCAGAAGTGGCATTTTGAAAGTGTCATGTTTTGTGAAGCGTATCTGAAACATTTTATTTCTGGGTGATTTATTTAAGGGAAAGATATCTGTATTCTACCCATTGTAGAAAAAATAGCTGATGTATGTCCACCCACTCAAAATAAAACTGCTTTGGTGGATTTGAACTGGGCTTTCTGAGGACTTTCCTCTCAAAATAGACTGCCTCTCCCATAATTGAGAACCATAAGCTCCTCTGACTAAATGCTGCTCATGTTGTCCTTTAGAAGAGCTTTATGGGCTCTCAAATACCCGAACTCTGCTGAGGTCCGCAAACCAGATCTGCTGTGGCTTTTGGAGGTGGACTAGAGAGGCTGATGGTACCATATTCCTACCTGGAGCTGAACTGTGCATGCCATATTTTGCAGAGTTTGATAAACACTTCTAAGCGCTCAGTATGTTCTTTACCTTCATATTTAAGAATCGTTAGATAGAATTATTTTTCAATATGATCGCTCAGTCTCTGTTTTCCAGATGATGTATTATGGTATTAAATTTCTGGTTTAAACATCACTTATAATATTAACTGCACACAGTTACAGAGCCAAACTTCACCCCTGAGGAGATCCTGTTGAGCAGGTGGCAGGATACTGGCAGATTAATTTATGTCATAAAGCCTCCAATCCAATTGTTTATTCAGGTTTTCACGATCTGCTACTGTGGGTAGAAATTAGATGTTGCTATTGGTATTCCTTCATGAAAATAAAGCATAAAAATTAGAAAACTGTTCGTAACTAAAAAAACTTGAGGCTTTAATTTAAATGTTAGTTTTCTGTTAATGGCTGGAGAAACGGTGTTTTTTGACCTACCACAGTTGAAATGCAATTGTGATATAGGAGTTTGTTGGTTTATTTGTTGTTAATCTCATAAACAAGTGGAAGAAAGGACTGGGAGAGTAAAGTTAATTTGAGAAGAGGTAACTCTTCTGAGACAAAGCTTATATCTTGCTGAACCAGGGAGGTTAAAATACTACTCACTGAACACTACATTTAACTGTTTCAGTATTTATTTCCTGTAGGCTGATTAAATTGTCTAGTGCTAAGGGAGCAGGTTTTCACATTGCAATAATGATTGGTATTCAATATCCAATTTAGAGTGTTTGTTTAATAATTCAATATTTGTGATGTGTCTTGATAAGTGAAACTTTTTACATATGACTTGTAGTTGAAAAATGGCTTATTATCTAATCTTAATAGTGCATATATACATTTATATTTTAGATACTTCTGTTTTTCAAAAAAATATTATGATTCCACAACACATGTTTGTTTACTGTTTTGTAATTATAATGCTGGCATTTATGAGTCACCAAAGGACAAACTTTAAATGATCTATATGGTGTCCAGTAAAATGTTCTTAAGTTTTGTTTCTGAGAGAAAAAAAATTACCATAATGCATAAGAAAAGGTAATGGCTCTTCTTCAGTCAAGATACTTCCCAGTCTCATGTGAACTTTTAACTCCTATGTGATAAGGTTTTCTAGTTAGCAGTTACATTCCCTCTCAAGAGAATGCCCTGATAAATTAATTTGAATCTGAATTTTTCTTGCCTACCCAGGGTGGTGCTGTAGGTAACTTTCATGTTGGATGGCCCTCAAAGAACTGCTTTCGTTGGGAAGTTGCAGACAACATTTGTTGGGTCAGTGAAAAAAGGGTTATTTTCTCAAATGTGAATGTTGCTTAGGTGAGCAGGCTTTAGATATTTACATCTAATAGCTGCTTGTTTACATATTTGCCTTCTTTCTAAGTTAAGCCACTTTAATCTGGTGACTGGAAACTATGTGCAGAAACTGAAAGGCAAAAGGTCATATTGCTGTGGGTAGTTGGATAGTAAATGGTAAGAGGGCTGCTTGACAGAGAAGCAGATGGGACAGAAGGGTGTAGAAAAGTGAACTGGTTAGGCAATGTAGACCTGTGGGGAGGAGAGAGCAGCTGGGGGAGGAACTGGGGAAGAAAGAAGTATCTGGTAGAGGCTGTGGTTGTGAGAAAATGGCATGTGTAGAGCCTTGGGAAGAGAGGAGAAAGGGACAGCTTCCTCCCACCCCGAAAATCTTATTGACAAATAGTGTTTGTTGGCCCTGATAACAGTGTCTCCTTCGGGCTCAAGAGTATTTCTTTGCTTAGGAGTATCAGTTCCCAACGGGTTGCTTTTAGTTAAGTACTACAGATAGTGGTATTTTGGGCACAACCGTCTGAATTTAAACATATGTGCAGTCATGGAAGGATGAAGTAGTCATAGAAGACAATCCCTTGCAGGACTCTCAGGCCAGATAGAAGTAAGGAATAATGTAAAAGGACAGCTGCTAACTAAGTTCGTACAAGCTGAATTAAACTTGTGTTTATGGATGAAAACCTGGTCTGAGAAAGCCTCCAATTGATGCATTTCCACTTGTGACAGTATCTGCTGAGTGCTTGAGGTCTCCTGCTCTATGTGCTGTGTGTTTCTAAGTGCTCACTTAATTTCTAACTGCAGATTTCTGCTTAAAAATATGACCATAGGTGAAACCCTGACCTTTTCTACAGTGTTGTTTGACTGTATTGTACCAAAGTGAAAATGTTGGCCTGCTCTCAAACTGCAGTAACCTCTTAGTGCTTTAGCAGGAGGGTTGGACAAGATGATCTCCAGAGGTGCCTTCCAAACCCTACCATTCTGTAATTCTGTGATTCTTATTTTGAAAATTGGTATTGACTGTCCCTTCCTCTCCTCCAGAATGCAGATTTTCCAGCACTCTATATGCATGATGGAAGTGCTGTAAAACTTATAGGTCAAAAGCCGTTTCTGAACCTAAAGAAGGACATTCGCAAAAGCTACCTGGATCCATCACACAGTCAGTGGAAAGAGGGAGATTGCTCCAGAGGATGGGAAGTTCAGTGGCTACATCCACTGCGTGCTCTGACTTGCGTTCTAGAAGGACTAATGACTACACAAGGAACCAAGGAGAGCAGTACATTATGTGAAAACAATTATTTGTGAACACCCTTTGAAATATAACAGCCCAAATGCTGTCGTTTACAAATTCCCAGTTTGCTTTCCACTCATGTGGCTTCAGCAGCATTAGTTAAAGTTGGGTGGTTTAGCAAACATTTTTTGTCATTACGTGTGTTTGCTATTACATTCTTCAAGTGTAAATCATGGAGAAGTAAAAGCATTAAGTGGTTGAACAGTAATAAAAATATCTCAACCCGATGTTCTAGAGATGATATATATACAGCCATTTACAAAAGAGAGTAAAATGGAAGAAATGAGAAAGGAATATCAGTTGGGAAAAATCTTATGTGTTCCTGGAAGTTTTTAAAGCTGCTATAAGTTTTAGTAGCTTTCCTTTTCAACAAAAGAAACATATTTTTTCAGTGTAATGAATTTAATAAGTAGGTGATATTACACAGAAATTTCAGTTACAGATTTATTTTTTTTTAACTTGCTGCTGCTGGGAAGTGTTTCCCGTTTAACAGAACAAAAGTGATAATTTATCTTTTAAAAATACTCCATTGAGATTAGAGTATTTTCTTTTACTATCTAGACTTTAAGAAGATGTCCCATGAATAAACAATGCCTTGCATCATTTCTCACAGATTTTATTCCTTCTGGTGAGCTTTTTAAATGATGTGTTAAAGTGGAACGTGTAATCCTTTTTCACCGTGTTTTTTTGACAGAAGGCTTTCACATGTGAGTACAATACTGTTCATAAATAATCATCGTCCCTTATTAAATAGATGATGTTAATAGAAGATTCTTAATGCATTCACCAAGCATCTTAATTCGTATAGGTAAAACCTATTTTATACTTTAGGAAATAAGGCAAAATTCAGTTCCAGCTTGTTGGCTCTTTATCAACCTTGCTTAAAGCTGCTGGCCATCAGGGTCTTATGCTTCCCATGCGTGTACTTAGGTTTTACCTGTTGATTATGATTTTGATGACAAATTTAATGAAAGCTCATATATGGAATAATACTTTTACACCATGGCAACGGTATCAAAACATTACTGTTCTTCCTGCACTCATTTTCTTTACTGGCCAGAAAAGCGGTTTTTGACTGGGGACTCTGAGAGATCTTCAGTGAGTGAAAGCAGAGAACTGTTTTGTGTTGGTGGTTTTTTTCTTCACTTGATCTATAGACTCAGTGTAGGCCAAAAGTCCCAAGATGGAAAGTATGCGTATGTTAAAATTAACGAGAACTCCCCCTAAATAAATAAGCAAAACCCCCAAATAACCCAGCTTTGACAGAAAGATACATAGAACTTCTTTCTCCTCAATAGTAGCTCTACAGTTCTCTCTCATAGCTGTTTAAATTGAGCCCACTGGGGTCATTGGGACGTTTTCCCCTATAAAGACTGTAAAAACACCTACCTTATTCTAACGATGGACACCGTTTCTAAAAGCATAAAACCTCTCATACTCTGAAGCCAAAAGCCTAACTGGAAGCCTAGTTTCAGTTGAGGGCAGGTTGGCATTTGGAGTCCCTCACTGAGCTGTGGCAGTGGATCACTTGTCTCTTCCCAGCATCTGTGGGGTGGCTGGGCTGGGCTGGGCTGCTCCCAGAGAGAGAGTGCTGGGTATGGAGACCTGGGGAAGTTAGCTGACAGCTTGAATAACTGGCTGGAGGTGGAAGGTCAAAGTATCTGATAACTGGGGCTTCTAATACTTTCCAGTAACTGCAAGAGGTATTAATTTTGTCTGTCAAAACAGACTAAAGCAGTACTTAGGAACTGGAGATTATTCATTTAAATTATGAAAAGGCTAAAGTTACAGTGATGGATGTTTTGGAGGATGCAAGAGGGGACTAAAGTTATATTTAAATATGAATCCACTGTGAAGCTGTCATAACATCCCTTACAGTAGAAAGTGAAATTGCTGAGCTGCAAAATTTGTTTTCTGAAACTGTACTTAGGACATTTCCAGTCTTCAGCTTCTATGGTATTTCTCAGATTAGGAAATTTAATCATTTTAAGCCTGGCTGTTCAGGCAGTACTCGCCCTTGTGGTGGTTGTGGCATGAGAGCTTTCCATGCAGCTCTGAGTTTTGGCTGAGTCCCATGGGAGGTCTGATGGTTGCACGAAAGAGGCTTGAACCTTCAGATGGACATCATCTGGAATTACTGGTTTTTGAAGAACAGAAAATACAGGTTAAATTGTATTTATTCTTCTCAAGAGTCCTTTGGGTCCATCAGTGGTTGAATTTATCTTTATGAAAGGGTGTTTTGTGCGTGGGATGTAATGCATTTCAAATCTCAGCTTCAGTGAGATGGCAGTGATAGAGTGTGTATTAATATCCTCTCTGGTATAAAACTAACGTGGACCGTTTCATTTCTAGTTCAGATTCTTTTTTCTTCATTTTAAAGAACTCTCTTAGGTGCTTCAAATGAATGTAGTTCTGTTCTTCCAAATTTTACTTTGGAAATTGTAATGGTGGAACATAGCATCTGATTGCATTAATCACAGCTGACTTCATCCTGCTTTATGAGATGAAGTTAGTGTGGGTCTCAATGAAAGTTACAGGACATGTACCCGTGATGATGATAGAGGCATTAACCTCTGAGACCAACTAGTGCAACTACTTTTTGTGTTGCTTCTTTTAGGACCTGTCAGAATTCAGAGTCAGAATTCTCCTAAAAAGTGTCTTGTCGATGCATTTTAAGTGATGTACTTGAAGTTTTTTGTGTGAATTGAAAATATAGCTACATTGGTATACCTTCTGGGGGAAAAAAGAGACACATGGTTTTTGGCAAATCTTTTGTCACAATCTTGTCTTTATTTGCTTCCTTATGATTAATGTTTCTTGTTGGTTTGTTTGTGTTTCTTTGGGGTTTTTTTTCCCCTCTGGCCCTCTCATACTGTTTTCTAATTGTTGATCTTGCAGAGGAAGAATAACTTTTATCATGAATGGAGTAGGCAAAGAAGTCATCAGCTAGTAAGGAGTTACTGCTAATAGATCCATGCTTCTTTCCCCATTTTATTCAGTGGAAGTTTTATTAACTCTTTAGGAGTCAGAACCATCAGGGTTTGCAAGGTACTTCTCTGCAGCTTTCCCTGTCTTCTAAGAGAAAAAAGGTTTACGAGGAAAGGTTTGAATAAAATACCCTCTTAAGTGTTTATGATTAAGCAATTGGGAGCCAGTAAGGGTACATGAAGACATCTTATCTAAGTCTAGAACTTCTAAAGGCTTTGGTTGAGGTTTATTGTCCTGTTAGATATACTTGATGCCTCTAACACTACAGCCTTTTAAATGTTCAAAGCCAGGTAATTTTGAACAAAGGTTGTGAATAAGTAACTTGCATTTACATAAATATGAGGATTCTTCACCCTGGGAATTTATATCCTGATATCCTTGAGTAGATAGTCCCTTCAGGAGAGCACTGTAGATGTAGACTCAGATACGGTCTTGGTGTGTTTGCTCATCAAGATAGTACTGCTTTCTGCAGTTCTTTACAAAGTAAGGGAATTTTTAATGACTTTGTGGCTACAGACATCTCGTCACAGGAGACCTTGTGAAAAACAGGAGTGTTGTCTTGCAACAAAGTAGTCTTTTTTTAAAAGACATGACATATTTCTCTAAGAACATGTGTGATTTGTCTTTTGGTAAAGTTCATATAGTTCACCTTACTGTGTTTCTGTGCAGGTTCCAGGATGCTAAGTACTGCTGTGGTATTTGCCACCACCCCCCCTGCCCCCACTTTTCGTTATTAAAAGATTAACGCAATTAGCAAAAAACTTGTCTTGGATTTCACAACTTTCCTTTTTGGAGAAGGGTTACAACGTGGTGAGCCAGAATATCTCCTTTCTGCAGTACACATTACAAAGCTGGCTGACTGGTGAATTCAGAAAAAAGAAAATAGTTTGTTCCAGTGTTTTTAGACCTTTAAGTGCCAGTATGTTTCTTACTAGCAGCAGTCTTTGCTTTACGTCAGCTGGCTTCCCACTTCTGTAGTGACAACAAGGTCTTCAGTCAGAGTCACCATCATACTCCTACCCCATTCTTGTACAGATCAGGGCGGTTTGCAGTATTAGTAGAACGTAAACTAGCAGTTTAAATGAGATTACTGGGTTAAGGATTGGAGAAGACTTAAAGTTGCCTGGATTGAGGTCCTTAAAATTATGAAGTAGACAGTAAAGCCATTATGGTCAAAGAGGAAAAATGATAAAAAGAAATTAAGATATGAGGAAAGAATGGATTTGCTTTGTTTTGTGTATTTCAAAAGAAATAACGGCATGGTATTACCTTGTGTTTTTCTGATCAGCACAAAAGTTTCCTTGTAGTGAGAGATAAAGAGACACATACCATGAAGTAATTGCTTTTTTAAAAGGGGTTTTCATAACACTAAGAAATTCTTTCGCTGTGGAAATCAAGTGGAGGAAAATATGCACACTTGCTGCCTAAATATTTCTATGTAACTCAGTGTGTGTCTAACAGACTTGTTTAAGAGACCTTTCATCTCAATATTTTTATATTCTATAAAATAGAGCTTTTCATTCACAGCTTATACTTTTTCTTTCACTCCTTTTCTGTTTTAGGGATTCTTTCCTCTGTGTCTCAACCCTGGACTTCTTTGTTAGGGTCTCTTCTCCTCCTGGTGTTGTTCTTCAGTTTGGTTTCAATCAGTGCTTTTCTATACTTGACACACTTACCTCCATCTTTCCCCGTATTTCTCCTTTCTTAGTGGGGACTACTAGAATAATTTTGGTTTAGATAAAGAAAAGAAAAGGTTGTGGCAAGAAAAGATAGTGGCCACTAGCCTGATTTTCTCTCCATGTGCATGCACAGCTCTCTTATGCTTGAATTATTAGCTTTCTTTTGGTGGAAAAGAGAGAATTAAGGCATCCCAAATGGTGGGTGTTTTGCTTTTCCATTGCTCTGTGCATCAAGCATTTGAGCAAAAGACTTGAGTAGGAAATACAGCTTAAGACTCAGTGGAGATATGCAGGTCCTGTGTACTCTAGGCTTTGCAGTACCGAAGAAATAAACTCCCCCCTTCCCCCGATTTCACACCTTGGAAGTAGTCAGTGCTGAGTTTTATTCTTGGCTTGTGGCTTGCTGTTTCCAGCTCCTCAGCCTGATAGCTGTTGTCTATGGAGTGATTTGTCTTACTTTTCGGTCATTTCCTGTCCCTCATGTGCAGTATCAAACTGTTGCCATCCAGTATTCTTGTTCTACCACGTGAAGCTTTTCTCCTTTGTTCTGGTCTAAGAAGTAAGGTGGTTTTTTTGTTGTAATTTTCAGTAATTAAATTGATTAGAATTAAACTGGTGGGGAAACTGCATTTGATTACACAGGCAATACAGGGGAGGTAAAACTCATCTAACTAGGTTCCTTTCCAGCCTTCAGGCTTTTAATAGCTAAGTTAATTTCCTAGAGGAATATGGGTTGATTGAAGGAAAACCTATAATCATTAATTGTGGTAGATTTAATTTTCTTGAAGTATAAAGGAAAGACTGCCTGAGACTTTGGGGGAAGAGCAGAGCTGTACTCCTGCAGAGTCACTTCCCCCAGCCAGAGCTGTATGTTTTTTACTGCCCGTAACAAACTCCCTTAAAATGTATGGACCATTTGTGGGGTTTATCTGTCTCAGTAGGAGCGATATTCTTAGGTAGTGAAATTACTGGAGATAAATTAATAGGACATGACCATACCCTTATGCTATGTATTTATTAGTGCAGGTTTTGTATCGTAATCTATCTACCTGATGCTTCAGGGACAGAAGATCTTCTCTAGCTACCCACTGAACCGTTTCTGTGCTAATGTGGTTACAGAATATAAGATCGCTGCAGTTGCTTTCCAAGACAAAATTTTCCATATTCGGTACAGTTTGGGGGTTTTAAAATTATAATTTAATTTCTTTCTCCCTGATGATCAGAGCATGTGACTGATGTTTTGGGGCCTCTCTCTATTAATTGCCACTAGAGAAGTAATTTTATAGAGAGCTTTAAAAGATGATTCATCTTTTTCTTTCCTGAGCAGCTATAAAAAATACTTTGTCTGCCTTACAGGTGTGCTTATATGTGGCATAAGATGCCTGTAATCTCCGTTGACATTACTGGTCTTTGTATTTGTATAAACAACGTTTGCACTTTGCCTAATTCTGTCTTTGTTTAATCAATACATTTTTCAGAAGTACTCAGCTGACTCATAAATCACACTAGTAGTATTAGAAGAACAAAATGAAGTGTTTGCTATGCACAAATTAGATTATAGTATCCTTGTTTGTGTTTCCTAGATGTGAAATAGATCACTGTGAGTTACATACTAATCCTGGATGAAAAGGGTCTGTATGAAAGCTTGCAGCTTCTTAAGATTTTGACTTTTCCTGATATAAAGTATAGAAGGATTGTTAACTCATTAAAATAACAACTAATTAAGAACATTTTTTTAGAAAGTTGCTCTACGTGGGCTGTATACATTGCAGCATCTGGAGATAAAAGACTAACTTTTGATTGCACACATTCATCCTAAAGTGGGTTTTGTGCTGCATGTATTTGTCTCCCTTTTTGCTTTACAGAAAGATAGGTAAAAACAAAACCAAAGAAGTGCTTATTTGATCAACACTTGAAAAATACTCAGTAATAGGGGGGAGGGGAAAAAAAAAAAGGGGGAGTGGCATATTTTTAAGTGATTAATCAGCTATCCCAAATTTATCTTTGCTCGAATTGTCTGTAGAAATTGTAGGATTTTTTTTTCTTCTTTGTTCCCTGTGTCTTATCTCTGATTAGTGAGCCAGAGTCCTTTTTGGTGAAGCTTTGGTGAGAATACCTCCAACAATTAGGTGCTATGGTCTACAAAAAAACCTTCTGACTGAATTGTGTCCCAGACGAAAGTTTAGACTTGTTCACTTACTAGTCTGACATGGTGGTGCTACTTTTAGGTCAATGGGCAAACTGTTGTTAGAAGCAAGAAAAGAAAGTGTTAGCAAAACCAGCAAGTGCAAGCAGTTCCTGCGGTTTTTAGTAGTGGTTATAGCTGAAAGGGTTTGTGGTGGAAGTGCTTGTGGTGATTATGGTAAATTAACCACAAGCATCTTTGCCACCAGAGGGTGAATTCATATCATCCATCTTGGGATCACAAAACACAGATGTCCCCAGTTGCCACCTGACAGTGCCTACCTGTCATCACTGGCCATTGAGGGAAATCAGGCTGCCACATATGCTCTTCTGATCTGCGTCCAAAAGTCACGTCTGCTCTAGATAGCTGAAATATATTGTCTAATTGGGAATAGCCCTACATGACAAGGTACCATGAGTCCTGCTAGATAGGAGTAACACTTCCATCCATATCTACATTTGACCACTGGAATTAGCAGGAAGCAAGGATAGGAAATTTTATGGATGATGCTTTGGTGCATATATGATGAAGTTACTGATTAGGTGTTGCAGCCTGAAGGTTTCTCTTTCTGCATGGCATTACTGGTGTGTGACAGTGCAGCCAGCCTACCCTCCTGTTGTGCTTCACAGAAAATGAAAGATTCTTGTCCAGCATAACCTCAGTAAATTTTTCATCAAAGCCTTAATACCATTTCTCTCAGATATTATCTGCTTGAATGCACAGCCTTGTAACAACAGTGCCTATTTACTGCATTTTTTTTTTTATAATAGAGTTAATCTTCATCATTAAGAAGTGCCTCTAATCTTAGTGTTAAAGAGGTATCTTAAGATTGTAATAAAACTGATTCCTTGCTTTATTAATCATGCAGCCATAGGGTGCCCAGAGAGCAGGTAAGGAGCTGATATGCAGGCAAATAAGGTGCAGGGCATTGTTTCATAGGCAGGTAACTGAGAAGTACGACTCCATGTGACGATTGTTGAGATAAATTATGAACTGTGAGCATCTGCAGGTAGTTAAGATGAGAAACCCCCAACAACCTGGTGAGAACAAAGAGTTGTCCCACACAATCTGATATCCTGTCATCGACAGGGATTTCATCTGGGCTCTTGTCTTCGTCACACCTTTGAAAATATCTGCAGGCCTTCACATCATTTTGATTACTTGTGATCTCCCTTTTCTTTAAAGTCCCTGAATAGAGCTTTTTGGGGTTTCAGAGCATGTGAAAATGGTGAGCTAACAGTAAAAATACTGGGATTTTTCTGTGGCTTTTTTTTTTTTTTTTGCAAACTTCAGATTATGTTTCTCCATTTTAAGGCATGTCATGGAGGATATGTTCCAGGAATAGTAAAATGGAGAAGATAATCAATCTCTCTCTGACTAAGCTGACTTTTATCATAAAAAGGGCATTTTCTGATTTCTCTGGTAGACTAAGTTGATGGCTACACTTTATTCTTCTAAATAAAGAATATGGTCTTCTAAATACTTTTTAGCATATAAATGGCAACTTGTTTCAAAAAGTCAGTTAAGTATGGATAGTATAGTTGACACCAGTACAGAGAAAGATTTGGAACAATATTCTTTTGGACAGTATAAGATGGCCAGTCCATGTTTTACTATAATGCATTATTCCTGGTTTGACTGAAATCCTGAGGTTATTAAGTTCCAATTTCCCTTATAAAGGAATTACATCACCATCGTTATACAAATATTTAGCCCTATAGCAACAGATTGTAACTGTGATTGAAGACAAAAAAATTACAGTAAAATACATAACCAGATTCTCTGTTTCTTATGTAATGTGGCTCTCGGTGACCACAGTGGGAGCTGCTTCTGATTTCAAGCTGTATAAAGAAAGGATCATTATAGAGGTGATACAACATGTTGATATGTAGAGCATGTTGCCTTCACCCAGTTGGATACGTTGTAAAGTAGACCTTACTTCAGTACTTCACTTGCAGGCTCTTCAAACCCTACATGTCTGCGCTCGTTGCTTGCAGAGTCTTGTAATTCATTGTCAAAACCTTCCTTCCAGGCTGCTTTTGCAAGAACAGTGCAGTAACACCTTGCCTTCCTCTAACTTTGTGGCAAAATTTGCAAGTTAAATCTTGTCTGCATAGCTGGAAAAAAGTGCAAGGGCTGTTTTGGTAAGGCATGAGGTGTGCCCTCCTGCCCCCTCCCCCCTTTTCTTTCTTCTTTCTTCTCTCTTCTTCTTTCTTCTTTCTCCTTTCTTCTCCTTTCTCCTTTCTTCTCCTTTCTCCTTTCT